>CM034703.1:122069692-122080077 GCA_020142125.1 Phrynosoma platyrhinos
CTCTGTCAGAGGACTCTGGTGCCACAATAAAATACAGTTCCCATGATTATTAATAAAATAACATACTTAAAGTAATATTTAAAAATATCTTATACATAGTATTCCACATACAATCTGTAATAAATCACATTAATTATCCATTCTTAGGGGGGTTGCAGACTGCCAGAAATAGTGCAAATTGAGTCCACTTTTAGGGTTAGGGTTAGTGCTAGGGAATCATGGGAACTGTATTTTATTGTAGCACCAGAGCTCTCTGACAGAGAAAGCTCAATGTCTCAGGAAAAAAAAAACAATTCCCATGATTCCCTAGCACTAACCCTAACCCTAAAAGTGGACTCAATTTGCACTATTTCTGGCAGTCTGCAACCCCCCTGAATTATCTTATCTATATCTTACTCATATTCAGTTCAGGGCAGTTAAAGTGGACTCAATTTGCACTATTTCTGGCAGTCTGCAAACCCCCCCCCCCCCAATCTTCGTGAGGGCGAGGCCTGGAGGGAAGGCGGGCCTGAGGGAGGCCAAAGGCGGAGGCTGAAGCGGCTGAGGCGGGCCCTGCTTCTCCTTCTCTCCGTGCTTCATTCCCAGCGATGGCTGAGGCGGAGGCCAAAGCGGCTGAGGCCCTCAGGAGGCCTGCGGGTCTTTCCAGCGAGGCCTTGGCGGAGCTGGCCGGGGGCAGGCAGGCCTCCTCGCAGCGGCTCCTGGCCTACAGCGACGCCCTCCTCTCCATCATCGCCACCGTCATGGTCAGTGAGGGAGGGAGTCCCCTCAGCTCCGAGGCCGCAGGCAGGCAGGAGTTCAGCCGGTGGGGAAGCCGCACTGCCGGTTGTACTGCTGCCTTATTGTGAGGGGCACAAACTGGACGATTAGTATGCAGAGGCATCTCGTGTAGTAGCATCTTTGGGGACTAAGGGCCTGAACAGACTGCCAGAAATAATGCATCTTGAGTCCGCTTTAACCGCCCTGGCTCAGTGCTAGGGAATCATGGGAACTGTAGTTTATTGTGGCACCAGAGCTCTCTGACAGAGAAGGCTCAATGTCCCAGAAAAAACTACAGTTCCCATGGTTCCCTAGCATTGAGCCAGGGCAGTTAAAGTGGCCTCAAGATGGATTATTTCTGGCAGTCTGTAAAGGCCCTCACCGAGAGAAAGAATTCAAAGATATAGCCTTTGTTGTTCTGTAGCATCCGTGTGTAGTGAATTTAAAATTGTATACGTAATAAAAATCCTGATACGATTTCAGTAAGGTTGTTAATTTGTATAACAATAAAAAGATATTTTTTAAAACAGATATAGCCGTGTGATTAGTCTGTCGAATCAGTATGTTGTGAATTAAGAATTTGACATGTAATAAAAAGAATTCTGACACAATTTCAATAAGGTTATGAATTTGTGCAACAATAAAAATATATTTTTTAAAAAATATATAGCCGTGTTAGTTTGTAGAATCAGTATGTTGTGAATTAAGAATTTTAGACATGTAATAAAAATTCTGATACGATTTCAGTAAGGTCAATTTGTACAATAAAAAAAATATTTTTCAAAAAGATATAGCCGTGTTAGTCTGTAGAATCAGTATGTTGTGAATTAAGAATTTTATATATGTAATAAGAATTCTGATAGGATTTCAGTAAGCTCGTAAATTTGTACAACAATAAAAATATATTTTTAAAAAAGATATAGCCATGTTAAGTCTGGAAAATTAGTATGCACCTTTCTTCCAGAAAGGGCTCCCAAGGTGGCTCACAAATAAAAATCCTAACCAACATGTTACAATGAAACAATTAAAAACATCAGTTTAAAGCAGTATATAATGACAAACATTAAAACCACAATACCCACCCCATATATCAAACCATACAAAAACCATCCCATGATTACGCATTAGAGGCTAAAAGTGAAAGAAAAAAGTTGGCAACATGAGCTTTCCTAGGCTTCAGCCTACTTCCTCAGATGCATTTAGTGGAGTGGAAACCAGGGACATATATGTGCCATTGCTATGTGAGAATGTCAATTCAAATTCACAATCCACACAAAGGTTTTTTTTTTTTTTACTTTGGACATTTTCACATACCAATGGCACATATATTTAAGTCTCTCCCGGGCTTTTTCCACTCCACCGCATGCGGGGGACTGTGTGTTTTGTATTTTAATACAGTGGGCCCTTGGTATCTGCTGGGGTTTAGTTCCAGGACCCCAAAACCTGTGCATGCTCAACTCCCATTGAATACAATGGCATAGTAAATTGGTGTCCCTTGGATAAAATGGCCAAATCGAGGTTTGGTTTTCGGAATTTATATATTTTGAAAATATTTTCAAAAGCCATGGATGCTTAAATCCGTGGATTGAAAAAAAATCTGTGGATAAGGAGGGCTCACTGTATGTTATACTCTACTTCGAGCCTTGAGGAGAGGCGGGAAGGAAATAATAATAATAATTAATAGTTATTGTATAATAATAATAATGATAATCCCCAGAACAAGGATTTTTTATTAGTAGTAATAGTAGTAGTAGTATTCCTTGTTCTGGAGATAATGATAATAATAATTCATTGTTCTAATAATCATCATCATCATCAGAACAAAGAATTATTATTATTATCATCCCCAGAACACAACAATTCCTTGTTTTAGGGATGATGATGATGATGATGATGATGATGATGCATTTTGTACACATAATAATGTGTTTTGTACACATCATTATTATTATTATTATTATCATCATCATCATCATCACCCTCCTGCATGTGGAAGTGAGGTTGTTGTTGTAGTTATTAGTCGGAGCAATCATCAAGTGATGAAGATGTGTGTATTGTGTGCCCTCAGTCATTCCCAACTTATGGCAACCCTATCATAATGTTTTCTTGGCAAGGTTTGTTCAGAGGAGGTTTACCATTGTCTTCCCCTGAGGCTGAGAGAGTGTGACTCACTAAAGGTCACCCAGTAGTTTCATAGTCCAGCTGGGATTTGAACCCTGGTCACCACAGTCATGGCCCAACACTCAGAGAGCGTGACCAGATGTCATAACTGCAAAGAAGGACAAGGCACTGCAAAATGAAGGACATTCAAGGGGAAAATGGAGGACATGACCAAATAAGAGCTAAAAACACTAAATATACACTCATGCTTCCTAGCCACACCCAAATTGGAGGTCCTTTTGGGATTCCTCCTGGACAGAAGGCTGGAATGTAGGATGTGTCCCTGAAAAGGAGGACATCTGGTCACCATGAATGTGCTTCTTAGCCATGCTCTAAAGGGAGGATGTTTTGGAATTAATTCCTCCTGGAGAGAAGGCTGAAATGGAGTATGTCTCCTGGAAAAGGAGGACTTCTAGTCACCTTGTTTGCAAAATGTCATTATGACGTGCATTATTTTCTTTTCTAATGAGTCCAGGGTGACCAGACGTACTAACTGAAAAGGAGGACAAGACACCGCAAAATGGAGGACATCCAAGAAAAATGCATCCAAAAACATGCATCTGAGGAAATAGACTTAAGTCTACGAAAGCTCATGCTACCAACTCCTTTCTTTCAGTTAGTCTCAAAGGTGCTACAAGATCCTTTTGATTATTATTATTATTATATTTACTTATATCCTGCTTTTCTCCCAATATAGGGATTCAAGGCGGCACACAGCAAATTTAAAACAAGACCCTAAGGCAACCCTATCATGGGGGTTTCTTGGGAAGTTTCTCCAGAAGGGGTTTGCCATTGCTATATTCTGAGGCTGAGAGAGTATGACTTGTCCAAGATCACCCAATGGGTTTCCATGGCTGAGTGAGGATTCAAACCCTGGTCTCCAGAATCATAGTCCAGTGCTCAAACCAGTACACCATACTGGCCATACAATAGGCTAAAATGATGATGATGATGATGATGATGATACAATAGGCTAAAATGATAATGATGATGATGATGATGATGATGATTATTATTATTATTATTATTATTATTATTATTATTATTATTATATCCCGCCTTTCTCCCCAATATAGAGACTCAAGGCAAAACTCATCCCTTTTAAGATTAAGGGCCAAAGTCCGAAAAGAAGGTGGTCTACCTACCAGTCTCTGTACCAGCCACAAGATTTAAAGTTTGCGTCCCATAGTCCCTCACACTATTGTTGTACGTAGAGAGATCTTGTAGCTTCAGTCTACTTCCTCAGATGCATTAAGTCTATGAAAGCTCATGCTGCCAATTTTTCTTTCAGTTAGTCTCAAAGGTGCAACAAGATCTCTCTACATACTGATTCTACACCACGGTTATATCTTTGAAGTCTACCACAATAATTAGTTATTATACTTTACATTAATCTCTTATCACATTTAAATCATGCCCTTTTTTCAGGTTGCTCAAAGGGGCATACATGATTATCCCACCCACCCCAACTTTATCATTACAACAATCCTTTGAGGTATATTAGGCTGGAAAAGATTGACTAGCTCAAAAAGTCATAAAGGATCCATATTCAGGGATAGTCTCATGTTGGCCATATAGCAAAACCCAATAACATCCAAAACCCACAAAACAGTGCATCATGTATTTTATGCATTTTGGTTGATCCAATAAGGGTATCACTGTTTTGTGGATTTTGGATGATATTGTATTTTGCTGTATGGCCAACACGGCTACGCCTGGATATGTCTTCTGTATTATGTCTACTTTGGCCCTAAAGCTGCTGTTTTTAACCCTAAGTCATCTTACTAGGTTAATTTTTGGGCTGATCCTGTAATTCCATTTATTTTATATGTTTTATATCCCTGTATCTACCAGTACCTGTTATTTCATCTACGTGCAATACTGTCACGTTATTTATAAATTTATATATAACATTATGTTTCCTATTTCAGATTTTGCCTGTGGCCCATACGAAGATACATGCAGATCAGGTACTGTGTGCTTCACATTAAATTCAGAGTTTGATTATGATTAAGTTTAGTAAATCATAAATTAAGTTGCAGTTTGAATTCACCATATGGTATTTTGAGTACGATGCAGCGTGAAATACTGAATAATGAAAGAAACCTGAACATCCAATTCAAGTTAAGTTTGTTATTGGGGACAGCCAATATCTGCTCTAGAAGCTGCACCTTGTCTCCAGACTTCCCTTCCTTGCAATTTCTTTTGCTGACCTTCTCTTCTTTCACTTAGGCCCAAAACACACTGCAGAAATAATCCAGTTTGAGACGGCTTTAACTGCCCTGGCTCAGTGCTAGGGAACTGTGAGAATTGTAGTTGTGTGAGTCATTCTCTATCCAAGAGCTCTGGTGCCAGAATAAAGTACAATTCACAGGAATCGCTAGTACTGAGCCAAGGGAGTTAAAGCGGTCTCAAACTGGATTATTTCTGCAGTGTGTTTTGGACCTTATGAAATCAGCCCCTTATGATCTGATTTACCTCTAAAGGATGGGGAGACTTTGAATCCTCCAGCATTATTTATTTATTTATTTGTTTATTATTGTTATTATTATCCTTGTGTGTGTCGCTTTACAAATAGTTATGAAATAAAACACTGGAAACTATTCAATAATATAAAATAACTAAAATACAGTGTTAAAATACAATGAACCCTCCTGAAACACTAGAGACATAATGCAAAATAAAACAAAATAGGCAGTACAGATAATCGAGTGTGCTAAAGTTGTGAAACATTAATCTGAATCTCCAAAAGTTTTAGAAAACAAAAAAGTTTTCAGTTTGGATTTAAAAATAGCAAGGGAAGGAATAGTCTGCAAGTTTACAGGTCCCACCATTCCTCCACTCGGTCCATTCTGGTTGGAACTGATGGGAAATGTAGACTCCCCTGCACTATAGTAGTGGTTTATCTAACCTTGGGTGCCCAGGTAATGTTGGATTACTGCTGCCATCGTTCCTGGTGGCTGGGGACAATGGCACTTGGAGTCCAGCAGCATCCAGGGACTTGAAGCTGGGAGTCCCAATTTTAGAGTGTCCTCTTATTTTGCATGTGTCTTCTAAATTAAAAGCAGCAGCCCATTTTGTAGCTTTGAGTTGGCAGACATGATTTCCTACTGGTTTGCAAAGATTCATTTCAAGAACAAAAAGAAGCAGGTAGCACTACATTTTCTCTTACCCCGCAGGCACCTTATAGGACTCACTGATTAAATATGGATTGACCTTATATGATGTACGCTGCTTTATCCCCACTTTTCCATCTGAAAAGAAAATGGCCCAACAAGAACTAAGAGACAGCATTGTATAATATCATCCATTCATCACTAAGCACTTTCACACTGGAGTATGAAATCCCTGGAGAGGTTAATTGTTAGAAAGAAAACTGCGCTGAGACTTTCACTTTTATGTTCTGTGGGCAGAATTTCATATTATCCTCTTATCACACAAAACATCTGGAAATTGCTTTAAGTTTGAAACAGCTGGGGAGAGGAGTGACTTTCAGTTTGAATAGACAAACAATGGTATGAATAGGAATGGCCCATTGGTTTGGGTTTGTTTTGGGGGTTTTGTGGGAAATAAGATATGGATGTGGGAAGTAGGGGGAATTAGGGACTGAATGTGTAAGTCCATTCCATGGTGCCAAAGTGAAAGATAGGACTGAGGAAACAGGTGGATGCATGGTTTTACCTGCAACTGTGAAGATGAAGACAGAACTGCTTAAATGAGATATTGCCATGAGTTCATGTTTGGATGTGTCCTTATTCACTTGGATTTGTTATCTCATAAGCCACCTAATTTTTGCTTCTTGATGGAACTGAAAGGATGACTGGGGCTAGTTATAGGGAGCATATAGCTCCCTTGCTAAAACAAGTTCACTGACTGTTGATCTATTTCCAGGCATAATTCAGAGTGCTTAGGTACAGACTAGTCTTGCAGTCTTTGGGGAGAGCTTTCTCTCCATCCCACCACCTCCCAGGCTTGGCTGTTGAAGGCACATGCCTTCTCAGAGCCTTCTCAGTGTCTGTTTTTAAGCTTTGGAAATCCCTCTCTAGGAAGATTTGATTTTTCCCCTCTATTGTCTTTTCACTAGCAGGCAAAGACCTTTCTTTTTAAACAGGCTGACCAAGGTGGAGTGATATGCAACTGGGTGTACAGTTTCAATTTGCAATGTACATTTTATGTGCTTTAAGTGCTAATGTTTTAATTTAACATGCTATTTCATATTTTTTTAAAACTTCGATACTTCATATGGTTTTAGATGTTCTATTTTATTTATACTATAAGCCACTTTGAATCCTGTTCAGGAGAAAAGTGGGAGAATGAGTGAATGAATGAATAAAGCATTTGTTTGTTGTAATTTACATACAGCAGGGAAGCTTCCACCTTAAGGAAATGACTTTGCAATGTCTTTTCTCTTGTGCTTGCTTGTACAAAAAGTAATTGGTTGCTTCAATGTTCCTTTAGGGGTTTAACAAGTGCTGTGTTTTATTTCAGAAACTCGGTGAAAGTGTCCAGCAGCTCCTAGCCACCAAAATTGCTGTGTATCTGATGACTTTTTTAATAGTGACAGTTGCTTGGGCAGCTCATGTCAGGTATGCAGTTATGTTGAAAAGATATATGTGCCAAGTTCTTTAAGAAATATAGCTCACAGCTCAACAGAAAGGAGGGCATGGAATAACATGGCTTACAGCAGTGATTAGTACCCAAATAAGGTCTAGGAATTATTTTCATGTCTTCCAGATCCCATTTATCAATTGCCTCTACATAGAAATTAGACTGGCCTTGACAGTTAGTCCACAAAAGAACACAAAAAGCCCCAAAGTCCATTACATTAAGCACCATATCCTTCCATAAGCCCCCCAGCCGTTTGACTGATAACAGTGGTGACATTTCACAAAAAGAAAGTTCTGAAGTTCAGCTGCTCTGTATAGAAACACTGAGAATCATATGTGTGTGTGTGGAGTAAAACTGAGAAAATATGGGCCAAAACACACTGCAGAAATAATCCAGTTTGAGACTGCTTTAACTGCCCTGTCTCAGTGCTAAGGAATCCTGAGAATTTTAGTTTATTGTGGCACCAGGGTTCCCTGACAGAGGAGGTTAAATGTCTCACAAAACTACAGTTCCCAGAATTCCCTTGCACTGAGCCAGGGCAATTAAAGCAGTCTCAAATTGGATTATTTCTGCAGTGTGTTTTGGACCTATGCAAACCATCCAAAATGTGCATTTGTTAGACTTACAATTTGTGTATTCAGTGGATGAGTTTGCTAGTGAAAACTTTCTCTGTTTGCTTTACTGGACAATTATTAATGGTCTCTCTCTCTTTCTCTATATGTGTGTGTTGTTCTTGCTCACCTGTTCTCTCAGACTGTTTCAAGTGATTGAACTAATAGATGATGTGCTTGCCCTTCTAAATTTGGTAAGTGAAATAAAGGTTTATTCAAGCATCTGTTGAAAATTTTAATACTTGTGTAACTAAATATAAGGGGATATCGTAAAGTAATAAGTTATTAGGGTATATTGATGAAATAAGGTGGTTAAAGTGAAATTGAAGTGAGGTGTTGAGAAAGGGCCTTGGTTACAAATTTCATTATACTGATATTTGATAAGAGCATTGCATTCTGACCTTTTTGACTATCAATCTGTTATTAGTTTTCTGCTACGTTGCTACTCTGGTTTTGGGCTCTGAGATATCCTTGTCATATTATTGGTTGACCTCCACATATGCTCACACAACACTTGTCCAAGAGAACTTTTAATTTTTAATTTCCCTTTATGCTCTTGAAAGTGCATAGCCTGGTGTTAGAGGAATTAGGAAGTCAGCAACTGAAGACCCTGAAAGCAGTATATGCAATTTATAAAAAAAATTAAAACTCATAGGGAAATTAGGTAGCTTATTTTAAAAATGCACATGAAGGCTAGCATTTATGGGGTTAAATTGTTGTTGTTGTGTGCCTTCAAGTCATTTCTGACTTATGACAACCCTAAGGTGACCCTATCATGGGATTTTCTTGGCAAGATTTGTTCAGAGGAGGTTTGCTATTGCCTACCCCTGAGTCACCCAGTGGGTTTCACACTCAAACTGGGAATCAAATCATGGTCTCCAGAGTCATAGTTCAGCACCCAAATCATTATGCCACACTGGCTCATGGGGTTAAACACAAGCACAGAATACAATTAGCACTGATTCTAACATATGTACCTAGCATATAAGCGGTTTAGCAAATACCCAAAAAATATAGTTAATACGGAAAAACAGAATATCCATTCTATATGAAAAAGTGTTTAATACGTGTTTAATATTGGGGAGTAAAATCTGCTTGTGCAGGTTTCTTGGAAGTATACTTCTACTTTAAAGTAAGATACATACTTTTTGTGCTTTTGAAGAAAATTGCTTAGTTGTTTATTTGTTGTTGTTTTTTGTAGCAGTGAATTGGGTGGCACCATAGCTATGGGAGGGTGCACCCCCTTCCCACCTTGAAGCATTCTTAGATAGAGCTATCTTAGATAGAACATATTGTTTATCATTTCCATTTGGCAGAAATCTTAGAGCAGAGCCTTTATGGACTCAGAGGAAAAGTGCTTTATGCTCTTGAAAGTGCATAGTCTAGTGTTAGAGGAATTAGAAGTCAGCGACTGAAGACCCTGAAAGCAGTATATGCAATTTATGGACTCAGAGGAAAAGTGGTGAGGTTGAAGCAGCAGTCTTTAAACATGTGACTAGTCTCACATTCAATTTTAATGTTTGATCACAACAGTTTTGCTGGCCAGTCCAACAGGCCATTTTCATATATAAGCCATGCTGAAGTTGATGGGATCCACACTAGAATAGTTTTCTTATCTACCTTTCTTTCATTCAAATATGGCTTGTAAAGAATCCAGGCTTTTACCACAACTGTCTGTTATGCACGGTTATCATTTAGAAGAGAATTTAAGGAGATTTTTAAAATGTGTGATCTAGCCTTTTACATTAAATGAGTGCTGTGAAAAGCATTTATATATGACATACCTCAGTTAACAAAGCCTCTGACAAACAAGAGCCTTTTTACCGTCTTTTTATGCCTGCCCAGTCCCCTCCTTTCCTCCTTGCCTTCTTTCTAACAGGAAGATTTTTTTTAGCAGCCATCAGCATTGTGAAGGAGGACTGAAGAAATGAAGAATGACTGGAGAAACACAGATTTTGGGTGCTGTGTTACAATAGGATACCTGCAATAAACAGTGGAATAAAGCTTGAGCTTGGAAAGAGTAGGATTCTACTCTAGCTGACCATACTGTAGCTGTGTATGCCTGACTATAATGGGGAAGATAAACAGCAGCTGTCTTTAGATTGCCTTACTGAGCATGTGTGAACAACAAGAGAAAGAAAAGGGGAAAGCAGATAGGTCTGCCTTACCAGCTTCCCTTGACATGTTTTTTTTAAAGATCTGTAGGGACGTTATCACACAGGGCAAATCTGCTGGTTAATCCACACAAAT
>CM034703.1:122088927-122111484 GCA_020142125.1 Phrynosoma platyrhinos
CAGGCTTTAAATCTATCTTTTAGAGCTTGTACAGTCCCAGCTTTCCCAGTAAGCTTTGGCTATGCAGCCCTTGTCTAGAAAAAAAGTAAGAGAGGAGTGACATGTTGCAATAATTCAGATGAATTCTTTTTCTTTCTCTTTCTTTCTTGTCTCTTTCTGGAGGATGAGACAAAACAAACAAAGGCTTTGCCATAGATTTCTTAAATGTGATTGTTGTGGCTTGCAGGTCAAGAAGAGGAGATACCACTAGAGTCTTTTACTGTTTATCTCACTGAACCTCTCAGTAAGGAAAGAGTAGAAGCATTCAGTGATGGGGTTTATGCCATTGTAGCAACCTTGTTAATTCTGGATATATGGTAAGTCTTCAGTAGCATTCACCTTAAATATTCTTCGTGTGAGATTAAAGCATTAAATGGGGAGAAGAGTGTATAGATGAATATTTTATTACCAGGATCTGGAACTCCTTTTTATTGCTCTTGGTCATATGACCTCACCAGTATTTTGTGCAATTGAATGACTATTTATTTATATTTACTTACTCAAAATTATTTCTAAAATTTATGTAACAGAAAGCCATTTATGCATGATAATGTAGTGGATCACATCGTTGCAATTTCTGGTCTTGGTTTCTTTTTCTTACGTCTTTTTATGAGAACAAGTGCCTTATGTCTGCTTGACACTATGTGGGACTAGAAGAGACAAAATAATTATCTTTATTCTGCTAATGCTGGTAGTTTCTTCTGTTCTTCTGGATTGGTTTTTTGCCTGCACTCAAAAATTGGCAAAACCAAAGGGGCTCTTTGTAATTCCAGTGTTCCATACACTTCAAGATCTTGAATAATAATAATAATAATAATAATAATAATAATAATAATAATAATAATAATAATAATTTATTTTTACCCCGCCCCTCTGTTAGAAACAATTGAGGCGGCTTACAGGAATTAAAAATTACATCAACGCAATCTAAAAGCTTGTAGCTCCATTTGTATAAAGAAAATTAAATATTAAAAAAGGAGATTCCATTTGTAGTGATTATCTGAATAAACTGTACTTTTAATATTCTAAACAAGATAATTTTATGCCAAACCAAGTTAAATTTTATGTCCCTAAAAATGAACAAATTGAATTAATTTCCATTTTTTGCATAAAAACAGAAAAAGTTCCCCTGCCTTCTAAATTAATAGTTTACATTTCTACTCTTGTAGAGTTCCTCCTCTTTTATCAATGGGGAGCTTTTAGATAACTTGCTACTAGTGTACTTTGGTTTGTCTCCTTTACTTAGTGTTCTTAAGAAGTTTTATTTGTAAATGTTAAAGTAATTCATAGAGTATTACTAGGAAGTATACCTGAAAATCTCTGTTTAGTTGAAAAATAGTGTTTTCTCCCAACAGTGAAGATAATGTTCCAGATGCTAAAGAGGTTAGAGAGAAATACCATGGCCATCTCATAAATGCCTTGAGCGAATATGGTCCGACTTTCCTTGCCTACTTTGGATCGTTCGTAACTATTGGTCTTCTCTGGTTTGTACACCATTCTCTCTTCCTTCATGTGATGAAAGCAACTCGACTAATGGGCCTCCTTAATACCTTTTCCTTGGCATTTATTGGAGGTCTACCTCTTGCTTACCAGCTGACCAGTGAGTTTTCAGAAAAGTCTCACAATGAAATAGAAGCCATCCAAGTTAGTTGTGTTACCATCTTTTTTGCCAGCATCTTTCAGTTTGGTATATGGATTGCTGCTTTATTCTATGAAAGGGAAACACTGCACCCTTTTGCCAGATATGGTGGCAAAGAACATGCCTTTATGTTTGCCAAGCTTGCCCTGTATCCATGTGTAAGCCTTTCAGTCTTCTTTCTAACATGTATTGTCAGTGAACTGAGCACAACCATTTTCCATCTCACCCAGATAATTGTCCCATTTGCATTCCTTATGTTGCGCATCCTTGTCAAAATTTGTCTGTTGGCACTGAAGTTCATAATGTCTTTGCCTTTGCGAAGGAACAACATACTTGAAGAAGAGGAAGCATGTTTGTCTCCTGCCGAAATATTGTCGTAGCTTTTCCAGCAGTTTATTTGGAGAAATAGGCTACTGCTATGACTTAATATGTCTGGCCCATGCCACTATTTGGTATATGCAGCCTCTGACCAACTGCAGTCCCTTTGTTTGTGAAATATAAATGTTCCCCCAAGTCTTCAGATGCAAATCCTAGGGACTGAGAATTACAGACTCCCATTGCCATATTTTGCTTGCAAACTGACATTTGGGTCCATGAGTTGGTCTAATATGACTTATCAGCTGATCAGCTTTTGGGAGGATTGGAATGACTGTAGAGGAAGAACAGGACATTTTAGGAAATGGCGTGGCATCAGCTGTCTCTTAATGCTGATATGCTGAATGAAGTTAATCTGTGAAAGTAAAGCCATTAAAATGGGAAAAGTGGATACAAATATATGTTAACTTGCTGTCAGTGAGTGATCAAGGAAACATGTATTGTTACATATTCCAGGCTATGTCTACTGTATAAATAAACAGCTGCTCCCTGTAATACATACCAGAACTGGAAGTATTTGGTGTGTAATACATCCATTTTTAATAATTTTCACGTTTGGTCTGAAAACTAATAGGTGTCTTGCAAAGCTGGGGAAATTTATATGACTAGGGAATTCTGGGAATTGTAGCCCAAAAAAGTAACTTTCCCCAGATCAGGAGTGGAGTTGAGCCAACTGACTGTGAATCAGCATAACAAGTTGCCTTAAGGGCAATAAAAGAAATGGTTCCTTCCAGACTGGAAAAATCTGAAGGAACCTAATTCCTCAGGATTCTAGAAATTTGATAACAGTGCTTGGAAAAATGAAGACTGTATATCTGCCTTTGCAGATCTTTTGGTAGTTTTCACAGAATACTGACTTATAAGGATTTTGTCACACCACTCCTATTCTCACCACAATTGCATTAAGTGCATACATACTAATTTGGGAGCACTCTGTACTGCATGTTCCTCCATTAGTGTGACTGGGCTATTGCTGGCCTTTTACACTCCTTCATCCTTAACCCTACTTCCCTGTTCTATGCCCTACCCAGCATGTCTTCCAGGGTTTTGTGTTTGTTTGGGGTTTTTTTCTGTATGCAGTTCCAAAGTTATGCTGACTCCATGGTTTTAAAAAATAAAAGGAAGTAAAAAAAAACAAAAAAAACCTCCAGCTGTTCTGGAATAGCGAAGGGGGACAGGGGAGAAGAGAAGACACTGACACCATGTAATCACAGAACTGCAACAGAATAATTTACCGTACCTGATAACTAGCACAATTGGAAACTTATTGACATGCGTTTCTTGATGGCGAGGTAGAGTAACAAGAATTGAAAGACAAGGGAGCAATGGGAGGGAGGCAGCAGCATGTGATAGGTATTGCCAAAGGTACTGTTACTGAACTTTTATGGTGGTTTAAAAGCCTCGTGTGATAATGTCCTTATAACAGAGATCTTAAGATATCTTTCTACCTCTGGCTTTATACCCCTTGCTTCCACTCGTGTTCTGCCCCAACTGGAATGCTGTCTAGAGACTATGGGTAATTAACAAGGCAGTCCATTTCATAGAATCATAAAATCATAGAGTTGGAAGAGACCACAAGGGTCATCCAGTCCAACCCCCTGTCATGCAGGAAGTCTCAAATTTATATTACTACTAACTCAAAGCAAGGATTATCTCTGCCTTATGGTTGATGCAGTTTCTCTATGAAAAGGTCGGCATTATTTAGAAACACAGCACAGGTTCTTCTAGAAAAGGCTAATATGGGGTATCATCTGTGTTTTCTTCCTACCGCACTTTATGAACATAATATTTGTATTTGACAGCTTATAATGCTTCTGTAATCTGTACATGACTGATCATGGCATTTCTGCTTTGGGGCAATGCCCTGTATATATTGCAATTCAGTCTAGAATCCAAAAGATTGTTCCTTAATACTGTTTCATCCCTTGTGATTTTGTACTTTTGTTAATTTTAAAATGAGTTGACTATATTTTTATTTTTGATTAAATAAAATACTATGTTTATAGTTACAGCAGTCAGGAGTCTCATTACATTTCAGCATCCATTTTGTGAATTATAAACTTCATATTTTAACTGCTTCAAATGAAGTATGCTTGGTTGGGATGAGTAGAGAATGGTCAGGGTTTGTTAGCTAGAAACAAGTTAGAAATGGAGCAAGTATAATTCTACACCTCTGCTAATGAAGCTAACAGGGACTAAATACCCTAAGGTAGTAGATCCTGTATGATCTTGGAAGTAAAGCAAGGGTCAGACCTGGTTGTATTGTACTTAGATGGGAGCCCACCAATAAACACTATGTGCTGGAGGCTATATTTCTGATGAAATCAACGTCAAGCCACCTCTTGAATATTCCATGACCAAGAAAACCCTATGAAATTCATGGGTTTCCCATAATTTGACAGGTGACCTGAAGCCACATACATACATATACACACTCATACTAATGAAGCTATTACTGAGAATAGTTCAGAAAAAAAATTAAAGCATGAGTACATGCAATAGGTTTCTACCCTGTAGATTTACGTAGCCCAGCGGTTCTCCATTATTTTCTGCCACGCCCCCCCTAGGCAAGAAGAAAACATTTCGTGCCCCCCGCGCAATCACATGGGTGGGTTTGGCCAATCAAAATAGAGCTACTGGGGCCGCGCTGGGACAATCTCCCTTTCTCCAGCCGTAACGCGCCCCCCTTTATGGAGCCTCGCGCCCCCCTTGGGGGGCGCGCCCCACTATTTAAGAACCGCTGACGTAGCCTAATGCATGACACCTAGGTAAGGGAAGACAATCACTATCATCTGAATTACAAGAGTGCTTAACTAACTATATTTCAAATGATTTTATAAATTGTTTCCTAATTTGAGACTTAGGACACTATAAACATAACCTTCCTTCTGGTGAGTTTTTAAAAAATATCCATCAGGTTCTCCATTGTCTCTGTCTTTTACACAGATGAACTCTGTGGTTCCACAGTACGTTATTGGAATGGTTTAGAAAGGTTTTTGGTGAATCCAGATATACCCTGCTGAATTTAGCTCTATTGGGGACAGACAGGTACAGATGTTATTGTCTGTCTTTTCCCCTGTGAAACTAAGGGTTGGGAAGAGGTAATGCCTATTAGGGAGGTAAAAATCAGGTGGGAGAGTGTAAAAACTCTTCAGTCGGATGCTTAAATAAGTATCCTTTGCAAACTTATTTTTGTCATTTAAAAAAAATCAAAATAACTATAGTTGAAGGAGAGAGATGGCATTCAAATCTTGTGGTATTGAATGGTATGTGACCTGTTTCTTTTAAATGGGGTATTTAAAACTACCTATAATGGATGTTGCGGAAGAGTTAACTATCTAATGAAAATGTGTACTGCTACCCATGGGAGTTCATGTGCAACCCAGCATTCTGTTCAAGATATTCACAACCACAGTCTGGATTGCGGAAGGATGCACTGATTTACCCTGCCTGTTATTCGTAAAACTGGCCTATCTTTGCAGGACAGCATCCTCAAGATAGAAATGTGCTAGTTCTTTCAGTGAATTAAAATGTTTCCAGAGATATACAATCTTTGTTTTATAACTGCAACCTTTCAGCTCCACAAGGAAGGAAGCACTAAAAAAAGTTTGAGAAAAATATCAACTCTTCTTCTCATTGCTACCAACAATGTTAACATTGTTTCAACTTTTCCTGTTGGATTTTTGTTCAAATAAAAACAGAGTGTTTGCTATCATAACAAAAGCAATTGATGTACAGGAGTTCTTTTTATTCTTAAGTCATAGACACAGCTGGTGAAACAACTTTCAAATAGGTGGACTATTCTTTTTCATCTCCGTGTGTGATGGTGTAGCAGAGAGCCTTGTAATCGAGGTTTCCTGCTGCGTCAATAGGAGAACATTGGAACATCTGATCTATCTACATATAAACAAGGGATAAAATATTTAAGGGAAGCATTTAGTATTTTTGCAGAAGCCAGAGGCAACTACAAAATATTTCTGCACTCTAAAATTGGAAATCACCTTGCAGTTTATCCAATAATAACAAAGTGTCAGACTCAGAGCACCAATATTATTTCTCATCAACAAATTGCTCAATAAGACATGGCAAAATAAAATGCATCAGAAACCAGAATCACTTCTGTCTCTTGGAGAGATCTGAAACACCTCATTTCCTAGCTTTTTTTAACATAAGTGCACTGCACTTAAACAAGGAGGAAATAACTTTAAATGATATAGAAACTGCTAGCTGTGATGGAATAATTTGCCATTGATTATGATCATTTTATAACCCGTATTAGTCCCACTTAGAAACCTATATTGAAATAAATAAGACTTGCTCAGTCAAAATCAAAAGTGGAAATTGTGTAGTCCTCCAGAAATTGTTAACTAAAATGCTTAATAACTAATCAGCATATTCAGTGGTGAAGAATCCTGGGACATGGGGTTGAACAACATCTCAAAAACCACACAGCTCCCACCCTTGATCAAAATAAACTTTCCACTTCATTTATTCCAATGAGTCTATACCCGTGATGGTGGACCTATGGCATGTGTGCCAGAGATGGCAGGCGAAGCCATTTTTCCCAGCATGCAGAGGGGTGGGGAGGAGGAGGAAGAGGTGTGCTCCTGTTCCTCCTTCCAGACCCTCCCCAGCCTTCAGCTGCCTCTCCAGAGGCGGCTAAAGGCCGGGGACAGCACGGGGAGAAGAGGAGGAAGAGGCCTGTTCTTCTTTCTTCCAGACCCTCCTCTGTCTTCATTTGCCTCTATGGAGGCAGCTGAAGGCCAGGGACAGCATGGGGGGAGGAGGAGGAACAGGCAAGCACCTGTTCCTCTTCTTCCCCCCTCACCCCCAGCCCTTCAGTTGTCTCTAGTGAGGCAAATGAAGGCCCAGGAGGATGAAGGGGAAGAAGTCCCGGCCTGGAAGTCCCACCCACAGAGTGCAGAAGCCTCGCCTTTTAGTTTGATCACTCAGCCCCTAAAAGGTTTGCCATCACTGGTCTATACAATGCACAGGTAACACAGGATTTGGCCAGTGAACAACAATTTTAGGACTGTGAAGAAAACAGGCCAGAATTCAGGATCATACCTATGGATGCATAACCTGAAGTAACACATCTGTAGCAGAGTCATATACATGGCCCCTATGTAGGTACAATGGTGGTACTACTGCCACAATTGTAACTGCTCCCCCCAAAAACCTACTTTACCAGACATCAACCATGCTGAGAAAAGGGACTACATTCTGCTGTCAAATGGGAAGATGACTTTTCCATCCCCACCTCCCATCAGCTAAGAGTTAATAATGATAATGTACTATAGCCACTGTGATTGGTTGATTGTTAATAATAATAATAATAATAATAATAATAATAATAAATTTATTTTTACCCCACCTTTAGCCAAGGCTATCAAGGTGGCATGGTTGCAAATGAGTATTTAAGTAAATAACTAAAAAATATATGCATTTTGTTTAGATCTCAGCTCAACTGATTTTAAAATTAAAATGGTAGGCAACTGTGTCAAACAGAGTACACTTAGCCCTCCATATCCAGAGATTCTTTATCCATGGATTCAACCATCCATGACTTGAAAATATTTTTAAATATATAAATTCCAAAAAGCAAGCCTTGATTTTGCCATTTGATATGAGGGATACATGCCCTCTTACTACACCATTGTATTTAATGGGACTTGAACATCCATGGATTTTGGTATCCACAAGGGGTCCTGGAACTAAACTCCAGTAGATACCAAAGGCCCAGTGTATATAGCGTACTGATTTATCTAGTGGCAAGTCTGGATAGGGTTTTTTTTTCCCCTGGCTAACTCAGGGATGGGGGAATTATGGCTTCCAGAGTCAATAAAAACTTTTTAAAGATTCCCTCCCCCCCTCCATGATCATTCCCCAAACAAGGGAAGCTTAGATGTTTGGTAAATAGAGAATACAAACCTCTTCAGCACTAAACTTGTCACCTTGAGACATCATTAAACGTTTTATGCTGTTGGAGAAGCACAGAAATAATTATAAGGAGTTTAAAACTTAAGACTGATTTTAAAAAAAGTTTAAAGTAACTTAACATTCTGTGTGAGAGGCAATTTCAGTGCTTAGCAATTAATTCTCCATGTAAGTATGTGCCTTTAAGTCACCTGTTGATTTATGCCAACCCCATGAATTTCATAGTTTTCTTAGACAAGGAATATTCAGAGGTTGTTTGCCATTGCCATTCCTCTGAAATATAGCCTACAGCACCTGAGATTCCTTGGTAGTTTCCCATCCAAGTACATAGATCAAATTCCCCTTACTTTTGGGATATCGGTGCCACTGAAAAACCTCTCCCATGCATGCTGTCTATAGCAGTGGGGCTTCAGTGGATGCCTTGATGGTGACTTACCAAAGCACTGCAGGCATAGGGGAGGAAACATTCCAGGGAAGAGATTTATTTGAACAGGGACAAAGTAAATAGTGGAAGGGTGTAGCCTTCCAGATGTTGCTGGACTTCCATCATCTCACACAACTGAGTTACTGGTTATAGTTGATGGGTATTGAAAGTTGATGGATATAAAGGGATCTTGTAGCACCTTTGAGACTGTGTGAAAAAAGTTATAGCATGAGCTTTCGTAGATTTGGTCTACTTCCTCAAAGCTTATGTTACAACTTTTTTCACACAGTCTCAAAAGTATTACAAGATCCCTTTGCATATTGATGTTCTAGACTAACATGGTTATGTCTCTGAATTATATCTTGATGGATATAGGCAAACACACAACACCCCAAGTCCCATACACTGGATAAGGTGCAACATTCCCAGCCTGCACAAGGAATGGATATTAGGCTCAAGCTACATGTTAAAGTGGCAGACTCCAGTATGTGTAATTTGTTGTGTGCCTTCAAGTTATTTCTGACTTATGGCAACCCTAAGGCAAATCTATCATGGGGTTTTCTTAGCAAGTTTCTTCAGAGGAGGTTTGGCATTGACATACTCTGAGACTGAGAGAGTGGGACTTGCCCAAGGTCACCCAGTGGGTTTACATGGCTGAGCCAGCATTTGAACCCTGGTCTCCAGAATCCTAGTCCAAAGTTCAAACCACTACACCATGGTAGTTCTCTGCATGCGTAATATAAAATGGTGAGTTGTGATGAACCCTACTTGCCGACAACTTTTCCTACACAGCTCCTCAGCCATTTGACTCACAGTTGGGCTTACATCCAGTAACAAAGCTGACGGGAGATGACTTTGAGGAATGAACTGTGGAAGCTCTGGAAGGGTCATCATATCTCACCTGTAAGGCCTTTTGCACTTTAAATGGCACCACATGTGGCACAATTTGTCTGGTGTTGGAACAAAGGTCACCAATATCTCAACCAAGCTGATTGGCCCACAATAGCATAAGCTAGCTGCCTACCAGACCAAAACATTTCAACTTAGGTGGCTAATACTTACTAATCCTTGTTAATGTTTCCTTTACTCTCTGGATCAAACATTTTAAATGCATTTAGTATGGTCTCTTCAGTGTCTGTACCTGCAGAAAATAATGGGATACCTCTGACTTGTGGAAAACATCATTTAAAATTAGATCTTGAACATACTCTGCCAAAGGATATACAGCATTCATTCAGCAGTTATAACAGTTCTTTGGCTGGGCCTAAGCATAAGTATCTTAGAAACTGACCTCTGTGCAAAAGCGCTTGAAGGTTGTAAGCAAATTATTTTTTCTCTCAAAAATATGCATTGCTGAACATATTTTATGCTAAAATTCACATTTTGAGATGGATTTGAGCTAAGAGCTGCTTTGTAACCCTTGAAGAAATGCAAAATCAAAAAGATAATTAGGTTCCAATTCTCACATTAGTTCCAGAAGTTCAGATAAGGTCACTTTACATCTAAATTTGCAAAGACATCATCATCAATGTTATTTCTTGCCTGCCTTTCCCCAAGGCAAGACACAACCTAAGTTAAAACACATAAAATCATTTAAGCACTGAAAAAACACTGTTCAAACACATAAGCATAGAATATATTAAAATCATCCAGCATAAATTAATATTCTAATTTAAAATTCATAGGCAGCATAGACCTGCCAGAAGAGCTAGGTCTTTAATAGTTTTTAAAATTCAGATGCCTCAAAGACTACTACATTTTTCCTTTTTTATTTTGTTTTTAATTCTTACAGAGTACTATGCCTAGCTTGTACTGCAATATGACTGATGAATTGTCTTTGGATTTAGATGTAATATGAGAATAGCAGAGAACTTCAGACTCAGTCCATGAAAACTTCTTTATATATCTAATGCAGTATTAAACTTACCACTTAACTTTTCCCCAAACAGGTTCAAAAACATTGTAAAATTAATAGGGCCCGTGGCTTCTTTAAGCATGGATTCCAACTCATCATCTTTGACATTTGTTTTACCTAAAATTGAACAAAAACAATTTTTCCCGTTGCATTTTCAGTATATATATATCTATGGTTTACATATGTGTCTTTGATGGTAAATACACACTTTTCCCAAACTTTAATTTTAGATATACTTTTACTGACTGTTTTTTATAATATTAAATTTCTCACTTATTTCCTCATTTCTTTTTAAATGTGATATAAAGGAAAAGCACACAGGGAATTTAAGCTATTACTTTTAATGGCAAAATACGGAACTGAACAGACCCCAGTCTTGCTTGCTATTTGAATTAATAGACTACAGCCCTTGGGAATGAGATGGCAGATATTTCCAATGAGCAGATTTAAATTTTATAAAAAGGAGAAAAGCACATCTACCATTACCATCCCCATGGGAAAGACTCTGATGAAGTCTTATATATTGATATAGTTTCTTGTGTGTTTTCAAGATGTATTTTGATACCACTGCCTTTTAAGCAGCCTTAAAAGGATCTGTATCTTGAAAGGTGAGATACAGACAACTAAGAAATAAAGAAGTTGAAAGTGAGAATAGTGCATTCCAGAATACTTGCCTAAAGATGCATAGGTATCTTTTAAATCTTCTTTATCGATGAAGCCATCTCTGTTCTGGTCAATTAGCGTGAAAGCCTATACAGAATTTGTATATTTATCAGTCAGATCACTAATTGCTGCTATGATATTTACGCCCCAATTCCAACCGTACTTACTTGGGCCCAAACCCCATTTATGATATATAGGATTTTATCCTTCAACAATTTGAAAAGCAAAGATGCCATAACATTTTACAACTGCATTTATTCATCAATTAAAATTCAACATGCCAAAATGAAAAAAAAAAACCCTTGGCATCAGTAAAATACCACCCAAATCCTATTTTCCCTCCCTCCCTTTGCATGTGTATTATTTTATGTATCTTATTTGTACCTAAACTGTTATGTACCTTCGAGTAGATTCTGACTTATGACCACCCTATCACAGGGTTTTCTTGGCATGAATTATTCTGAGAAGGAAAGCCATTTCTCCCTCAAACTAAGAGAGTATGACTTGCCCACAATCACCCAGTGGGTTTCCATGGCTAAATGGATTCAAAGCCTGGTCTAACAGAGTCCCAGTCCAACATGCAAACAATTACACTATGCTGACTCTTGTGTTTCTAAATTACTTAGAGGATTACAATACATTAAATTAAATTATTTAATAAGTTTAGGATCAGACTTTAATTTTTACATAATTATTATAACATGTACAGTTATATATTAATTTAAGGTGTGTGGCTTCTCACAAAGAATCCTGAGAATTTATGAGATGCCAGTATTTCTCTTAGAGAGGGATATGGACAGATTATTAAACAAGCTCATCTGTAGGACAGACATGCTCTATCTTTATTTATCAATAAAATTTATATCTTCCAATGATCTGAAATTGGTGTACCTGGCTTCCCTCTTCCCCGCTTCATCCTCTCAACAATTTGTAAGGGTGGTTAGGCTAATTGAGAAAGTGACTGTGCCAAGCGAGTTTCATGGCTCAGTGGGAAAATGCATATCCAAACCACTAACTTAAATTGATTTAATAATAATAATTCCCACTTTTCCAAGAAATCCTGGGAACCGTAACCTTCTGATGTGAAGTAGGTATATCTGATAGAGAATTCCATACATCTCAATAACTGCAGTTCCCAGGAAATGATGACACCATTAAAATGAGATAAAACTGACATCTGTCTGTGCTATAGTCAGAGGTAAAGAATTTCTCAAATTGTTACTTAGAGCACTTCCAGACTGGTTTAAAGAAGCAAGGATTCTCACAACATAGGTCCTTGGGTTTTGCTGGTAGTCATTGCCTCTACATCTACTTTTTCTCTACTCGTATTCTTTGCGGAGAAAGAGGATGTACACTACATATTAAATTGTTTGCAAATGCAGTGAGCATTTATTGCATGTGTCTCTTGCAAAGAACAATTAGCCACTAGACTCTGTTCTGGAGATGTGACCTATATGCTCTAGGAGTGCATTGATCTTCCATTTTACAATAATTGTACATGACAACATCTGGATATGAATGTATCCCTGCCTATTATAAGACAAAATTGGAAGTAATGTAGAGATTAAGTCACCTTTGCTATATAATGTTCCCATACTATAAATTCACAACTAAATTGCTATCACTGTTTTACAGTGTAATGTCAAACATATATAGCAATGACTAGTGATGTTCTAATATGAATTACGGTATGTCATAATATATCAGATATAAAAAAAATCTTACTTTCTATCAAAGAGATGGGGAAAGTTGCTTACAACAATAAACAGCAAATCTTGAAAGCTAATCCCTTAAACATTGATAGGACATTTGATTGACAGACTGAATGAATTTATAACCTGCCTTTCTTCCAGGACAGCAGAAAGAAAACTTCATCTCTGGATGCATTTTGGAAAAAGCCTTTATGCAGTCTCTAGAAGACCCAGAATGTTTTTGTTTACTTTTAGCAAGGCTTTTCTGACCCTTGTTGTTTCATTTCACATGTGCACATTTGTTAGTTTTGGATAAAATGTTTGCTTAACCATCCTGAACTGCTCTTTTTTATGGTGTAGGAAGCTATTCCCTATTCTTTCAATTCATAGTTCTAGTACTAATTTTTACTTTGTCAATGGAAGTATAGCTGTAATTTGTTGATCCTCCATCTCCTTTACAGTGGGATCTCAGTATCTGTGGACTTGGCATCAGCAGATTTGAGCATCCACGGAGAGCAAGCCCGCGCTATCCCCAATGGCAGTCATGCACACAGCTGCACAGCCATTGGGGACAAATGCATTGAAGTCCTCCCTCCCCCCTTCTGTTCTCCCTCTCTCCTTCCCTCCTTCCTTCTTCTCTCCCCCCTCCCTCCCTCCCTCTCTCTCTGAGGCTTCTGCGCCAGACTTGACTTTGGGGGTGGAAGCTGGAGCCAGAGGGAGCCAGAGCCAGTGCCAGGGCTGAGGCTTGGGTCTCGGAGACTGGAGGTTCTGTCCCGGATGTTGGGCTTGGAGGCAAGGGGCTCTGAGACTCTGGCCCCAGCTTTGGCTCCCTCCAGCTGACATGGCTCTAACCTCCACCTCCACCCCACCCCTGAAGCCCAGGGAAAAAGCCTTGGAGGGGGAGAGAGGAAGGAAGGAAGGAAGGAGAGAGAGAAACAGTAAGGAAGGACGGAAGGAGAGAACAGAAGGAAGGAAGAGGGCGGAAGGGAGGACTTCAGTCCCATTGTCCCTAAGGGTGACATGGCCATGTGGCTGTGCTGCCATTAAGGACAATGAGATTTGAGCATCCACAGATTTTGGAATCCGCAGGGCGTCCAGAACGGATCCCCCATGGATACAAAGGGCCAACTGTATTTCTCTCTAATGTTCCTTCACAGATCCAGATCTGCAAGCTGTGTAGGCTAAACCAGTGCTTTCTCAGGTTTATGTAGGGGACCTGCAATTATTGTTTTCCAATGTGCCAGGGACCAGCACTGAATCTGTGCCCACTGTTTCTTCCTTTCTTGGAAACTCGCCTGGGAAAGACCTGCACTGATCCACAGACCACCACTTTGAGCAGAATTGGGATAAATAAAAAGTATAACCAATGTCACAATAATTCCTGGCCACTAAAAGGATGAGGAATTTCCTCCCCATTCCACTTTCATTCCCCTCCCCCCATCTGGTTCAGGAATTTATTTCCCTGTTCTCTGGAATAGGCTTTGAGGATGCCACTTTGTTCTACTGGTAGAAATAGTTCTACTGCTGGAACAATCCTGTTGGCCCAGAAGTATAATCCAGGTCAAATTCAATAGTTTTAAGTCCCTTTGATTCAAAACACACATATACACTGAAATTCACTGGAGGCTAGTGGGGTGTTAATCAAGACCCTCCCCACAGAAAGTGGGAAAGTCAGTTTTTTCAAGAGTTACATGCCAAGCGTAAATACTTCAGCACTAATTAAGGAGTAAGCTAACTGACATTTAAATACAACCAAATAGAGTCCCACTTCAGATATTATAAACAACTCATTTGGAAATGGGAAAACACCTAGTTTTATCACTTAGAACCACTCCAAACCATATATTGAGAGATCATTTTCCTACTTCCTTAAATTCCTGAATTTGTGTCTGTTCAAAGTTGGAGAAGACATTAGATGAAGCTCTTTGAGCACGTTTCGCACCGCCTTCCTTCTTCTTGGTTTTTCTGCTGGCCTGAAAAGAGGATAGACAAGAGTGTCAGTAACCACAGTATCATCCAAAATCTGCAAAACAGTGATACTTTTATTGGGACAACCAAAATGCACATTATACACTTTGCAAGCTTTCGAAGCACCAATCTTGACATCTGGCAATAGATCTACCAAAACATGAATAATGGATTTTCTTTCCAAGTAACAACATGCAGTCTAAAGCACATGAAGCTGCAGTCCTATATGCCTTTACTTCAAAGTGAACTCCATTTATCTCAATCGATCCTACTTCTGAATAGACATTATAGGACACTGTTTTGCTAGAAGATAATTAATCTTTATCATTGGTACTTTTAAAACAAACTTTCAAAGGATAATGAAAACCACACATCATCTCTCCATACAAGCTCAACTCACCATCTTTCCTGGGAAGCTACTCTGCCTGTCTTACTCTGGGAAACATTCTATATTAAGTGCTTCTTATATGAAGGGAAGGATCTCATCTTTATAGCTGGCATTTCCCAAAGGAAATCTCAAACGTCTTAAGAACCCTAAGCTCACAAGATTGCCTCCATACATGGTCACAAATACAAAGTACCTGCTGCTCCCCAGTGGCTAGACAACTGTTGCTGATATTCTGTATCGTCTAGTATATCATTTGCTTTAATCACTATAAAATAAAGTGGACATGGTGGTATACTTTAATATGTACAGTGCAGCTAATTATATTGTAGAAATATGCATCTGCTGAAAGCAGACTACAGACTACCAAATTTCTAGCTACAATGGGGGGGGGGCTTTAATGGGGCAAAGGACCTTGTTTTTTGCAGCACAACTAGTAAGTATGGCTGTCCCTTTAGAAACTGTAAGAACTGTTACCCATATCGCAGACATAATATTTAATCTTTATGTATTTTTATTGCAAAATACATAAAAGATGCATGCTTAATAGAGCTAGTAATCATCCCAACATTGGTTAAAATGAATTCTTACTATATCATACTTCAACACAATTTTTTAAAAAATTGGTCTGAAGTGGCTTTGGATTTTGGAACGGTATTCAGGGTGGGGATAATATTTATTTATTTATTTATTTATTTTAAACTTTCAGGACTTACAGCAGGCTTACAAATTAAAATTATTAAATATAGGTAAAACATAAATAATAAAAACTGATATAGAATTAAATTAGTAATAATATTTAAACAAAAATGATAACAAGCAATTAAAACATTACTGCTTAAAACAATACAACTCCTTCCTACAAGTCCGTTCCTTTGAAAACTTTCAGTTCTAAAAGCTTGTCAGAATTTTTAAAACCTCTTCATCTATTGATGGAAGGACAGCAAGGAGTTCTGGAGTCTAGGGGAAGCCACTGAGAAGGCTCTCCCTTGTGTCCCTACCAGTGTGCCTTGGAGGTGGTGGAACTGACAGAAGGACCTCTCCTGTGGCTCTCAGGGTCTGGGCAGGCTCACAGGGAAATACAGTCTGTCAGATAGCCTGGACCTAAGCCATATAGGGCTTTATAGGTCATAATCAGCACTTCAAATTGTACCTGAAAACAAATTGGCAGCCAGTGGACCTGTTGGAGCATAGGAATTGTATGATCTCTGTAACCAGCACCAGTTAAACTGGCTGTAGCTAGTTGTACCAAATAAACTTTCAAACACTCTTCAAAAGTCTCAGGCAGAGCACACTGCAGTAATCTAAACATGGTACATGCCTCCATGGCCAGATCAGGCTCTCCAGAAACAGATGCTGCTGGCACTCTAACTTTATGTATGCAAAATCACTCCTGACACACACACCCAATGGTGTCACTAGGGAGGTGAGAGGGGTTCAGACAGCACCATGTGACACTGTAAGATGTGGTGACACCACTGCTCCTCAAACATCTGTCTTTTTGGCAGAAACAGGCTGTGGTATTCACCTGAGTCCCTTTAAAATGCTGTAAGATATGAGGTGAGTGGGGTGAGGCTCAGTGGGAGGAGAAAGGAAAGACCCCAGACTTTTTTAAAAATAAAATAAAATGTTTTTTTAATTAAAAATAAAAATACTTTATTCTTTTTAAATCATAGAATCATAGAATATTCTCTAATAGCATTACAATTTACCAAATTTTCACTTTAACCATATGAAACTATATCTATGTAAATATGTTTAGGCTGTGCGTATGACATTGTAATTTTTAAAGGTATAATTTTAATTTTGCTAGTCACAACTATTACCATTATTTTCAGCAACATATGGGAATTACTATTTATGAACAACATTAGTCCCAAAACATTACTAAGGATTCTGTATGGTGTGGTATGGGAGGAGGTCTGGGGGGGGGGGCGGTTTGATACCATGAGTTACAACAGGTGACACCAACCCTAGTGATGTCACTGCACACACCTAAGCATCCAGGCACAGGGCTGAATCGAAGAGTATACCCAACAGTTATCCTGTGTTTTCAGAGGAGCATAACTCCATCCAGCACTGACTGAAATCTGTTTCCATAACTCCCTTTCAACAGATCAGGAACACTTCAACAGATCAGGAGCCTTGGTGGCGCAAAGGAGTCCTGGTGGCAAAATGGTTAAATGCCTGTACGGCAGCCACTCATTCACAAACCACAAGGTTCCGAGTTCAGTCCCAGCCAGGGGCTCTGGGTCAACTCAGCCTGGCATCTTTCAGATGTCACTAAAATGAGTACCCAGCTTGTTGGGGGCAATTACCTTACACATTGTAAACCGCTTAGGGAGTGCTTAAGTGCACTGATAAGCGGTATAGAAATGTACTTGCTATTGCTATTCTGCCTCATCTCCCTCAAAGCTTCCATTTGTCCATCTTCATCCAGTCCATTACACGTGGCAGGCACTAGTTTAGCATGGAAACAGTTTTCCTGGAAATAGATGGAAAGGAGTAAGGTGTGTGTCATCAATATATCTATGACACCTGACCCTAAAACTCTGGACAATGCCTCCTGTTTCATGTAGATGTCAAATGGTATAGTGGACAAAACAGAACCCTGAGGGACTCCACAGGACAATGGCCGAGTTGAACAGAAATCCCTCAGTGCCACTCTCTGAGAGCACTTCGCTCAGGGAAGACTGCAGCCACTGCAGGACAATGCCTCCAATCCCCAAGCAACCCAGAAGGATACCATGGTTCAAGGTATCGAAAGCTGCTGAGAAGTCCAGCAGAACCAACAGGGACACATTCCTTTTTTCCAGTTCCTGGCAAAGATAATTCATCAAGACAACCAATACTATTTATGTCCTATGACCAGGCCTGGAAACAGGTTGAAATGGATCTAGAAAACCCATCCCATGCAGGAATCCCTGAAGCTGGAAGACCATCACACAAAAATTGAATGCTGGACACTGATAATTATCCAAAACAGAAGGATCCAGGTAAGGCTTTGTCAACAGAAGCCATGCAACTACCTCCTTTAGGAACTCTACCTTGTTGAAAAGAGGCACTGACCACCACATTCATCTACTTAGCCATTCCCTCCGTGTCCTTTTAAATGAGCCAAAAAGGGCAGAGTCTGGCATACATGTGGTAGCTCTCATTTCTCAAAGGATCCTGTACACATCCTCAGGCTCCACAAATGGAAAAGAATCCATAATTATGGGGCAAACAGAGCACAGAATTACATCTACTGGGACTGTATTACCTATGGCATCTAAGGGGCTATTCAGACGGTGAAAGTAATCCTGGTAGAATGTGGGTCGAATCTTCGTTGTTCGCCAGCGTTTTGACTGCATCTGATTAATGGGGGGGGGGGGGGGGGGGGGGAGAGAGAGACTGCCAAAAACCCCAGTTAACCTGGGATAATCGATCTCACTCATTCCCCCCCCCTCGAGTTTTCCTAAAATAGTCACATTGCCAGCTGTGTGAATAACTGATGCAAACAGACCCGGGAAAACCAGGATAAAACTCTGCATGCCTTGAACATGCTACGAATACATCTGCATCATCAACTCCATCTTTATTCGAGTGCCAAGACTTATGAGAAATAAAATTTGCAGATATGTGTTTCCAATTCAAAAAAATAGTGTGAGCAACAAACCAGAATGCATGAGTGAGATTATTCAGATAGTCACACTAAAAATCAACAATGTCTGAATAGGCCCTAAGTCAGAATGGATCTGACCAAGTGAATCTGCAAAGTGTTGTACAAATTCTTCACAGTAGGCCATTGAGTGGTGTTATCTTCTCAGGAGCCAGAATGTAGCAGACCTCTGACCATTTAAAACAGCTCCACTGGCTACCTCTTTGTAGATGCACAAAATAATCATTTATTTGTTGCTCATATTGCACAGAATAGGATTTCAAACAGTCTCTAGCCTATGTTCAATTTGACTCACTCTGAGCCTTCCACCAAGATCGCTGTAGTCCTCTCACTTGCTTCATCATCACCAGTTCTTTGGAAAAGGAGTGGATAATTTGGCTGTACTCCACAAGAGGGAACACTCAGGAGCAATCAAGTCCATGGTGGGTGCGGTGGCTCATGTGATTCTTGGACTGTGTTAGATGTGTACCTTCAAGACATGAGCAAACATGGTTAGAATTGCAGACAACAAAGTGGGTCGAGTATTGTGTTTGATCTGTGACAACTATATTAGATCTCATTAAACTGCATTACAATATTGAGCCAACTATAAATTTAACAAAAACATATCCCATAGCAGGAGTGAATCCAAGAAAGTAATAGTGAGAGTAAATTGCTAACATGTAATTTCATGACCATTTAGCTCCAAAAGCGGTTTGGCTACACCATAAATCAGGTAATTTAAATTATATGGTGTTAGAAATATTCATTAACTCTACCCTTTTAACACCCTTGTGCATTTATTTCTTGCTGTTCATATCATTTCTTGCAGCTGCTCATGCTAATAATATTCACTAATTATACTGTATTATGATATTCTCTCTGGGCTTTCAGTAAGCTCTCTGTGTGTATATCTTTAGCACCTGCTGTTCTCCAGCTATTTGGGATCCAATTTAGGAAATAATTTCCAATCAACTTCTCAAAATCTGTTTTTCAGCTCCTAGAAATTTCCTCAATAATTAGACACATGCAGTTTAAAGCCACATACTGGTGAATTTGGATGACTTGTCAAAATGATACTGTACACTTTCCAAAAGGTTTATTGTACAGATCACTGTAGGACTTAATTGCCATACACAATTTCTATATGACCTGGATATTTTGACAGTATTTCTGCCATCAATTTACAACAGTTGTTTTATTGTACTTTGTAAGATTCCTGTGCTATGAATTATAGCATTTCAACTAAATGTTTAACTATATTTTTTAAGATTAGAGTTGTAGCATATATTTTCTTAGAGCAGGGTATTCATTTGGATTATGACTCATAAAGATATTGTGGGAAGATTTTTGCATTCTCTTTCCCCATCCTTAGATAGATAGGGATTTCTTGCATGCAAACTCCTTTGTCTTTCATTCAAACTAACCATGTGATTTAGGTCATTCCCCCTTTGGGGCTAACAGACATTTCCTCTCTCAAGATTTTCAACTGAACTGCATGTTTTCCATCTTCCTTTTCTCTCAACTTTCTTTGGAAAGATGGTGAGATAAAGATTTCTTTTTACCTGAACTATTCACTACCTAGATTCGGGTATAGCCTTTATGTAAATATAGATTAAAGCCGTTAGTAAACTTTTGTTTAAAACTACAAACTACATTTATTGTTTTTGAGTCAGTTTCAGTTCTTAGGGAAGCATAGGGGCGAAACAGACCAGCAGACCAGCTTAAAGCCGCCTCTTCTGAAGATGGATTGGGGCCATGGCGAACACATGAAAAGATCCACTCCTTTTTCAGCCAGGGAAAGGGCAGCTTTTCCTGCCTCGCTGCGGACCAAAGTCGGCTTTCAGATGCTGCAGTGGCATGTGGCGTGTAAACCCCATATCGCTGTAGCATCTTAAAGCCACCCACATCTGGGTGGCCATCCAACTTCTGGGCAGCTTCAGAGTGGTGTAGGAGTGTGCGGCACATAAATGCTGTGCTCCCAAGCTGCCCAAATGGCGGCTTTTAGAGACAGTCTATTCCGGATCATAGTTAGACAAAGACACATTTCTGCTACTCTGCTAATTTAAAGCTAGACCCTAACAGGCTTGGCTTTGACATTTTTGATATTTAAATATTTTTGTTTCCTTCAGAAAGGCTGAAGCCTTAGGAAACATAAATTACCCTACAGATATCCTTTTACTGCCTCTAAGAATAACAGTAGTTTACATAATTGTGTCAGTATTTTCTTTGATGCTTCCAGCATCTGGTCAGTGAACAAAACAATTACTGTATATACTCAACTATAAGTCAATCTCATGTATAAGTCAAAAGCAGGTTCTGGGGCCAAAATTATGGACTTTGATATGACTCTTGGATAAGTGAAGGGTAAAATTTAGGAGTATATAACAAAGGATGTAAAGGACGAAGCAAAGGAAAACTATGCCAAATAATTTTAAAAACTCTAGCAGGCATAATGAGTTTGTGTTCATACTAAAGGCTGGATGGATGAGAGAATAGAGGAGTTTAGTGATTCCAGGACAAATTATGCACTTGCCTTTCATCAGAGGATGGTTTTTTGTTTTGTTTTTTAAAAAAGAGTTAAAGTACAGTACTTACATGGATAAGTCGACTCAGTTTTTGGACCTGAATTGCTAGACTTATACATGAGTGTATACCAGGGGTAGGCAACCTTTCCTCTTTAAGTGCCGAGGGACTTCAGCTCCCAGAATCCCAGGAGCTATTGGCCAACATAGGACTATTGGCCAACATGGCTGGGGCTTCTGGGAGCTGAAGTCCCTCGGCCCTTCAAGGGGAAAGGTTGCCAACCCCTGGTGTATACAGTCTCTGTTGAATACAAAGAATGTATATGGCATGCTTTATTATAGTATTTCAGTTACTGTTGACCCCTTGAGTCAAGAGTACTTTTTTAATCTTGGCATTACATGATCCATTGTGCGATTCTGATAAAAATCCTTATTTACAAATACCAAGTGGTTATATATCCTGCAAAAGACATCTTTATTCCTGGGCAAATGACCATGATATTCAACCAAAATCTCATGTTAGGGTTTTTTAACATCAAGATTTTATGCATTCTCTCTTACCAGTTGCCTATGCCCAGAATGTGCTTCACAAGTACTTCCAGATCAGAGCTTGGAAAGTTACTTTTAAAAGGAAAGTAGTTACAGTTATAGCTCCAAGGCACCAAATAATAGTTACACAACATTAGAGAGCTTCAATTTTTAAAGAGCAACTCTTTAGGTTCCTGTTTAGTTTTCTCCATCAATATGACATCCCTTCAAATACTCAAACAGGGCTATCATATCGCCTCTTAACTTTCTCTTCTTCTCCAAGCTAAACAAACCCAGCTCCCTAAGTCTTTCCCCATAATGGTTCCCAGACCTTTCACCATTTTGGTTGCCATCCTTTGGACATGCTCCAGCTTCTCAACATCCTTTTTGAATTGTGGCGCCCAGAACTGGACACAGTATTATTCCAGGTGAGGCCTGACCAAGGCAAATGCCTTGTGGTTTGAGTGCTGTAGTACGACTCTAGAGACCAGGGCTTGATTCCCAGCTGAGTTATGAAACCTACTGGGTGTCCTCGGGCAAGTCACACTCTCTCAGCCTCAGGGGGAAAGCCATGGCAAACCTCCTCTGAACAAATATTGCCAAGAAAACCCCATGATAGGATCCCCTTGGGGTCACCTTAACTCGGACATGACTTGAAGGCACACAACAGCAAGCGTGGTCCAAAACACACTGGAGGAATAATCCAGTTTGAGACCTGAATGCTAGGCTCCTAGCATCCCTCATCAATGTCTATGATGCCAAACACAGGATAGAAATACTCCCTGGCTCAGTGCTAGGGAATCCTGGAAATTGTAGTTTGTTGTGGCA
>CM034703.1:122111584-122149376 GCA_020142125.1 Phrynosoma platyrhinos
CAAGGCAGTGGAAGATAGGGATTCTTGGAGATGTCTCATCCACAGAGTAGCCATGAGTTGGAACCGACTCAAGGACAACTAACAACAATAATATATTATATTATTATAATCGTATTATAATATTATTATTTTATTATTGTTATTGTTATTATGGTTGGCTGGCCTTAAGTGGGTCTTGGTTGCCTATTACTATTATACTATATATACCGGCTCAATGCTAGGGAATTCTGAGAACTGTAGTTTTGTGGGACATTTACCCTTCATTGTCAGAGATAGCTCTGGTGCCACAACAAAATACAGTTCCCAGGATTCTCTAGCATTAAGCCAGGACATTAAAGCGGTCTCAAACTGGATTATTTCTGCAGTGTGTTTTGGACCATTAACATTATTATTTGTTATGCACTGAGTCTCCTTTCTCTAAAATGTTTGGGACCAGAAGTGTTTTGGATTTTTTTTTTAAAAAATGGCTGGAATATTGAGTTTGTGAGATCTGAGGCAATCTAGTCCACTGTGGACAAGGCAGGTTTTGTACGGGGATATATTGAGAACTTTTGCTCCAGGCTGGAGGATGTGAAATTGGATGTCTCTACCTCTCATATTGTACTAAAGTCGCAAAGAGTTGTCCATAAATTTAGTTGAGAGCCAGTGTGGTGTGGTGGTTTGAATGACTCTGGAGAGCAGGGTTTGAATCCCTGCTCTGCCACAAAACCACCCTGGGTAACTTAGGGCAAGGTACAGTCTCTCAGCCTCAGAGGATGGCAATGGCAAACCCTCTCTGAGGAAACTAGCCATGAAAACCCCATAATAGATTCAATTCAGAAATGAATTGAAGGCACACAACAACAGCAGAAATACCAGTGGACAAGTCACATACTCTCAGGTTCAGAGGAGGTAAATGCAAACCTCTAAAGAAATCTTGCCAAGAACATCCCATGATAGTTTCGCCTCAGGGTCACTGTATGTCAGCACACAACAACAGATCTTTGTGTATACATACATAATGACTTGGAACAGTTACTGAGGAAAGTTAAAGAGAAAAGTGCAAAGGCAGGCTTAATTCTGAACATTAAAAAGCAAAAATAATGACTACAGAATTTTTACATAAATTCAATCTAGACAACAAAGAAATAGAAGTATTTATGGAAATAGTCAAAGATTTATTATACAACATTGGATCCATCACTGACCAGAACAGAGATTGCAGTCAAGAAATCAGAAGACAACTAGGATTGGGAAGGACAACTATGAAAGGACTGGACAAGTTCCTATAGTGTATAAAACTGAATACTAAAGTAAGGATAGTCCAAGTCGTCGTTTTCCCCATCACCATGTGGAAGTTGAAGTTGAAGTTGAAGAGCTGAGATGTGTGGAAAAGTGCACTGAGGATACCGTGGACAGCCGAAAAGATAAACAAATGGGTCCTAGAGCAGATTAAGCCAGAAATATTCTGGAAGTCAGGATGACTAAACAGGTTGTCGTACTTTGGCCACATAATGTGACGGCATGAATAATTGGAGGAAAAACAACAATGAGGCTGGGAAAGGTAGAGGGCAGTAGAGAAAGAGGAAGACCACACACCAAGATGGCTGAATTCAATAATGGAGGCCATGGTCCTGAGCCAGCAGGACCTGAGCAGTGAATATGCCTCTGTCCTAATCAGTTAAAAGCTGCCAGAAGACAGGAAGAAATGAATTCATTTGAAATGTGGTGCTGGAGAAGAATAGCGAGGATGCTGTTGAACAGCCAAAAAGGCAAACAAATGGGTCCTTGAACAGATCTTGAGTGCTCTCTAGAAGCCAAGATGACCAAACTGAGGTTGTCATACTTTGGCCGTATCATGAGGAATATGATTCATTAGAAAAAAGACAATAATGCTAGGAAAGGTAGAAGGTAGCAGAAAGAGAGGGAGACCACATGAAAGATCGTTGAACTTGATTGAGGCCAAGAGCCTGAGCCTGCATGACCTGAGTCGAGCAGCTGAGGACAAGGAGGCTTGGAGGTGTCTTACTCATGGGCTTGCCATATGTCAAAGTCCCCTTAAGGACAGTTAACAACAACAACATGTGATATTTTGGAGATGGGAGCCCAAATCTAAACACAAAATTCATTTGTGTTTTATGTACACATAGCCTGAGGTAATTTTATGCATAATATCTTTTAATAATGTCACTCATGAAACAAAGTTTGTGTACATTGAACCATCAGGATGCAAAGGTATCACCATCTCAGCCAGCTATAAAAAAAAGTTTGTATTTTGGAGTATTTTGGATTTCAGAACTCTGGCTAAGGGAGACTCAACCTGTATAATTATCATTATTGTTTATTTCTATCCATTAATTTACATTGCACTTTAGTAGTTTAACAACCAAAAAACAGTGGGTCCTGCCAAAAGCATACAGTCTAGAATATATATGTGTGTGTGCGTGTGTATACACATATGCAGAGCGGGAAGAAGGCCCAGCTCCATTAGGCCTAAAGTAAGAAGAGCCCTCCCTCCAGTCTATCTGCCATGGTCCATGCCTTAGATCAGGGGTAGGCGACCTTTCCTCTTTAAGGGCCAAGGGACTTCAGCTCCCAGAATCCCAGGAGCTATTGGCCAACATGGGACTATTGGCCAACATGGCTAAGGCTTCTGGGAGCTGTCCATCGGCCCTTAAAGGGGAAAGGTTGCCTACCCCTGCCTTAGAGGGAGAGAAGAACTGCTGGACTTATTTCCCTTCCCCACTGTCATTTCTTCCTTCTTTTGTGTCATGTCTTTTTAGATTGAAATCCTGAGGGCAGGGACCTGTAAACTGCTCTGAGAGCCTTTGTGGCTGAAGAGCAAGTATAAATACAGTTATAAATAAATAAATAAAGTAAAAATAATACAAAACCATTATAAAACACATTATCCAGATAATGTACAAAAATACAATACGATGTAATATAAAGTGAGCTAGCCAATACATATAATTAAATATACAAAATTATGAAACACTATTAAACTAAAGTTTCAAAAGCTTTAGAAAATAAGTTTTTGATTCAGATTTTAAAATAGGGAAGGAGCACTCCACAAATGCTGAGGGAGGTGATTTGTTCCTCTTTTGGTCAATCATCCAGTGCTGCTTCTGTTCTTCAAAATGTTAGATTTTCATTGGGGAAAATAATTCTTTCAGCTATTCAGGTGACCTTTCTTACCTTAAACCACTCTGTTATGCCTTCATTCTTAATTTATCTTAGTAAAGTTTTTGGAGCTTGCCTTCTGAACTAGTGTCTCTGAGATGGCTGGCAAAACATAAGGAAGCAATTCAACAACGAGACTTGTGGCACCATGATGGCAAAATTATTAAAGTGTAAGCTTTAATTTATATTATCCCAGATGTGAAATTTATCACGCGACTAATGAGGTGGTCTATAATCCATAGACGTTTATACTGTAATAACTTTGTTCATCTTCAAGATGCTACAAGTCTCTTACATGTTTTGTCTCAACATATGAAACAAACTATTTTATGTAATTTAGAACGTAACAAAATCATTTTTAAAAAGTCATACTACTATTAAATAAGAGCTTGAATCAAACAATGAGAATTAGTGGGAGTGAAGTGCCTTCACCTATTATTTGAAACTAATGTTATGATTAGATTTATTGCATATTATAGTGTAGAAATGTGTTTTAGATGATAGTAATTAAAAAGAAATTTATCTTGGCCAAATAAGGTAGAAAGATATCTGGAAACCTAGTTTCTTACATGCATTCCAGAGTATTTGAAATGGCTGTAAGTTGGTTATACTAGTGCTCTCAAACAAATATCAAGTTATCTAGCTGAAAACAAATATTTTAGTTTTGTAATAAGTGAAATTGCTTTTAGTTCCATTTTGTTTTCCCTTGAAGTTTACTTGCTTTTAAAATTGTTTCACTGGAGGTGAAATATTGTTGTTATCATGCATTGTGCTAGAAGGTTGCCAGTTCAAACAAGCAAGATCAGGGACAGGCAACCTTTTGGAGACCTGGGCCGGTCTCCTGTAGCCCAGGTCTCAGCTGGGCCGGGGGGGGAATGGCGGTGCGCGCGCACACGCGCATACACACCCCGTCGCGCGCGACCCCCCCGTTACCGTGGCCGCTGCCATAGCGTGCGTGGCCGCAGCCGCCACAGCGCATGTCGCGGCTGCCATTTCGGTAGTCCAAATTGCGGCCGTGACGCGTTTGCGCATGCGCAAGAGTACTGCGCAAACGCATCGCGCCCGCCATTTTGACTTCCAAAATGGCGGCCGCAGCGAGCGCGCCCGAAAACGCGCCCCGGCGGCGGCGTGCGATGGCAGCGGCGACAACCTTCCACCTGGACCGGTAAGTCTGGGGCCTGGAGCCTTAACCGGCCCTCGGGCCGTAGGTTGCTGGTCCCTGAGCAAGACTTTTTTTTTCAGTGTTCAGTAAGTACTACATTGGAGAGGGTTTGAGATAGGTGATTGTTGTGTATCACCTTGCGTCACTGGAAAGCTTCAAGCATTTTGCAGACCCTCTGAGTCTGTGGTCCAAAACATACTACAGAAATAATCCAGTTTGAGACCACCTTAACTGCCCTGGCTCAATGCTAGGGAATTATGGGAACTGTGGTTTTATGATACATTTAGCCATCTCTGTCAGAGAGCTCTGGTGCCTCAATAAACTACAATTCCCAAGATTCCCTGGCACTGAACCAAGGCAGTTAAAGCGGTCTCAAACTAGATTATTTCTGCAATGTGTTTTGGACCTTTATCACAAAACTGTTTGTCCCCACTCAGCAGCCCATGCCTGAGAATCCTCATGTGTTTAAGGACAAAGCAGATCCTTTTGTATTCTACAGCACTAACTGGAAACAGTCCAATAGGAATGTCTGTATGTTGATCTTTGACATTGAATCTCTTCTCATACTTGAAGCTGCTCTCATTTAGATCTTAGATTTAGATGTTTGACATCTTAAGCCTTAGTACAAAGTTAGACTCATTTTAAATTCTGTCATTTTAAAAGTCTGAGAACTGCAAAACAAATGCTGATATATTTATGTATTTATTTCATGTTCTTTATGTTTCATATCTCTGTAATTTATTTTACAGTTCACCAGGTACTCAGCGCTGCTACTCGGAATGATCTATGGAAAGAAAAGATATGGTAAGTGGCTACAGGAAATCATAGTCTAAACTTGTAATTGCACTTTTATCCATTTTCAGTAGTAGGATGCCAGAAGTTGGAAATGACTTGAAGGCAAACAACAAGAGCAGAACAGTGTATGTTTATGTGTATGTTCCTTTGTGCTGTATGCAGGCACTAGTGACTGATATACTTCTTGTGAATTAATCGAGTGCTTGCTTGACTATCCATGTTCTAAAATACAGAACAGTGACATCAATGGATCATTAGGCTGAACCTACCTCAAATTTATACTTTTCTCCAGAGGCTTGTCCAGCAACTTTCTTTGAAATGTATCTTGAAGCTTCCTATGTCTTCAAAGAACTGGAGGCAAAGAATTGTGAAGAAATAAGTAATATGAGTATATTGACTGAGAAAGTCTTGTGTTGACTAAGTTGTAATGCTTTTTGTAAATATACAAAGATTTTGAAAAATCATTTGCTTTACTCCGGCAGACTACCTGAAACCTATCGCTGAGGAGGAAAGGAGGATAGAAGCGGAGGAGAAAAAGAAGCGTGAGGAACTGGAACGGATTGCAAAAGCACTTGCAGAAGGTATTTTTTCTGAAATTAGTTGTTTCTTGTTTTCAAAACAGATTCAAACACTCCCCCCCCACACACTTTAATCTCAAAATTATCATCTCCAGTCTGGCATGTAATTTGATAGTTAGTTACTAAAATTGGGGAGGGAGGGGGGCTGAAATGAGGCCCAGTCATCATCCCCATTTCAAAGAAGAAGTCTTGTGGTAACTACAAGATTAATTTTTATTATGTTATCTTGGTCGTCTTCCCAAAGAATTACTCTTTTTTAAAAGTGAGTCTTTAAAAGATTCATAGCTGACAACAATCTGAGGTAGACAACTTTAATACTAATGGATTTTTTGTGTATTTCCCTCTACAGATTTGTGAAATATTTAGGGCTATAACCAGCATCTCATTAGCAGATTTTTCCTTCTTTGTGTCCCCAAATCTACTTCAGAGGGTCCCCTCCCACTAAGAATGAAGAATTCTAGAAACTTATTCAGGCATAAAAAATATAACGTGACTCCATTTCAAGTTCAGAGAAGAAAAGTACAGTATAACTTACTGTCAGAAGTGTGGGAAAGAATTCTATTGTTTTATCTCTCATTATTTTGGGAAGGATTACACAGCTCTGTCTTCGATCATCTACCAATTAAACAATTGTCCAGTAATGCTAGATATAGCTTCCCATTGTACATTCTGCATACCTTGGTTGTGTTGGTAAATGTTTTGGACACATTTTAATTTTGTATTAGTGATCTTAATTGTTTCATTTTTTTCATTTTCAGCCAATGAAGATACAATACTGAAATGAACCTGCCCAGTCCTCTTCTTCACTTTTAATATCTACTGTTTGAAATCCTGGAGTATAATCCTGTCAAATAAATTTACATCAATAAACATGTTCTGTCAATACCTTTCAGAGTCCTTAAAGTGCACAGTATGGATTAAAAATAAACAGCATAAAAACAACTCATGTATATTGATCTGGTAGCACAAGTGTGGATGTCACTCATCAGAAAACAATATTTCTGAACATGGAAGCAATGTCTAGTTCTAAGTTGGTGGTGCAAGAGAACCCATGACGTTGCTGCTGCAATGCCACAGGATAGCAATATATTGTTACTGAGATGATGATACAGTCAGCGTTCTGCTTGTATGCCTGCTGCTGGAAGGAGGTACCCTGGACAACTTGTCATGTAGATTTATTTTTTAAAAAATGTAGCCCAATAGCCTCTCAGTTAAGTGGTCTTTTGCCAGGCAGTGGAGCTTTGCCTCATTTTGCTTGCACATTTGTATTCCGTGGCCTTAAATCAGTTTGAATCTACTACATAATGTGGAAAATTCAATTATTTACATTCCTTACAACCACTTCTGCATTAGTTCCTTGTGGATTCCAGTGGAGCCTGTTCCCATAGGCAGCTGATGGAGCCAAGAATTCAAAGACCTAGCCATGTTAGTCTGGAAAATCAGCATGCAAAAGGATCTTTGCACCTTTGAGACTAATTAAAAGAGAGAGGCTGATAGCATGACCTTTTATAGATTTGAGCTACTTCCTCAGATGCATGGGGACCAAGGTCAGTGTAGTGAATCCCCTCTAGGTTTTTATCTAATCTTCAAAGGAGGTGTCAAGGTGCTGAACCCTATTCCCTCTAAACAGTTTCAGCACCTTGGACATTTCCTTTAAAGATCACAATAAGCCAGGGCAGATTTATTACTCCATTGACAAGAAAGCCAGCATTGCCTGCTCCTCTAACCAGTAGATCTAAGACCACAAGAAATCTGGTCCTGGGAACTTTTCTGCTGGACCAACAGAACACCCTACAGAAGCAGCCACCAGCGCTTCTATGTATCTGTGTGTATGGACTCTATTGTCTGCTTCCCCCTTATAACATAGAACAGTGAATTATTCCCACTGTTGAGGCCTACTTCTGCAATGTGACAGTTCTCCAATGAAGGCCTTCTGGTTTGTTTTGTTTAAAAAATACACAGGGCAGAATCTTTCTGGTGCTTTGTGATTGTGGTCACACTTCTTCCGTGGTTGCACAGAGTTGGTCAGAGAAGACACAAAATTTGCCAGCTCTGAGGGGGCTGTTTCCTCAGCCTCTTCCTTCATAACATTTTGCTGTCATCACTTACATGCTAGCATAGCTATGCTAGTGTAGTGTACAAACATGTTTACTCCACAGATATATAAGAGGCCTAAATACTCTAAAGACACCAGATCTTGTTTGATCTTGGAAGCTAAGCAGGGTATGAGTATTCCTTTCCAAAGAAAACCTTATGAACTTCATGGATATGTCAACAGGAGACTTGAAGGCATGCACAACTCACACACGACATTGCCTTATGCAGAGTCAGACCATTGGTCTATTTAGGTCAGCATTTCTAGGCTAATTGGCAGCAGGTCTCTTAGATTTCTCTCTTAGATCCCCCTCAGCTCTGAGCAAATGCAGGAACTGAATCTGGAAACCTCTTCATCATCAATTTTCTTTCTTACTGCCTCATGCAAAGGATCCCATCTATCATTGAGCTCTATGATGTTGCACCATAAAGTTTATGGAATTAACACAAGAGTATAATGAAGCATTAAACCAGTTATTGTTCTCCTGTGCTTGCAGATACTTTTCCTTCCTCTCTTTCTCTACTCAGCTGTTTCCCAGTTATTGGGGCTATTACTATAGCTGAGGGGTGGAAATCATTTGGCTCTCCAAATGTTGTGGATTGTCTCCACGGGACACAAGACCAGAGGGCTGGAGAAAGAGTATATCCTTGGGGCTGATCTGTGGGCTTACTCTCTCTTATAAAGTTGTGGGGCTTGGGAGAGAGCCCCTAGGTTGGCCTTCCAAAAATGAATGTCTGAGATGGCTATCAATCTCTTTTGACTCTCCTTGGGATCTGGTGTTTTGCCCAAGGGTGGTTGGGGAGGTCTCACAGGTTGACAGCTGTGCCTCAGCTAAACCCGCACCAGATTCCTCCCCCACTTCATTTGCTCAAACCCAGATCTCAAACATTTAACTAGGTTTTAGGTCAATAAAGATGGTCCTTGTTTAACCACAAATACTGTCTGGTCTCATTATTTCATGGTTGGTCAACAAAGAGCCCTCTTGGTGGCTGCTCCTAAGCTATGGTATTCCCTCCCAAGAGGTGCTCCATTGACCTGTCTGCGCTTTCTGTTACCACTTTTTAAATTTTTTAAAATTTAAACAGACCTTCAGCTTTTAATTGGTTGGGACAGAGGCATATTCAATGGGTGAGCTGTATTTTTTTTTAAATGTTAAGTGTTTAGTTTAATGTTTTAATTGGATCAGTTGTTTGATAATTTTTAAACTTTTGTACTGTACAGGTTGAGTCTTCCTTATCTGAAATGCTTTGGACCAGAGGTGTTTTGGATTTCAGATTTTATTTTTTATTTTTGGATTCTGGAATAGCTGTATTTACATATATATAAATACTGAGGTAGCCTGGAGATGAGATCCAAGTCCACACACAGAATTGATTTGTATTTCAGATACACCCTATACGCACAGCCTGGAGGTACTCTGATACAGTATTTTAAATGATTTTGTGATTCTATGAAACAAAGTTTGTGTACATTGAACCATCAGAAAGCTAAGATGTCACTATCTTAACCACACATGAAAAAAGTTTTGGCTTTTGGAATATGTAGGAATTCCAGATACGAAAGACTCAGCCTGTATATTGTTTTAGCTATTTTATTTTAACTTATGTTGTAAGCCATTTGGGTCCCATATTAGGAAAAGGCAGGATATTAAAATAAATAACTTTTGCTTAGTCTCCTCTGCCCCCACACTTTGCCATTTGCACATTGTGTTTATGATGAAATGTGTGATGTTTCTTTTGTGATGCACTTGTAAAGCTTTCAGTGATGCCTCAAGCTTAGAAAGCAAGGGCAAGGAGAGGAAGGAGGTTTCATGGGAGACACTTGAAATTTCTTGGGAGCCACTTTTCTGTTAAAGGAGGAGTAGATTCAGCACAAAATGGGAATAAGAGAAGAGAAGACGTTGTGTACATTTGTGTTAGGTATCAAAGGGGAGGCATACAACTAAATCAACCAACCATTCCCCCATCAAAATGTCAAAACTTCATCTAGCCAAGTGAACCTTCCATATATTTCATTTATCTTTATGAAATCAAGGATATTGAGATGTGAGAACAGTCAAAACTTGGAAGGTGATGCTATTTAATGTGCCCACGGTGACGGGAAGATGGAGGCAAAATTATGTAATCAATATGGAATAATCAAACTCTGTTCCTTCTAAAATACACAGAACAAAAGGCAAGTCTGGAGTTCAGTTCTAGAATGAACAGTTGTATATTCTGAAGGAGATGAGAGCAAAGGAATCCAACAGGTGAGGTGGGTTTCTCAGTATTTCCAGTTGCCAGACTCTATATTTTACTTTGTCTGAATCTCTAAATAAGCTTTGTCTAGAAAAATGATGGGATTTCCCATGGACCTAAAGGATATATGAAGCACAGTAAAATATATATATACATAGAGAGAGAGAGACGAGGAAAAAATATTTCCAGTGAATATCAACTTTCTGGTAAGTCCCTGCAGAGCAGGTCCTGGAAAAAGAGCAGATTATTGGTGATCCCCCCCTTCCTTAATAGCTTCTCCAAACTAATTCTGGGGAAATGTTTTCCATGGTTAATATTTTATTTCCCTCATTTTCTAAATGACCTCTTTGCAGATTAAAAATGAAAATTTCAAATTTAAAAAGAACTGCAATACATCTGTTTGATAAGGAGGAGTGGTAACATCTTCCAGGTTACTTAAGGTATGTTTTCAAATTTAATGAAAATAGAAGAATGAGATGGTGACAGCATAGCAATGTTTCTTTTCAGGAATTACCATGGCTTGAAAAACCATAAAGGGATTCCCAGCTTCAACTTAATTAAGCAATAATCTCAGAACAAAAAGCCTGGTGCAATGTGAGAGGTATAAGACATATTTTTTCCAAGAAGAGTGTTTAATAGGTTAATAAGGTGAGTCCTTAGAAGTAGGTTCTATAGAAGGAAAGGAAGTGGAATTCTGAACAGTGTCCCAAGGCCTGAAAAATATCTACAGTGGTTATTTCTAAGGTGATTTTTGTGACATTACAAATGTAAAAGGAATTCAAGAAAATGAGATTAAGAAATGTATATATATCAACAAGCTCAGTGCAAGTCAACCTAACAGAAGACTCTGGTGCAAAAAGAGGAGAATGAGAAACATCACAGATGGACATCAGAAACCTGGAAGAAGATCTTTATGATGTATCCATTGCTAAGGAAAACAGACACATAATCACTTCTGGCTGTCTGCTGAAATTATTTTGATAATTTCTGTGACTTCTCACTCTGAAAGGTAATTTTCTCTTTTTTTAAAAAAAAACAAAACATAGTCTATTCCTTCTCTAAAGATGTTATCAGTATCACCTGGCATGGCTGCTTTCCATTTAGTAAACATCTAAGCAGAAAAGGGTTTACAGTCTTATGTATAACATACAAAATAAATACTGCTTTTGTTAAATCTCTTCTGTTTAAAGCACAGCTCATCCAGGAGAGGAACTGAGTAAGTAACTCTTGACTGCAAAAGTCCAACTACAAGAAATGAAAGCTAAATTTGTGCACTGTAATAACTACAACAACTTGGTGAGAAGGAGGCAAGTATGGGAACTTTTCTTGTTTAAAAAATAAAGACAAGATTTAAAGACTTCATTTACACTGGGACGCTCTCTACATTTCACATGTTATTTATCTAATATTAGGAGAATTGAAACATAAGAAAAGTCAGTAGATCATTAGCTGAAGGACAGAAGCTAAATGATATGAAGAATCGATTGTATGATGAGAGAAGTTGTGTTCCTTTAAAATACACAATACTATATCAAGGAAGTCAAGTGAGATTTAAGAGACATAGTTCTAGAACAATAAGTTATATATACTCTGGAGAGATTTAAACACAACAATCCAGCAGATGTGGTACACATTGTAGTATTTCTTGTTCTATGTACTTTGTTTTGCCTGGCTCTCTAAATAACCCTTTGACTAGGAGTAGGATGAAAGTTCAAGTTTCTGTCAATGTTAAGAAAAACACAAACATGCACCAAAGAATCTGAAAGGAGGTATAAAATAACACACCTTCCCTCAAGAAGAGAAAAATGAACACCATTTCCAAGGAACATCTCCAATATTTTGGTGAGAGGCAGATCTTTTTAATGGGAAGTGAACAGATTCCTGATTTTCCTTTACTTGATAGTCACTTGGAGCTAGGCACTGGGAAATATTTATTATGGTTAAAGGGTTATGCCATCTTTTTATAAATGATCTCTTTGCAGATCTGAAAGGAAATTTTCAGGCTAAGAGAAGTGGAATCCTCCTGTTCTCTGAAGAGAGAGAGAAAGATACATCTTTAAGGTAAATTTTCATCTGCAATAAACTTAGAAGAACACAGAATTTGACCAGACCATTTTTACTTGCAAGGATTAACTTAGTTTTAAAAGGTTAAAGAAATCTACTGGAAAGCAATTGGCTCCTAATAAAAAATCTGGAGTACTATAAGCTACACAACATATTTCTTCAAAAAGAGTTTAAAACATCATAAATGAATATTCCCATCATGGAGGTGAGTCCTTAGGAAGGAAGGGAAAAGTAAAAAGTTTTCTGATTAATTTTCCTTGATTATCAGCTTATTCAAAATCCTATTTACCAAAAATACTGGTTAATTATTTTTAAGAGCGTATTTGTGACTTCTTTGCCAATTTAATAGGAAATTACCTAATTTGAAAAAAACAGAATAATGAGAAACAGGCAAATACTGAGAGGTCTAGTGTGAGTTAAGGGAAAAGGCATGTTTTTATTCAAAAAGCAGAATAGTGAAACTTCATGGATGAACCTCCCCAATGTCAAAAAATGTCCTTAAAGTGTGTTGCCAAAGGAAACAGGTATCTGATCACTTTTGATGGCTGACTGGGCTTTAAACAAGTGTTTGAGAACATGCTGATATTTCAGCTGCAAGCTGTTCATTTTTGTGACATTTTGCAAAATGAAAGGGAATTCCCTTGTCTAGGTTTAGTTCATATATTCTCCAAAGATGCAATCTCTTTCAGTGGTAACTCTTCAACCATTAAATTCTTCTCTGAGTATCTTGAATACAACTCAGAAAAATCATCCACCTTTTCCAGGAAACATATTTTAAAGGTCTCTTTAGAAATATTGAAATCACAAGCCCACAAGTAATTACATTATGGAGGCCATCTTGAAAGAAAGGAATTGAGGACAGAACTCCAGTGATGAAAACCAAATGTCTTTGAAGCTTATTATCTACATGAAAGCTTTTTCAAAGTAAAATACATGATTAATTGCATCCCTTCAGGAAGCAAAGAAGATTCTTATTAATGTCACTAATACAAAATACAGATACCTGGTAACTTTTCCTGGTTGTTTGCTCTTGAATTAAGTGCAGAGAACCTTGCTGTTTTTCATTTCTCTGTATTTTACAGAGTGAAAAGGAACTCTCCAAATAAAAAAGAGTTGATTCCACGCTTTCTATTTGTTAATCAAAATCAAACTATATGAAATTGAAGCTGGATTTGTGCACTGCAGTAAGTACAACAGTATACATGTAAGAAAGAGGCAAGCATGAGAACTTTTATTCTTTAAAAAATAAATACAAGATTTAAAGACCTCAGCTACACAGTTACGCTCTATACATTTCACATATTATTTCTCTAATGTTAGAAGAATTGAAACATAAGAAAGAGAAGTGAATCATATATTAACTTTCTTTGAAACACTGAAGATAGGAAGAATAAAATGAATGATGGAAGAAGTTGTGCTCCTTTTAAAAAAATACTAAAGCATGGAAATCAGGTAAGATTTAAGAGAAATAGGTCTAGAAAAAAAATTGTATCCTCTGGAGAAACTGAAATACAATAATCCAGCCAATGTAGTACACATTGTAGTATTTGTAGTTCCATCTGCTCTGCTTTGCCTGGCTCTCTAAATAACCTTTTACTAAGAGAAGGATGAAAGTTCAAGTTTCTGTCAATGTTAAGAAAAGAACAAACATGCACCAAAGTATCTGATAGGAAGACATCTTCCTTTGCGAAAGTAAAAGTAAAAAACATTTCCAAAGAATATCTCCAACATTTTGGTAAGTCCCAAAGAAGTCTCTCCCTTTATTGGGAAGAGAACAGATTCCTGGTTTTTCTCTTTTGACCACTCCTTGGAACTAAGCACTGGGAAATATTTCTTACAGTTAAAGAGTTAGTTCATCATTTTGGAAATGACCTCTTTGATCCGAAAGGAAATTTTCAGGGGAAGAAGAAGAGCAATCCTTGTGTTCTCTGAAAAGAGAGAGAGAGAGAGAGAAAGAGCTACATCCTTAAGGTAAATTTTCATCTGAAATAAACTTAGAAGAATACAGAATGTGACAAGACTATTTTTATTTGCAGGGATTATTTTAGTTTAAACAGAATAAAGAGATCTACTGTAAAGTGTAAACATGATAAAGAAAGCAATCAACTCCTAATAAAAAGTCTGGAGTAATGTAAGATGCACAAGATATTTCTTCAAAAATGAAATGTAAACTTTCATAAAAGAATATTTCCATCATGGAGGGGAGTTCTTAGGAAGAAAAAAGGGGGCGGGGGGGAGATTTCTTGTCAATTTTCCTTGATGTCTGGTTCGTTCAAAATCCTAAGTAAGGAAAATACTGGTTAACCATTGTAAAGAGTGTATTTGTGACTTGTCTGCAGATTTAATAGGAAATTATCCAACTTGAAAAAGAAAGGATAATGAAAGAAATAGGAAAATACTAACAAGTCTGGTGTGAGTTAAGGAAAAAGATTTGGTGTTTTGTTTCAAAAAGAAGAAAGAGTGACTCTTCAAGGATGAACCTCACCATCTTGAAAGAATACCCTAAAGATGTGTTGCTAAAGGAAATGGGAATTTGGTCACTTTTATGGCAGGTGAGTATCTGAGAACATGGATGATATTTTAGCTGTGAGATGTTTATTTCTGTGACAGTTTGCAGACTGAAAGGGAATTCTCCAAGTTTAGTTCATTCATTCTCTCAAGATGCAGTCTCTTTCAGTGGTGTGACTCTTCAACCAATAAACTCTTGTCTAAGGGGAAACAAGTTATTTTGAAAACAAATACTGAAAATAAGCACTCAGCTTTTGCAGGAAGCCAAATTTTAAAAGTCTCTTCAGCAATGTTAACAGCACAGATACGTAAGTAGTTATTTCATGAATCCCATCTTGAGGGAGAAGAATTGAAGACAGGACTCAAGTAGGGAAAACAAAATGTCTCTGAAGCTTATTATCTACATGAAAACATTTTCAAGGTAAAAAAAATGATTTGTTGCATTCCTTCAGGACATAGTGTCCATAAAACATCATACATAATCATCATAAATGTATAAGCAGATTCTTAAAATGTCACTATTGTATGAAAACAAACAGATATCTAGTAACTTTTCCAGGCTGTTCGCTCTTGAATTAAGTGCAGAGAATCTTGCTGTTGCTCATTTCTCTGTATTTTTCAAAGTGAAAAGGGACTATCCAAATGAAAAGAAGTTGTATTGCAAACACTTTATATTTGTATTTGCAGCTGAAAGGAAAAGGTTATATTCTGAAATATCAACTTTCTGGTAAGTCTCTACAAAACAGGTTTCTTCCTGGAAAGAGATGAAATTATTGATGGGTTTTTTCTCCAATCCTTAATAGCCTGTTCAAACTAATAATGGGAAAATATTTTTCATGGTTAATATTTTTTTTCACCAAGTTGTAAATGGCCTCTCTGCAGATTTGAAAAGAAATTTTCAAATTTAAAAAGAACAGCAATACATCTGTTTTATAAGATGAAACAGTAATGCCTACCAGATTAAGTAAGGTATGTTTTCAACTGTCATGAATATAGAAGAATGAGATGGTGATAACATGACAATGTTTCTTTTTAGGAAATGCCATCACTTGAAAAAACTATAAAGGGATTCTAAGCACTAATCTCAGAATAAAAAGTCTGGTGTAATATAAGAAGCAAAACATATTTATTCAAGAAGAGTGCTTAAAACTTGATAGGTTAATATGTGATGGAAACAAGTCCATAGAAGTAAGTACTATGGAAAGAAAGAAAGAAAGAAAGAAAGAAAGAAAGAGGAATTCTGTTCAGTGTCCCAAGGCCTGAAAATATCTACAGTGTTTAAACTTTTTAAAGATAATCTTTGTGACTTTGCAAATTCAACAGGAACCCAAGTTAAGAAAATTAGATTAAGAAATGTGTATGAATCAAAAAGCACAGTGCAAGGCAAGGAACTAACAGAAGACTCTTCCAAAAAGAGGAGAATGAGAAACATCACTGATGAACATCAGAAACCTGAAAGAAGATCTTTATGATAGATCCATTGCAAAGGAAAACAGATAACATGATCACTTTTTCTGGCTGCCTGCTCAAATTGTTTTGATAATTTCTGTGACCACTTTAAGGTAAAGGCAATTTTCTGTGATAAAAAAAGTTACACTCTCTTCCTTCTCTAAAAATATTATCACCAGGCATGGCTGCTTTTAATTTAATAAGCACCTGAAATAAATAAAATAAATGCTGTTTTTATGCCTATTCGGGCCTGTTTTAATCACAGAGTCACAGCTTATCCAGGGGAGGAATTGAGTAACTACTGACCCTCCCAAATCAAACTATATGAAATGGAGCATAAGAACTTTTATTGTTTAAAAAATAAATACAAAAGATAAAATCCTCAGTTAAACAGGGATGCTTTCTACATTCCACATGTTATATTAGGAGAATTGAAATGTAAGAAAGGTCAGTAGATCATATAGTAACATTGGTTGAAGGACAGAAGCTAAATGATATGAAGAATTAACTGGATGATGAAAGACGTTGTGCTCCTTTTAAAATGCACAATGCTATAATAAGAAAGTCAGGAGTAATATGAGAGGCATAATTCTGCAGCGGGGGGGGGGGAAATGTTGTATACTCTGAAAAAACACAACAATCCAGCAGATGTGGTAAATGTTGTAGAATTTGTAGTTCTGTATGCTCTGTTTTGCTTGGATCTCTAAATAACCTTTAGCTAGGAGGATGAAAAGTCAAGTTTTTGACAGTGTTAAGAAAAGAACAAACATGCATCAAAGTATCTGACAAAAGGGAAAGAAGACATCTTTCTTCGCAAAAGTAAAAGTAAAAAGCATTTCCAAAGATTATCTTCAATATTTTGGTAAGTCCCAAAGAAGTCTGTCCCTTTATTTGGAAGAGAACAGATTCCTGGTTTTCCTCTCTTGACTGCCCCTTGGAACTAAGCACTGGGAAAGATTTATTATGGTTAAAGGGTAAGGGCCTTTGCAAACTGCCAGAAATAGTGCAAATTGAGTCCACTTTAAGGGTTAGGGTTAGTGCTAGGGAATCATGGGAATTGGTTTGTTTTTTTCTGAGACATTGAGCCTTCTCTGTCAGAGAGCTCTGGTGCCATAATAAAATACACTTCCCATGATACCCTAACCCTAACCCTAACCCTTAAAGTGGACTCAATTTGCACTGTTTCTAACAGTCTGCAAAGGCCCTTAGTTCATCATTTTGTAAATGACCTCTTTGTAAATCTGAAGGAAATTTTTCAGGATAAGAAGTACAATCTTTGTGTTCTCTGAAAAAAGAAAGAGAGAGAGAGCTCCTTAAGGAAAATTTTCATCTGAAATAAACTTAAAAGAACACAGAATGTGACAAGACCATGTATATTTGCAGGGTTTAGCTTAGTTTTAAAAGGATAAAGAGATCTACTGTAAAGTACAAACATAATTAAGAAAGCAATCAGCTCCTAATAAAAAATCTGGAGTAATGTAAAATGCACAGGAAAAAGATAAAAGGAAAAGGATTTCTGGTTAATTTTCCTTGATGACTGTCTTCTTCATAATCCTATGTACCAAAAAATACCAGTTAACCATGTCTGAGCATATTTGTGACTTGTCTACAAATTTAATAGGAAATTATCAAACTTGAAAAAACCCAGGATAATGTAAGAAAAAAGTCCGGTGTGAGTTAAGAAAAAAGACGTTGTGTTTTATTTTAAAAAGAAGAAAGAATGAAACGTCACGGATAAACCTCACCAGCTTGAAAGAACGTCCTTAAGATGTGTTACTAAAGAAAACAGGTACTTGGTCAGTTTTTATGGTTGACTGGGCTTTAAATAAAACAAATGTCTGAGAATGTGAATAATATGCCAGTGGTGAGTTATTCATTTCTGTGACATTTCGCAGACTGAAAGGGAATTCTCCAAGTTTAGTTTATTCATTCTCTAAAGATGCAATCTCTTTCAGTGGCGTGACTCAATAAACCCTTGTCTTGGGGGAAGGGGAGAGATATCTTGAATACAACTCACTAAAATCTTCCACCTTTTTCAGGAAGCCACATTTTAAAGGTCTCTTCAGGAATGTTAACTTTTCAGGTGCAAAAGTAATTATATTATGCAGCCCGTCTTGAGGGAGAGGAATTGATTGGACTCCAGTAAGGATATCTCTGAAGCTTATTATCTGCATGAAAGCTTTGTCAAAGTAAAGAACATGGTTTGTTGCATTCCTTCAGGAAATAGTATGTGTAAAACATCATAGATGATCATCATGAATATATAAGAAGATTCATAAAAAGGTCACTAATGCAAAAAACCAAAAACATAGCCTCTTCAAACTAATTATGAGAAAATATTTTTCATGGTTAATATTTTATTTCACCATATTGTAAGTAACATCCCTGCAGATTCAGAAAAAAAAATCAAGTTTAAAAAGAACTGCAATACATCTGTTTTATAAAATGAAGCAGTAACACCTTCCAAGTTAATTTAATCAGCTCCTAATAAAAAGTCTGGAGTAATATAAGACGCACAACATATTTCTTCAGTGGAAAGCATCATAAATGGATATTCCCATCATGGAGGTAAGTCCTTAGGAAGAAAAGACAGAAAAGATTTCTAGTCAATTTTCCTTGATGGTTGGCTGATTCAAAATCCTAAGTATGGAAAATACTAGTTAAACATTTTAAAGAAAGTATTTGTGACTTCTCTGCAGATTTCACAGGGAATTATCCCATATGGAAAAACAACAACAGGATAATCAAAGAAATAGGCAAATATTAACAAGTGTGGTGTGAGTTAAAGAAAAGGCATCATGTTTTTTTCAAAACAGAGAAAGAGTAAAACATCACAGATGAACTCACCAACTTGAAAGACTCTGCTTAAGATGTGTTGTTAAAGGAAACATGTATTTAGTCACTTTTTATTGCTTTAAACAAAACAAGAGAACAAGAAACTGGGCTTTAATCAAAACAAGAGAACATGGATATTTCAGGTGTGAGTTGTTAATTTCTGTGACATTTTGCAGACTAAAAGGGAATTCTTCAAGTTTAGTTCATTCATTTATTCTCTAAAAATTCAGTTTCTTTCAGTGGTGTGACTTGTCAACTGACAAACCCTTGTCTAGGTGAAAAAGGAATGTTGTTTTGAATACAACTGAAAATCATCACCCAACTTTTGCAGGAAACCAAATTTTAAAGGTCTCTTCAGGAATGTGAACATCACAGGTACACAATAACTACATTATGCAGCCCATCTTGAGGGAGAGGAATTGAGGATATGAATCCCATAATTTAAAGTAAATGTCTCTGAAGATTGTTATCTACATGAAAACTTTTTCAAGGTAAACAACATGGTTTGTTGCATTCCTTCAGGAAGCAGTATGTGCAAAACATGATAAATGAACATTGTAAATGTATAAGCAGAGAGAAACCGTGATAGAGTATGGTTTAAGCTGCACCCATGACCAGTGTCCCCTATCTGGGTGCTTCTTTGGGGGAGGGGGATGTAGCATTCAACTGCACAGTACTATACTCATTTAATGTGGTGTATAGCATAACTCTATATGAAAGGAAGGAAAGAAGTAAGCCATCACTGCAGTTCATTTAGTGAATTCTCTGCCCAAGTAGTCAAAGAGTGCATTACAGTGCATTTTAGCTGTAAACATTAGGTATGCATGTATTAAACAGTTCTGCTGGAATCACTCTGAATCTTCAAAATGTACTAGTTCCTTTCCTTCCTTCAGGAATAGCAAATATTAAGGTTCTAGGCAAGCTTAATGTCAATCCATACCGATTTAATAGATGCTATATAAATATCAAGTATTAACCATTGCAGAAGACCAAATTCCTGTAGAATTTTTAAGAGGACAGCAGAACCTGCCCCAGTGGAGAAGAATTGGAAAGATGCCTACGGGGTTCCCTGATATTGAAAATGAAATCAACTGAACTCTCTAGAGTCAATGTTCAGAGCTGTTCACCAAAATTTCAGTTCAGTCCAGAGCTGCACAAACAAAGAATTACATCTCCATTTCCATGTGTCTGCTCATGATGTTTTTTTCTGGAGGAGCCAGCAAGGAGCACAGCACAAGAACTTGTGGGTGAGAAGGGGGCATGGGTAGTGTGCTTGTTTATGGCTCTTGCTCATGGCATGCCCAGGCTAATGCGGACTGCCACTTTTGGGGTCGGGAAGGAATTTTCCTCCAGGGCAAATTGGCCTGAGATCCTGGAGGTTTTTCGCCTTCCCCTGGGCACTGAGCAGGAGTCACTTGCCAGGTTAATTGGCACATTCAGATTTTTTTTAAAAAAATCTTTAAAATAATAAAAATATTAAAAATAATAAAGATAAACCAGCATAAACATAAATAAGAGATAATAAAAGAAAAATAAATTTACTGATTAAAAAAAAACCCTAGTTGTGTCCTTTGCCTTTTTCACTGATATATTAAGTACGTTCCTACTACCTGTGGTTGCATGGACTCAAATCAAGTCAAGATACTGGGCTCTCAAGTCCAAATGCAAAGAACATTCCAGAAAAAAATGATGCAACTCTTCCGTCTTTCTACAGCCATATGGGAACTGTCTATTGGAGTTTGGTATACCATCATATCACCCTTTAACTTCCATTAAGTGCAAAGTATTTAATCTGCATGTAGTTAAAGGGGTCTTAAGGTCATACAGGCAAGAAGAGGCTAAATAAGGGAGCGATCTTCCAGGATAAAAGTGAAACTCTTATATAAAGTAGCAGAATGGCAATTATCCACTTTTACAGCATTTTCCTGGAAATCAATATCAGCTAAGTACCTTGCAATTTCCAATTGAGCACCATTATAGGCTTTTGGAACCAATAGTTTATTGAAAATCTCAAATTGGATACAAGATGACAGATTTTTGTAGCCCATGAGCATAGGCCCATTTATTTATATAGCATTATGACTAAAGGGGAAACCAACTGAAAAATTATCTTGAGCCAATAATAAATGGCTGTTTTATGAGCCAACAAACTGAATGTGAGTGAATGTCTAAATTTGGGTCTATGGACTATAATAAATTATGATGGGTTGACTGACTGACAAACATATGTACCACAGTCTTGGGAGAAGATTTGGGAACTCCCAGAGCTCTTGTTAGAAATTTATGCTGTACTGAATCCAAAACTGCTATGTCTGAGTGGACCCACACTGCAGCCCCATAAAACAACAGGGGGCAATAGCTTTTTCTTGTAGAGCTCAAGGCATGGCAATACAAACCTACCACCAGAACTTGCTGTGTATTTAAAAAATTGCATTAGTTGTTATATCAGCTTCTACTACAGTAGCTTTCAAGTGTGTAGACCAGCATCCTTAAATGTTACCCCTAGGTATTTGTAATGACTAACTTGCTCCAATTGTTGGTTATTAAGCTGTCATTGATATTTATGCCTTCTTATTCCAAACACCACAATTTTAGTTTTTGAATAATGAACCTCTAGATCAGGCCTGCACAACATACAGCCCAGGGGCTGCATGTGGCCCACGAAAGGATTTTGGGCAGCCTGTGAGGATGTGGAACAACTTCAAGGCTCCTCTGCTGCTCAGTCTCCTCCTGAGGAGAAGGTATGCAGAGAAGAAGAAGGAAGAGCAAACACTTGCCCTTCAAGGCTCCTCTGCCACCTGACTTTCTCTTGAGGAGGAGGAGGAGGCAAAGGCAAACACTCACCCTGCAAGACTCCTCCACTACTCGGCTTTCTCCTGAGAAGGCTGGATGGAGGAGGATGAGGAGGAAGAGGATGGGCAAATACTTGCCCTTCAAGGCTCCTCAGCTGCCTAGCTTTCTGCCAAGGAAAAGGCCAGGCAGCAATGGAGGAGGACAGGTAGATGCTTGCGCTACAAGGTTCTTCCACCACCCTGCCTTGTCCTGAGAAGGCAGCCAAGTGGTGGTAGTGGAGGAGGATGGACAAACACCCACCCTGCATAGCTCCTCCACTGCTAGGCTTTCTCCTGAGGAGGACGGGTGGAGGAGGAAGAGGAAGACAGGCAAATGCTCCCCTGCAAGGCTCCTTCCTTGGCCAACTTTTTCCTGAGAAGGTTGGATAGTAGAGGAGGAAGAGGGGCAAATGCTCACCCTCAAGGCTCCTCCGTCACTCAGCCTCCTCCCAAGGGGAAGTCCAGGTGGAGGAGGAGAAGGACAGGCAAGACATCTCTGCTACTCAGCTTGCTCCTGAGAAGAGGGCTGGGCAGAGGAGGACGACGGCAGAATTAATATTAATTAATTATAATTAATATTATTAATTAATTAATATTTAATTAAAACCTATCTGCAGCCCAGAGAAGTTTAGCCTGTTTTAATGTTGGTCCCCACCTACTGACAAGTTGTGCAGGTCTACTCTAGATTCTCTTAGAGCCCTCAAAAGCCTATGCAAGTCCACCTTTGCATAAGAAAGAAGGAATGCACCATCAGCATATAAGATGGCGATATCTTTATCCTTCAAACAAGGGGAGAAAAACATTGCATCTAATAGAGACGAGATTATACCATTAATATGGAAATTAAATAAAAGAGGGGCTAACAGGCACCCTTGACACGCACCCTTTTTGACAGGAATGGCTTCTGAGAAACTGCCATTTGAAACTGTAAACTGCCTTTGGTGTTTGTCAGAGAGTTAGTACATAAAAGAAAAGAAAGAAATATTGCACCACACATTCCATTTTTAGGCAAGTTACTCAAGCCTCTACTGTCATTCTGGGTTCACAGATTCTTCAATAAAATGGATTACCTGGATTTGATTCAAAGTGCTTTTAGGTCTGGATTTGGGATGGAATTTATTTTGATAATTCTGAAAAGCTACCTACACCAGTAACATAAGACATTTTGTTTGTTGGTTGGTTTATTCAACTTATGTCTTGGCTTTCTTCTAAAATTGGATCCAAGGCAACTCCAAGGTTATATTCCTGTTGGTCCTTTGGACCTCTCAGTGGAGATTACTGTCATTTACCTTTGGGTTCACCTGTCAAAATTTAGCAAAGGCACTCTTTAGAGATTAATCATTCTTGCAAAGTCAGTTTCAAAATTGGTGGTTCCATTCTTGTCTCTTATGCTCTTTAATATCACATGAAACATCTGAACATGTTGGTCTGAGGTGCACTGAACATCAGTGTTCAGGTGGAACACAACTCTGTTGATCCATCAGATTGCAGAGGTGTTCATGCCTTAAGCAACAATAAGATGAAGTTTAACAAACTGAAATTTAAATAAAAAGATTAACCAAACAAACAAAGTGTTCTTGGTTGTGCATGTAACTTCTTCAGATAAAGCATTTCAGTCAGTCCAGGATGGGACAAGGTGGGCATTCTCTTTGAAGATAAATATCACAAGCTAGACTCTGCTTGGCTCCTGAATTTCCATATAGCAGACCATGGCCAAGGTGCCTTGCCAAGCCAATGTGCCAATGCCATTTATCTCTGCTTTGGGACAGGTTCAGACCTAGCACTGTGACACACTGTGGTTACACCAAAACTGGAATGCAGAACACTCCATCCTCTATAATCTTGGGATCTGTACTCTAGTGAGGGACTTAAGAATTCTCTGCCAAAGAGCAACAGTGCTCTCTCATTTTCCTATGCTCCAGTCAGCAAGCTTCCTGAGAAGCAGGGGGTTATACTACAAGAAAAGTAAAGCAGTCTATTCAATCCAGAGATGTGTTTAGAAGAGGCAAGGGTTTCTGTAGGACAAATGAATTGCAGTGCAATTGCAATACTGGTTGAGTCATCCTTATTCTGAAAATATTTCATAATCCAAAATATTCTAAATACCAAAACTTTTTTTCATGGGTGGCTGCTTTCTGATGGTTCAATGTACACAAATTTCTTTCATGCTCAAAATTATTTTAAAATATTGAATAAAATTTCCTTCAAGCTATGTGTATAATGTACGTATGTGTACATTATATGTTTAGACTTGGGTCACATCTCTTGGGCGACAGAATTATAGAGCTGGAAGAGACCACAATGGCAATCTAGTGCAAGCCTTTGCTATGCAGAAGGACACAATCAAAGCATTCCTGACAGATCAGCATCCATGCTCTATTTAAAAACTTTCAAAGAAATGAAACTCCACCATTTTCCAAGACAGTACATTCCACTATGAACAGATCTTACTTTCAGGAATTTCTTCCTAGTTGTTACCCAAAATGCTAGGGTCCTGGGAGGGCACCCACAATTGTATTCAAAGAGGGAGTACATTTAACTCAATAGGAAGCTGCGAGAGGTCTTTGGGCAATGCTTAAAAGTTAGGGTCTAGTCTATATATAATACAATATCACAAAGGTTGTAACTCTCAGAAAACTGCCTAAAAATGTGGGGATGGCCAGCGACACTGAGGAGTCAAGCTAAAATCTGGCAGAGTGCCTGCCTGATCCTAAACTAGACTGAATTGAAGTTGTCCAAACAGGCTTGTTTATAAGGTCAAATGTGTCCTCGGATAGTTTCTCACAGGTTTGAGTGTTTTTTCCAGAGGAAGAATGTCCAGAGATGTGTGGAAATGGCAGGGCAATCAATTCAAATGTCTCACACAAAGAGGTATCATCTCCAGAGTGAAGTGCCCTTTGATTCCCATCCTTGGGGCAATTGCCCAGTTCATCACCCACTATCACACTTCTGTGTGAAGGGATTATGCAGATTCCAGTTACAATGGTCCAATCTTGCCTACATGCTTCAGGGCTTCCAAGATGAGCCTACTGTATCTCCTAATTTAGGCAGACTATTTTTTCACATTGGGTGCCCTTTGTGGTTATATGATCAAGACATCCCTTATAACATCAAACTGATATCAAAAGATGACTTGGTGGTGAAGAAGAGCTAGTCCATGGGGTAACATAATGTTTAAATGGAATTTCTTTTCTTCTAATTTGAATCCATTGCTCTGTGTCCTACTTCCTGGAACAGCAGAAAACAAGCTTGCTCCTTCTTCCATATGACATACTTTCAAAGATATCTCTTTATACACATATATACAAATACAGGTATTCCAAAATTCCCCCAAAAATCTGAAATCCAAAACACTTTTGCTCCCAAGTATTTTAGATAAGGGAGACTCAACCTGGACAGGTGGACTAGAGAAACTAAAAATTGCTGAATAAAGGATGTTGTGTGCTTTTGGTTAAATGGGCAATTCTTTTAAAAAAAAACATTTGGTTCAGATTACATTTGTGTAGTTGTTATTGTTGTGTGCCTTCAAGTCATTTGAATACAAGCATATAAAATCTGCTATAGTAATTAAAACTGAATTAGATGCCCCAAGACCAGATATGTTGGCTCTAATCCAGCTGTTGTTACTTGTTATACAATACATATTGAAACCAATGGGACAGTTTAATGGTGATTACTTTAATGGAAGGTCCAGGATGGAGTAATGGTTTGAGCACTGAACTAGGACACTGGGAGACAGGTTTCAAATCCCAGCTCAGGCATGGAAACCCACTGGGTGACTTTGGGCAAGTCACACTCTCCCAGCCTTATAGGATGGCAATGGCAAACCCTCTCTGAAGAAACATGCTATGACAGGTTTGCCTTGGGGTCACCATAAGTTGGAAATGACTTGAAGGTACACAAAAACAAAAACAAAATTTAAATTTCAGTTCTTTACTGGGATGTTGTCATGACTAATTTTAGCGGGATGAGTTCCTGACTGTTTTGCTGTGTAAATGAAGAACCAGTGAGCTAGTTTTTAATTTTATTTCTTATTCTGTAAAACAAATGGAACAATTAAATTTCACACAGAAAAACCTTAATGTGTACACTATGTAATTATGTTGTCTATAAAGAGAAAATTATACAGTACAGATAAGCTCATGGAGGATAAAATGCTTCAGAATCTACTTTAATGCTTTGGATAGGTGGGGTTGCTCACCTTTGCTCTATTTCAAGCAGAACTCTCTTGCTTTGCATCCCAAGAAAACCTTTCACTTCAGCAATTGTTGTAAAGGTGAATATCAAGCAGTTGCCAAAACTCTGATGTGGGCCTTTAAAGCATATAGTAAATCAATAAATAATGGGAATCATAAGACTGTACTTGCTTTGCTTATACTTGGAGTCCTTGTTTGGGGTGGGGTCCACACAACCTTTTTGGGATGCAGCCTTTATTTCTGCCCTTTGACAAATAACATCTATACATGCTTTATCATGCCTGAAAAAGCTATACATGCTATATCATGCCTGAAAAAGCTCAGTTTGCATTTAAATTATGCAACATGTTGTAGACAAGGGAACACTTTCTCCATTGCAAGTTGGCATTGTTCCTGTAGGGAAGAAGAATAGATATTATTAGCAATAAAAAGGGGCTTGACAACTATGTGGAAGAAGAGTCTATTGGTTGCTACCAGTCATGAATGATGCATATATATTCCTCCTTGTACTGGAGGCAATTTACTGATTAGCAGTTGCTGGGGAACAAAAGTAGGTGAGTTTATTGTACTTGTGGATTTCCAATAGACAATGTGATGGTGGCTTAAGAGCCCAGAAATTTGGTCCATGAGCTGCCTGTGTCACTGTGTGAACAGAAATCTGGACTAGTTGGGCCTTTGGTCTCATCAACCAAAGTGTGGCTCTTCTTATGCTCTTATTACGTGAACTCTTTAAGAACTCTTCAGGGATTACAAATGACCAAATTTCTGCAAGCTCTATTGCTGCTGTAGCTACTGGAGCAGGATCAGAAGAAAAGGTGGCAAGAGAAGACTTTGAGTGTAGTTAGGTGGATTCTGAATGTAATAGAAGACATGTGCCTTTGTTTTGAGCAGAAGGGTATATTAAAAATAGGAAATGCATGAAGATGAATACAGAATCGAAGAAAGTGCTGCAAGGTTGGATTTACACTGGTCCTTGAAATTTGTTAGGTAGTCTATGTCTCAATCCTAAATTTCACTTGTTGAACTAAACCTCCCGCAATGTAAAATGCCTTGGCATTTAACACTGTACTTTTAACCCAAGTCTGAAATATGTATGTGATTGCCTGGAGGAAAGATTGAAAGCTAGAAACTTGAAATGAACCCCCCCCCCCCAAGATATAGTCTAACAACTAATATTTTTTCCCCTAACCTTTATTGGAAACTATTTTCTCCTCCTCTTCCTTTTGCTTTTCCTCCAAAGCTTTCATTCTCTCATCATACTCATCGGCCAGGGCTTTCCACTCTGTTCTGTTGTTAAGCAATCGTTCATACATTGGCTGAATCTCTGAATGGAAACGTGAAAATTCCTAATGCAAACAATAAAAAGGCAGCAGAAAATCAAAACCAGAAGTGTGGTCAACATTTCTAGCAGGGCCTAGCCACCATAGACAATAGTGGGAAATGGTGGAAGTTGCATTCCAGTGGTTCCCAAACCTTTCTATTCCCCACACCCCTAAGAAATGTTTGATTAAAGCTTGCACGCCTTACAAAAGCAGTATCACAATTGATGAAGAAGAAATCTGATTTCTAATTTTTGAACCACAAATCAAACCACATAAAATGTTGTGGGTGAACAAACTGAACTTTGAAAAAAAATTTTTAAGTCAGTGCATAAAATACAAATCTAAATTGAGACATTAGATTCCAATTTATTCAGATAAAAATGAGTGATGATTTGTGACTCATCACTCAAGGACACAAACCACTCTTGTCACATCCTCTGAAATTCCATCTCACACCCCCGGGGGTATGGGCACCCCAGGTTAGGAACCTCTGTTGTAGTCCCAACAATATCTGAAGGAATTTATTGTTGTTGTTGTTAACTGCCCTTGAGTTAACCTTGACTTGTGGCAACACTGTGGATGAGACATCTCCATGACTCTCTATCCTCCACTGCTCTGCTTAGTTCCTGTGATTTCTATGATTGAATCCAACCATCTGGCATGCAGTCTTCATTTCTACTACCCTCTATCTTTCCTAGCATTATTGTATTTTTTAATGAGTCATGCCTTCTCATAATGTGGCCAAAGTACGATAGCCTCAGTTTGATCATCTTGGCTTCCAGGCAGATTTCAAGCTTGATCTGTTCAAGGACCCATTTGTTTGTCTGTTTGGCCATCCATGATATCCTTAGCACTTCTCTCTAGCACCACATCTCAAATGAATTGATTTTCTTATTATCTACTTTCTTCACTCTCCAGCTCTCACATCAATACATGGTGATGGAGAATACAATGGCTTGGACATTTCTCATGTTGGTGCTCAATTGTATATTTTTTTCTCTTTAGGAGCATTCGTAGCTCTTTCATAGCTGCCCTTCCCATTCCTAGTCTTCTTCATATTTCTTGACTACAGTCATCATTCTGATCAATGTTTGATCCTAGGTATAGGAATCCTTTAACGATTTGGATTTCCTCATTGTCTAGGTTGAATACCTGGCTGCTTTCCACAATGGCTCTTTGATAAGCTGGAAGCAGAATTTAAATTATGGTTGATAAGCTGGAAGCAGAATTTAAATTAAGAATTTAAATTAAATCTTGCATTGTCCCTCCCATGGTGAAGATCCTTCAGTAATGTTTACTGACTAGTAAACACCATTCAGTTATGTTCCCTCGAAATTTTAGTTAATAGCTTTCTTTCAGCAGCTTCCATCTTCTGTATTGTTTTCTGTTCTGTGTAGCTGAAAGGTGGGGGAATTGTTGATGATTTTCCACTTAGTTACTCAACTTCTCCCCCTTGGGGTAGGGATTTAATTACTGGTTTCCTCTCATCTCCTATCTTTCTTTCTTTCAAAGTAAAACGATATACCATTCCATTCATACAGATTAATTCCTTGCAGTTTTACCAATTAATAACTTAGTATAAGAAGCCCCATGAATTAAAAATGCAGTTGCTTACTAATACAGTGTTGCTATACATATTGTGGATAAAATTGCTTACATCTACTCCAACTTGAATCCCATAATGACTTAACTGAATCCATCCAGGTACCTTGGCAAATTGGCTGTCCTGTTTGAGAATATGGATGAGATTTCAGATAATATCAGGTCTACAAGTGTTCTTGACTCACCCTCATTTTTTTTTACTGTACAGGCCTGGCTGAGTGGGTTTTAAAGAGTTCTGAATGCATCCTTAAAGAAGGCATTGTTTAATCTAGGCTAAATATGGTTATGGTAAAACCATAATTCAAGACCCCCATATTTTGATCAAATCAGCTCCTGAAGAGACTATCAGTCTGTCTGAGAAAACTATTGGAACTGCATCTGTCCTATTTTTTCCAGGGCTGCTTAAGAGCTATGTGCATGAAGAGAAGACAGAAGTATAAAAGTGTGGGTAAGATTGCTTATACCATCAACTCCCTAGGGATCAACAATCAGAATGTAAAAACTCAGTTCTATGTTTTTAAACCTTTCTTTGTTTCTGGGGTATTTTGAAACTGTAAGTTGCCTTTGATGCTTTTCAGAGAGGTAGTATGTACATAAAAGAAAACCAAGAAATATTGTACCACATATTCCATTTTTAGACAAATTACTCAAGCATCTACTGTCATTCTGCCATCACAGATTTTTCAATGAAATGGATTGTTTGGATTTGTTTCAATGTTCCTTTAGGTCTTGTTTTGAGATGGAGATTACTTTGATCACTCTGATCAACCAGTACATCAGAAACATGATAGGACAGTTTGTTCATTCAGCTTATGTTCTGCCTTTCTCCCAAACTGAGATTCCAGGCAGCTCCAGCGTTACATCCCTGTTGGTCCTGTGGCTCTCTCAGTGGAGTTTGCTGTCATTCACATTTTGATTTACCTGTCAAGATTCTGCAAAGGCACTGTTTAGAGATGGTTCTATTCATTCTTGAAAAGTCAGTTTCAAAAAATGGAACTATTCAGACCTTGGCCCTTTGGTGTCCCACTACATTCCATTTTTGTCTCCTATGCCCTTTAATATTAAACAAAACATCTGAACAAGGAGATCTGTGGTACACTGAACATCATTGTTCAGGTGCAACATAACTCTATCAATCCATCAGATTGCAGAGAAATTGTCAATAGCTTAATCAGTAATAAGATGGATGAGATCTGACAAACTGAAGCTTAAATAGCTTCGTAGTTAAATAATTAAAAAGATTGACTGAATCCACAAGTGGTCCTGGTACTGCATATAACTTTTCCAGATATAGCATTTCAATCTGTTCAGGATGGGACAAGATGAGCACTCTATTTGAAGATAAAGATCACAGGCTAGACTTTGCTTGGCTCCTGAATGTCCATATAGCAGAACAAAGCCAAAGTGCCTTGCCCAGGTTAAGCATGTGTGCCAATGCCAATTTTCTTTGCCTTGGGACAGGGTCAGACCTAGCAATGTGGCACACTGTGATTACATCAAGACTGGACTCCAGAAAACTCCATCCTATAATCCTGGGATCTGTACTCTGATGACGGATTTAGAATTCTCTGCCAGAGAGCAACATTTTCCTATGCTCCAATTAGCAAGTGTCCTGGGAAGCAGGGGGTTACATTGCAAGTCAGTCACAGGTAACATCAGCTACAAAGAGGAGGGCAAGTAGGAAGGAAGCGAAACCCTCACCACCTTATCCTGATGCATTTCCTTTCTTTAAACCAGGGGTAGGCAACCTTTTTGAGCCGGGGGCTGGGTTGCTGTCCTCAGACAACTGGGGGGCCGAAGCAAAATAAAATAAATAAAATAAAATAAATAAAAAATGCATGCACACTCTCTCAGCCCCAGAAAAGCCATGGCAAAACCCCTGTGGAGATTTTGCCAAGAAAACCCCAAGAACAAGTAATAGCAACAATAATCAATATCATCATGGCGGGCGGTGGCAGCGGGCGGCGGCGGCGGCGGTGGCAGGACCGGCCTGGGGCTGGTCCAAAGGCCTCGGGGGGCCGCATCCAGCCCTCGGTCCGTAGGTTGCCTACCCCTGCTTTAAACCCTTTCTCCTGTTAGCTTACTTTACTATCAAACTTACACTACAGAAACCAGCTTAAAACAGGACTAGTGATAAGTTGAGGTGGGAAAGGAGAGGATTAGAGTATGCTCCCCCATGTAGTCCTCTGAGTATAAAATATATAATTGTATATACATATGGTTGGATTGTTAAAGATACATAGGATTATTATACATGGCTTCTAAATCATGATTACAGCCAGAAAAAAGTGGCTTTGGTTATACTTATCACACAACAATGCCTCTGATTCATAGCTGCCTTTATTTATTTGCTATTTTTTTTAAAATTAAACTTTCAATTGTAGTAGCAGAGCTCTGGAGTTGCATGAAAAAGTTAAAATTAAAATAAAATAACCAAAAGGCATGCTAGGAAGGGCATAAGACAAGTAGGTGAAATTAATGAACAGCCGGAAAAAGAGTACCATGGCAATAGCAACCCTAGTCACACGATATCAAAGATGCGAGATAATGGCTGCTCTGCAACTGGTATGTTACCATTTTTATAAAAACTGAGTCAATTGCTGTGAGAGTGGGGGTAATGTCCTCAGTCCACATCCAAAGTAAAAAACCAAGTCCCTCCTACAAACAAAGGAAAACTACAGCATCCCCATGGTAGCCTCTATCCATAACAATTTGGGAACTGTCATTTCATGATGGGTGGAATAGCAATCAAATAATTCACTCACTTATCAAAGTAACCCTCTCAAAACTAGACTAGTATAAAACTGATTTATATTTACACACTAGAAAGATCCTATTATGTTTTGGCAAACTGCTTCTCCTAATGATGCAGTGTCCTCCATACCACCACCACCACCCCCACTGCCATGTGGATGTGGTGATCATGATGAAACCTAGTTTGCCTCCTAGACCACTACAATGCGATGATTATAATGAAACCTAGTTTCCCCCCACCCCCTTATTCACCCCACTTGGATATGGTGATTGTGATGCAACCTATGATGTTTCTACTATGATACACTCATGATTCATGATTCTTTTAATGGTGGGTCAAACTCAGGAGTCAAAAAGAGAGAGAGGGAGAGGAATTTCATGGAAACAGCTAAGTTCCTATGATGGAAGGAAAAACTGAATTAACAAAATGGGAAATTAAAAAAAAGATAAATAAGATTTGGTATATACAATATGTGATAAGAAAACATATAGCATAAACAGCTTATTTTCCTGCCAAGACTTTAAAATTTCAGCTTTCCAGGTGAGCTTTCCATATTTCTCATTTATTTACTTCATATTAGAGAAAGTGAAAGAAAAGAGTGGTCTAAGTTTGGATGACACCAATAAAAGAACTTGAGATAAATTATGTGAAGGATATATGGAATAAATAAAAATTTGTATTCCATCCACAAAATATATGGTAAGGTTAACAGTTGAAAGGTAAGAAACAACCTTCCATTCTAGAACAGTGAGTTGGACATTCTGCAAAGAGAACAGAACAAAACAATCCAGCAGATGAAAGGAGGTATTTCAGTATTTCCAGTTGCCTAAGTCTATCCCCAACTTTGCACACATTTCAAGCTTCTGACCAACTTCAAAAACCAGCAAACATGTAAAGAAAATCTGATATAAGGTAAAGAACAAGGCTTGCTTGAAGAAGAGCAAAGTAAAAAGCTTCTCAACTGAACTTCCCCAACATGGTCTTTATGGGGTACATTTCTCAATCATATTCTGAAAAATACTTACACTGCTTAAATATGGTTAAAGGTCATTTCTTAATTAGCCACCTGGATTGGTTTAGCCACCTGGATTGGTTTTCCAATAGGTGGGGTATTAAATAAATTTTATTATTTATTTATTATTATTATTAATTTTGTATATCATCTTTTTGCACACTTGAAGAGGGAATTTTTCCATCTTAAAAGAACTGTCAATCCATTTTGTAAGGGGTAAATTGATCCATTTTCCACATTCTGAAAGTGACTGGAACACAGCAATCTAGCAGTTGAAGTAGTACAATATTTCATAAACCTATTCCTTACTTTGCCTGGCTGTCTAATTTCAGCAGTTGTACTTTCTGAAGGAGACTGGAAGAAAGGAATCAGGATCTCAAGTAAGCTCTTCATTATTTCCAGTCACTAAAGTCTGTCATTATATTTCTTTGTCTGGCTCTCTCAATCATATTTTGTCAGTATTGAGTGCAGTGGTTATTATTTCTCCATTCAGCATGCAAACACAATGGTTTAGGAATGAAGAATGAGAGACAAACTGAAGCAATAAGTTGACCCATACTTTTGGAATTGCCTGGAAAAGTTAAAGGTTAGATTCTGATTAAAAAAAATTCACATCCATATAATAAGTCAATAAGTTGGAAAGAAAGCAGATAATTGGTTATTGTTCCTTTCCTGCTAGATGGTCTCTTCAAACTATGATGTTTAACATTTCTGTGATTATATGTGAACTTCTTTCCAGACTTGTAAAGGATTTTACAAATTCTTTAAAGCAAGTGAGTTGAAAGTGAGTTGAATTTTAACAAAATTTTGAAAAGTAAACAATGAATAATAATAATAATAATAATAATAATAATAATAATAATAATAATAATAATAATAATAATAAAATTCTCATGTGATGTAAAGAATAACAGTTGTTGAAATGATTCAAGAAGAGAGAAGAATGGATATGTCACAGATAAACATTTACAATAGCAAGGTAGATCCTCAGATGGTATCCTTTACTTCAGAGAAAGATATTTGATAATTTTTCCTTGCTGACTGACTGGCTCAGTGGAGATGTCATTGTGATGGTTCAGCATTTATTTAACCCTTCTTTAGTTATTACTTTGCAGATTTGGAAAGCATTTACTTATGAAAGGAGATACCTGCAGTTTACCCATTCTTTGAAGAGGGGTGATGAGAATAATTACATTACTTGTTTGGCAAGACCAAAAAAGTGAAATTATAGCCCAAAGTCTCATGAGGTAAGAAATATTCCTTCTTCCTGCTTCTTCTTCAAAGAGAATAGAAAGCATCACAAATTTGTGTTGATTGCCAAAGACCAAATATTGTATCTGTTTTTCAGAAATGTTTTCTCCCTGGTCTTTTCTAATCAGTAATGTTGCTTAGATCACCCCCCCCCCCTTTAAGCAGGTTGAAAGGGAACATCGAAGATTAAACAAACTGTATGTGACCCTTTCTTTAGGAACTGGCTAGAAAATCTTTAAAAATTCATATTTCCTGATGGGGCAAGAAAGCCACCAACTTGAATGCAAAAGCAACATAAACATGAAAGTCAACATGTAAGAGGTTGGTCCTTTATTTAAAAAAATAAAGGTTCCAGATAACTTTTCCATACTGTTCAAGCCAATCATTGAAATCATTGGTAATCATTGGTTAATATGTTCTTCCCCTCATTTCTGCTTTCTTTTGCAAATTCGAAGCAGTTTGGAAAATTGAACTGAAATGTACTCCCTCCATTCTCTGTTCAGTAATTGTTACTCTGCCTCTAGTCTGAGAGGGAAAGAGATCTTGAATAGACTTCATAAAAATCAGTCCAGCTTACCTAGAAGGAAACTGGAAAAGCATCTTTAGGAATTTAATAGAACAATTATTTCAATTACAGAGGCCATCCAGAGCAAGACAATCTGGAGACAGATGAGCGGTAAGGAATAAATTCCTCCAGTAAATCAATCTCTTAGTCCACTCACTAAATGTGTATGTTATTGCCTAATCTGTTAAGCAAGGAGGAAAGGAGGATTCTTTGCCAAAACTGTCTGCAATATTAGTTAGATTTCATGAGTCTCATGAATATTAAATGCTAATTGCTCACCTTATATACAAACGTGCACACGAAGTCAATGAACCCAACCTGGAGTTTTGGAAGTTCAGCAGCTTTCCTTCTGTCCATCATTGGCTAGGAAAAAAACAGCAAAATTTGAAGTAATATAATTCCCAGGTTCTGAGAGCACATCCTCTTTGTTATGAGAGCACATTTTACAGTCACTGTACTTTGTTCATTGCATTCCGTGAAGAAGACTGTGGGAAAAAGTCAAAACTTTTTTTTTAAAAAAAAAAACCAAGTTCACCAAGGACTTTCACTCAAATGATACTGTGAAATAGGGACAAAATGTGCTCCCTGTCTCCAAAACTGGTTTACTTGCTTTCCAATAAAGGGGGGAAGCTGCCCCAGGAAGCTGCACCACAGGACCGAGGCATCCCCATGCCTTGGTCCCACGGTGCAGCTTCGCCACCCCTGGAAAGAGCGCTAAATTGGTGCTCCTTCCACAAGTCGACGAAGGTGTGCTGCAAACGCTGCAGTGGGAGGTCCTCCTGGCCATGCGGAGGGCCGGCTGCTCCGAGGACGACCTGGGGAAGGGGTTGGGGCGCCAATCATGCGGCTGCCCCTCCCCTTCCCTACCCCCAAGATGGCCTTTTAAGCCATCTGCTTAGGGGGAAAGAGAGGTGGTGATTGCCAGTCCTGAAGATAGGTCTATAGAAAACAGAGTGTGGCTCAGACAATGTCTCTATTCATACAGTGGTTATGGCTAGAGCAGATATTGATATGCTATTTCATACCCTTGAGGGGTACTTGATGCTACCACATGGTAGATAGCATCAAGAGCTTTAGCATCAAAAGCTTTGATGGTCTTCTCATGGAACTGAAAAAAGGGAGCCAGAATGGTTGAAGTTTTAACTCTGGATGACAAAACATTGATTATATTGAGACAATCCCTGGATAGTTGGACAGGAAAGGTGAATTAGAACACAACATGACATCTGGTGAAGGGTATGGTCTCCAACTGCTTTGCTATGGGACCCCCTTTGTCTCAACTGCAAGAGGAAATGTGAAGAGCCTTAGGGGGACAGAGTGGTCAGCAAACCCTTTTAGCATTTTTTTTATAACCTCCTAGTTTCCATAGATCATTGTGACCTCTCAAAACGTGCCTGGTCCTAGATATTATTGATGAAGCCCCATATTCAACTAGAGGGGTGTAGGCTATGCTAACAGGGACATAAACTAGGCTTTCACTTTCTAAGATTTAAAGAGGTTTGGAGAGCTGGGAAGAAGGTGAAGGACTGGGAACAGCAAAAAATGAGTAAATGAACTTCTTCTTTAGGGCCCACTTACAATAGGCTGTTGCTGAAGTACAGACATTTCCAAGTCTCCTTGTTCCCAGAATTCAGCTGCTACAAGTAGTGCCACCTGTGTCCAAGGGAGAAAAAGAAACACTGAGGCTTTTCTCTATTTTCGCTTTAGTAGCTTGAATGTTGGGTCAGAAATTGCCTTATCAATATCAATCGTCAATTCTAAAAGTGTAGTGGAAAAGCATGTTTCAGTAGTTATTTCTTCACTGATGTTAAGCTCAATCTGGTCAGGCAACTCAATAGGGTAGCTTATTCTCAGTGAGAAAGTTCTCAGTGAGCAACAACAGCTAAAGAAGAACTAAGGAGGGCTCTTATACTGCTGGTCCAAGGTTATTACCTCCAGGCTCCACTCTTCCCTTCAAGCAAGAAGTCTTTAAAACAGGGGTAGGCAACCTTTCCCCTTTAAGGGCCAAGGGACTTCAGCTCCCAGAATCCCAGGAGCTATTGGCCAACATGGGACTATTGGCCAACATGGCTCAGGCTTCTGGGAGCTGAAGTCCCTCGGCCCTTAAAGGGGAAAGGTTGCCTACCCCTGTTCTAAAGCCTAGCCCTTCCTCATCTCTCCAAGAGCTTCTTCTGGGATAGTATAGGTTGAGTCTCCATTATCCAAAATGCTTGGGACCAGAAGTGATTTGGATTTTGGATTTTTTCAGATTTTGGAATATTCGCATATATATACTGAGATATCTTGGAGATGGGACCCAAATGAAATTCATTTATGTTTTGTATACACCTTTACACAAAGCCTGAAGGTAATTTTATACATAACATTTTAAATAATTTTGTGCAAGGAACAAAGATTGTGCACTTTGAACCATCAGAAGACAAATGGGTCATTATCTCAGCCACCCATGAACAATGTTTTCTCCAATTCTCCAGTTGAAGTTTATATTACCAGGTTATTAGGAAAGCTCCTGTCTTCAGGTGTTCCCTCTCCCCTTGAAAGTACTGGCTTGTACATTGATGGAGCTGTCAGAGAAACTTTAAACAGTAAAGACTGAAACAATGTAGGTTAGTGAAATTTGTTACTATATTCTAAAGAATGGACATGGTATATCTGGCACCTTACCTTACTCTGTACTTCCCAGGGTTTTGTGATAGCAGATAAGTCACAGGCAGTCATCATCATAGCCCTACAGAAAATAATTCAGAAGAAAATAAATGAACAGAGAATCAGTACAAGCTTTTTAACTTATTTTTTATTAAAATAAAATTATAATATACAATAAAAGATGTGGTTTCTGTTACAGTGCAGATTTGTTCATTGTGTACAGTACAGTTGTTTTAAGACTGGCAAGGTAAGGTATCATTCTTCCTGCCCCAGCTAAAAATCTAGCTGCTGTGTTATTTGCATCAGTAAAAATCCCCCAGCAGTTTTCAAAGGCAGCCCTTATACATCATTAAGAAGGCATCAAGAACCCCTGAAGTGAGAAACAGAGAATTTTTCCTTGTGAGAGAATTTCATGGTCGAGGGAAAACAATGGATTGTTGATGTTCCAACAACCATAGTCACTTGTCTATGGGTTGCCTAAGATCTCAGTCTACATTGCTATGAGGTTGTATGCCAGAAGTACAGTATTTCACTTGGAATTAAATATAAATTACAATGGGCCCTTGGTATCCACTGGAGCAGGGGTAGGCAACCTTTTTGAGCCAGGGGCCAGGTTGCTGTCCCTCAGACAATTGGGGGGCTGAAGCACCAAAAATAAACAAACAAATAAAATAAAATAAAATAATATGCATGCACACTCTCTCAGCTCCAGAAAAGCCATGGCAAA
>CM034703.1:122149476-122175405 GCA_020142125.1 Phrynosoma platyrhinos
GGCGGCGGCGATGGCAGGACCGGCCTGGGGCCAGTCCAAAGGCCTCAGTGGGCCGCATTTGGCCCCCGGGCCTTAGGTTGCCTACCCCTGCACTGGAGTTTGGTTCCAGGACCTGCCATGGATATCAAAATCTGTGAACGTTCAAGTCCATTAAATATAATGACATAGTAAAATGGTGTTCCTTCTATAAAATGGCAAATTCAAGGTTTGCTCTTTGGAATTCATATTTTTTGGAATATTTTCAATCCATGGATGCTTGAATCTGTGGATAAAAAAATCCATGGATATGGAGGGTTGGGTTTAGGGCATGTCTGTGCAAGCCAAATGAATTAGTTCTTGCTTCTGTCTTTATGATGCAGGGCCAAATCCCTGATTCGACCGCAGACTGTCTTCATGCTGTGAGGTCAGTTCTGCCCTGAATCCATCCCATCCCTCCCTTAAATCAGTTTAAAACAACTCACCTTTTGCTCCAGATTTTGCAGTAAAACCCAGAGCACACCAGACAGCTGTCTAAATGTGGGTCCCTGCTGTGTTGCCTGGCAGTGCTGCTGCTTGTATGAGTTACTTCTTCTGATCAATGCTGGGCACCTTGTTGTGACCTTGAAGAGAGTGATTCATTCCAGAAGCAGCGATGACAAACAACACTGCACGGACTTGTGTGTAGACAGCTGCCTAGTGTTGCTCCAGAGCATGGACACAACAGGAGAATCTGGGGCAACATTATTATGGCCGGTGTAGATGAGCGCTTAGTCAGAACTGGATGTGTCAGTCTGAAATGTAGCCAGATAATATGATCATCTCCTTTGACCTTGTGCTAAAAACTCTTTAATCCTGGATTTATACTTCTTAATAAAGTAACAGTATAACTTTCATGGCTAAACCTAAATGTATAAGATGCATTACAGAACACTCCCTAAGTGATTCGAAAGTGGGACTTTCGTTCTTAAAGATACAAAGCCAAAATGACTTATTGACTGGAACTCTTTAAACACACTGTTGCTATGTATGTACTTGCCCTTAACCCAGCAGAGGAAACTGGGTGGCCTTCCAGATGTTGTTGAACTGCAACTCTCAGCAACTCTATCCAGCATACCTAATAGTGAGGAATGCTGGGAGCTGCAGTGCAGTGACATCTGAAGTGCCACACAATTCCTATCTTTGCCTTAGCTGTATTATTCAAATTCTTCATGGCCTTCAAGTTCATCCTGAACTATTGTTGGTTCCTAGAGGATGCAACTAAAAGGACTCAGCCCACAAAAATGGTTCAAATAAACATGATCCCCTTTGAGCGTGACCCCTCCTGAGAGGAACCCATTAAAGACTTTTAAATGAGAGACTTAAATCCTATTGTTATTCCTAATTAGAGTAGGCTCATTGAATTAATGGGATTTATCTTTGCATTTATTCACAATTGAACAATTGAGCCAATGGTAGCAAGTATGTGGTGGTAGGTACCAAGGGCTATATCTTCTCCCCTGGTTTCCCCACAAATATTACTGAACAGATGGTCTCAGGAGAAATATTTGTATGAAGTATGAAAGCTGCATACAGTTTTCCTCTTTAATCATTACCACACATTTATTCATTAAAAATGAATGTTCAAAACTTCACTTACATGATAATCTCTTTCTTTGTTGCCTCCAGAGACAAATAGTCAACCCACTCTTTCTCACTGTCATAGGTTTTGGATTCATCAACAATTTTCTGAAACATGGTTCTTTTTCTGTACAAAAAATGAATAACACCAAAGGAAAGACATTTAAACCCCATAATGTGACTTGACATTGAAATCTGTATCACCTTCCCAGGATCCCAGGACTATGATATACTCTCCAACTGTCATATATATACAACTAGAAATAAATATATTTACCGTATTTAACCTTAATGCTTTTCTGTCGAAAAAGTGGGTCAGCACTTGGTTGCATAAGCTACTGAATTCAGGGCAATAAGGTTTTTATATTGTAACACCATGCCCTCCAACTATTCCAGTTTGGCAGGGACAGTCCCAGTTAATCCATTGTCATCCCATTTTTTCCTCTGATTTCAAAATGTCCCAATTTCAGACTCTTCCTCTCAGTTTCCCCCTTCATCCTCAGCTTACTTGAACTGCTGCAAACTGAGTTCAAAGTGCAAAAGTAGATTTTACTCTATTAACTCAGCATGCTGGAAAGGAAAGAAAAGAAGGGGCAAAATCTTGTCCTTCCCAGTAGGCCCAGGCAGAAACAAACTGCTGCAGTCTCTTCCATCTTGTTTGTTCTTCCTCATAAATAACTTCAGACATCTTGATCCATTCTGATGTTGCTTGGCCACATGTGTCTTGTTAGAGGGTATGCTGTGACCTAATGTGCTCCTGCCACATAAATCAGGATTCTTTCTAGAAGAGGATGAGATTACCCCACTACACTCTTAAATTGCTGCTATTCCACTTTTACTGCACTGGTTGCACAAGTGTTTCAACAGTTACAGATCCTGTAACTGGCACCTAAGAATGGTTTAGAGAGAGAAAGCAGCATTTTGCATTCCTATAACAACTCCATGAATAACTTACTTGAAGTATAGTGCTAAGTCGGTAGCTATAATGGCAATATCCATCAAGTGAGTCACATGCTCAAACTGCCTCCGGTTGAGATTTTGATAAATGTTCAAGGACTAAAAGGAGAAAAGGCAGACATGAGAGTGGAAGCTGGTATCTATCTTTCATGCATCATCTAGAGGTGCATCTACACTGTAAAAATAATGTAGGTTGACACCACTTTAAGTGCTGTAGCGCCATTCTATGGAATCCTGGGATTTGTAGTTTTACAACGTCTCTAGCCTTCTCTGCCAAAGCATGCTGGTACCTCACAAAACTACAGATCCCAGGTTTCTGTAGGCTGGAGCCATGGCAGTTAAAGTGGTGCTAAACTACATTATTTCTACAGTGTAGATACACCCCAGGATATCTCCACTTTGCTCCCTGGATGCTTTGCCTTATATTTTAAATAAAATAGGAACAGACTGGAAATGCAGTTTATTAATGCTCCTTGATATGTACACAGCTTGAAGTAAATATCTATTTTTATTTAACCTTAATGTTCTCCTGTAAAAACTGTGGGTCAGCATTTGGTTATATAAACTTTTGAATTCACAACATTAATGTTATGCTATCCTAACACATAGGCTTAAATGGAATTGGGATATAATGAAGAAAAGTTTCAACCTTTTCTTATAAATACTAGACAAATGGATGAATTTTGCCTCAGATAACAGCACACTAGTGTGATATGAGGCCTGTTCAGTAACCTTCACATTTTTGCTCTTTCAACTGCAGAAAGGGCCTTTGATCAAAAATTAACACCTGAAAACAAAAGCCCATTCAGAGAAGCACCAACATTTTGATATCAATAACATAAAAAGGGCTCCGCTGGGTGAGACCAAAGGCATAGCATCCTCTTTCCCAAAGTGGACACCTACATGCTTTTGGGAACTGTAATCCACAGCCACATCACACAAGTCTGTCAAGGTGGTAGTGAGGGAGGTTTAATCTCCCACTAAGCTTCTTTCTACTTTGGAATTTACATCCACCCAATACAGATTCCCCCATGTAACAGATTTCTGAAATGTAAAGAAATTTACATTTACAGGTCCATGTAAATCTCCTGCACTAGTGCATGATGATCCCAGCTGAGATCAAGGGTGCACAACATTTGTCTGGATGTAAAGCAGGGAATGATCCATAACAGCTTGATATCATACCCCCCCAATTATCCCAACTTTTAAAATATCCCAATTTCTTTTTCCTCCTTCCTCTTTCCTCCTTTGTCCTCAGCTTACTCAAAATGCATTAGTGAAATGCATTGAGGGCCTTTGCAGACTGCCAGAAATAGTGCAAATTGAGTCCACTTTAACTGCCCTGACTCAGTGCTAGGGAAACATGGGAACTGTTGTTTATTGTGGCACCAGAGCTCTCTGACAGAGAGGGCTCAATGTCTCAGAAAAAAATACAATTCCCATGATTCCCTAGCACTGAGCCAGGACAATTAAAGTGGACTCAGTTTGCACTATTTCTAGCAGTCTGCAAAGGCCCTGAGTCTTCAGTGGGAGAGGACAGGAGAGGGTAGAATCTTGCCCTTCCCAGTATACTCCAGCAAAAGCAAACTGCTGCAGACTCCTCTAACTCATCTGTTCTTCCTCATACCTCTTGCTCTCTTGACCACACTCTGCTGTTGGTGGATCACATGTGTACCAGTTTTCATCTGTGAAATGTCCAACAGTATGCTATAAGTTGCACCTTACTGTGTCACCTCTCCTACTATCAAAGATCGCCCTTTACTACTGAACAATTAATATCTGTTGTTTGTTGTCCTGATGACAACAATGTTAATAGTAAAATAAATCAGAAAGTGGACACTGGAGACATGCTGTCTCTAATGTGCACCTCCCCAGTCATTTGGGAAAGGAGTTTTTTGGTAAACCCAAATCCCAAATGGAAATGATTTACAAGAAGTATTGTTTTACATTACTTTTACAAAAGTAAAAAGTTGTAAATCAGTAGTTACTCTAATAAAATCAGAGAGCCTTGTATTTCAAAATTACACAAAATTATTTTGATATAATCTAAACACAATCCCTGATTGTAAAAGTGTAGATCAATTTGCAAACCTCTTCTGAGAGCAGAAATTTGCCAAATTCCAAGTGGTGTCTCTCTAAAATTGATGAGCCATGAAGTTTTGCTAAGGGATGTTGAGATCTATTAGCAAACATTTAAGGAAAACAAAATAAGAAATAATTAGAACAATGGCAAGTTTTGAAAAATGCTAAGTATGGAAAACATTATGTTAGGATTAAAAGAACAAAAATAGTAACCGGACTTTTCCTTTAAAAACAGAAATCTTGAAAATGTTAGCTGTTTTTGCAAATAACTTTTAAATAAAGTACAAAACGCTTATGTTCTTGAACAATGAATGAAGTCTTAAATACATTTTATACTGTGCTTCATCACTGCAACAATTATGGATCAGAACAATTTAAAACAATAATTGTAGAAATGTAACAACAATAAAATCTAGTTAAGACAGCAAACAGCAAAAAAAAATTGCAGAAGTATTTAAAATCCTTTACTTTCTACAAAAGATTATACATTTCTGCAAATGTTTCTGCATGACAAATGTGTATCTTAAGTGCTTTGTACATATAATGCTTCACACAATGATTGATAGTCTATAGAAGAAAGGGAAATGAGGCACTAGAGCCAAGAGAAATCTATACAAATTGTTTGCAGTACAGTTTTTGTGGGTTGGTCAAATTATATTCTTTAAACCAGAGCTACTCAAACTCATGGTTCATTGGGTGTCACTCCTTGTAAGTTTCCAAGAGAGAACAAAACAATTGTAGCCAGCAGGCACAAATATGATTCCAGTCCCTGACACAGTTTTTTATTTAAATTGCTGGTCCCCACATCTTAAGATGCACTGCTTCAAATGGTTGTTGTTGTTGTTGTTGGTGGTGTTGTGTGCGTTCAAGTCATTTCTGACTTATGGTGACCCTATCACGGTTTGTTTGTTTGGGGCAAGATTTGTTCAGAGGAGGCTTGCCATTGCCTTCCCCTAATACTGAAAGACTGTGACTTGCCTAAAGTCACTCAGTGAATTTCATAGCCAAGCGGGGAATCGAACCCTGGTCACCAGAGTCATAGTCCAGCACTCAAAGCACTATGCCATGCTGTATTTCTGTAGAGATGATTAAATGATTTAGCTGACTCTTACATTTTCAATCCAATGGGTAGTCCACATTTGCATTTTTTGCTTCAAGCACTAACATTGTTGTTGTTGTTGTTGTTGTTGTTGTTGTTGTTGTTATTATTATTATTATTATTATTATTATTATTATTATTATTATTATTATTTTGCACCACCACACTTCTCCTTGACACATCAGATGTACCATAGGCAGGGATGCAGCTACCAAGGATCACAAAATTAGGGCTTTGCCCCTCCAAATCATATTTTCCCACCCCCATGAAATCTTCCTTCAGCCCCTAAATTTCTAGAATTGCAGAAAGGGAGTCATTGAAAATTGCCTTCACCTAGAAGCCACATATTTGCTATGTTCACATTCTCTTGCTAACTTTCCCTACCCCCGTTTGTTTGGATGCCTAAACTATGTTTTTAAATGTGCAGCTGACATTTTAAATCTCTGTGCTGTTTGAAATTTGGGGATGGGAGGAAAAATTAACAGGGCAACATAATTCATATTTGATGTGGCTATACCTTTATTTTGTCCCCCCCCCAGACAAACCCTAATCACAGGCTATGTCCACATAGAAAGATGGACATTCAGTTTGGTAGACGCTCAAGGAGATATTGAAGAGAAGCTGAAACAGATAATCAAAAGGAGAAGAAGTGTTCCTGAAAAGATTAACTACAGGGCTAGGGTGCATTTCGCGTTCTACAGTACAGTTTAAAAGACCTATGAAGAAATGAGTCCAACAAGCCAGGTGATGGGAGAGAGGAAGGACCACATCTATGGAAGGAAGCTCTTTTAAGCTGCAAAGCCTGCAACATCTGGTATGAGCTTCACTCTTTTTCACCATATCACATAAAAATTGAAAGACAGCATGTTGTAGTGGTTTGGGTGTTGGACTAGGACTCTGGAGATCAGGGTTCAATTCCCCACTTAGCCTTGAAACCTACAGGATGACCTTGGCCAAGTCACATGCTCTCAGCCTCAGGGGAAGGCAATGACTAACTGCCTCTGAATAAATCTTGCAAAAAATAAAACCCATGATAGTTTCAATATAATTTGGAAATGACTTAAAGGCACACAACAGCAGCACCAAGGTGTTACCACAAGATCTTTGTGGCATCTTTAAGCCAGTGTGGCATAGTGGTTTGAGTGTTGGACTAGGTCTCTGAAGACCAGGGATCAATTCCCAGCTCAGCCATGAAACCAACTAGGTGGCCTTAGGCATGTCACACACTCTCAGGCTTGGGAGAAGCCAATGGCAAACCTGTTCTGAACAAGTCTTAACAAGGAAACCCCATGATAGGGTTGCCTTAGGGTTGCCATAAATTGGAAATGACTTGAAGGCACACAACAACAACAACCCAGAATGTATGAAACAACAATGGGAGTTGTTATGCTAAGTTACAGTGACAGGATATACAGTGAAGTAATTATTGTAAGGAACTGGTTAACACATCCACAGATAGTATGATAACAAAGAAGAGGAGGCAGGCTTGGCTCTGGTAAGAAACTGTCTGAAAGAACAAGAAAAAGGTGGTATGGAAGCCAAGAGAACGTAAGTTGTTTTGAGTTTGTAACGAATAAGCAATAAGCCTGCCAATAGTTTGAAATTATGTGTGGTTTAATTAGGCATTGCTAAGGCTTGCTGCATAGTTCTGACAATGAATGTCTCTGATGTGGACCTATAGTTACTGAATAACTACTAAAGCCTGAGTTTCTGAACTTGATTAACTGCCTAATTTGACAAGCTATTAATAGAGAAGTACCTACTTCATCTGATAAAGATTGTTAGTTCCTCGATGGTCGATATCATGACACAAAGCTGCAGTAACCATAGCCATTGTTTCAAGATCTGTGTAGTATTGCTTCAGTTTCCCTGTCTACACAAGAAAATCAGAATCACACATCCCAGTGAGTATCTCCAGTCAAAATTTCAGTGTTAGCTAGTAGCTAATTTTTTTCAAATACTAGAAATGGTAGGAAGTTTTATAAAGAACACTATTCAATTGAGCTTGTAATATTGTTCACATCCAATGATGTGTTACATGTTAAAATAAGCTGAAATTAACAGCAAAAGTATCATTTTCTACACAGAAGGCTTAAATGTGCATACTATAAGTTGAGCATCCCCTATCTGGAATTACAAAATCTGAAATACACAAAATCCAAAATTGACCATGCGGGTAGCTGAGACAGTAGAGTTTATCACACAGGAGGCTAAGCGCCTAAATCCCATGCAGAAATGGGATTTAAATCCTGGAAAAATCCTGTAAAAGCAGGATCATTTTCAGACTCATCGGGGCATTGAGCATTAACGAGAAAATGACTCACACAGAAAGTGGACAAAATCGGACACTTTTTTACTTTCAGGAGAATCCTGAAAGTAAAAAGAGGCCAATTTTGTCCACTTTCTGTGTAGGTTATTTTTGCATTAACGCTCAATGTCCCTGACGTTGTGTGAAAATGATCCCACTTTTGTGAGATTTTTCCACTTTCTGTGCTTGTGAATGCCTGATGTTGTGTGAAAACAATCCCACTTTTGCAGGATTTCTCCATTTTAAATTCTGTTTCTGCATGGGATAAACCCCATGTGATAAACTCCAGTGACATCTTTGCTTTCTGGTGGTTCAGTGTACACACATAATTTTGTTTTATGCACAAAATTATTAAAAACATTATGTATAAAATTACCTTCAGGCTATGTATATAAGATGTATACAAAACATAAATAAATTTCATGTTTAGATTTGTGTCCCATCTCCATAATATCTCAAAATATTCTGAAATCCAAAAGGACAAGAGAGACTCAACCTGTATTTACAATAAAAAAAAGGCAAAAAGCCTAGTCTATCTTGAGATGAAGCCTTCATCTTCACACACTTGTTTTATATGTGCACGGGGGGTGGGGGGTTCATTCGAATATGAAGGCCTGCAACCAGAAATATTGTGACCCAAGACAATCTTTACTATGCCACATCACTTTCCCCTAGTTTCTTGCAGATCATATAAAGTTACTGAGAATTTCCTGCAGTTTGGTGGCAGAAATCTAGGCTCTTAAATACTCTACAGGTCTTATCCTGCAGATGCATATGTCCCTTTTGTGAGCAAGCATCCAATTGTGAACAAGCTTTGGTTAACACCTGGAACACCGATCTTACCAAGGCTATCGACACAATCGCTCCCAAGCATCCTTTCCAGCCTGCTCCTAACCGTAAGCTCTGGTATACAGAGGAGCTTAGAAAGATGAAGTGGGCTGGACAATGACTAGAGCGCATCTGGCGGAAGACTCGACTTTTATCCGACAAGACTCGTCATAGGAATTTTCTTGATTCCTATTAAGAGGCAATACGTGCAGCGCAGAAGTCCTTCTCCTCTGCACGTATTGCGTCTGCAGAGTCCCGTCCAGCGGAACTGTTTAGGGAAGTGATGCAGGTTCCTCCTGCACAGAACCCTCTACTTAACCCACCAACATCAGCCTGCTGTGACACGTTTAACAACTACTTTGCAGATAAAACCTCTCAGATAAGAGCCGACTTAGATGCCAGTGTTATGACAGAATCTATAGACAAGGCGTCCAATTCCGTTAATGGAATTTTATTGGATCAGCATCAATCTGTGAGTACCGATGATGTGGACAAGCTCCTTGGTAGAGTGAGGAAGAGAATCTGTCCTCTCGATCCTTGTCTATCATGGCTGGCCATCCAGGGGGGTGGCACATTGAGGGTATTCTTTAGAGATATTTATCAATGCGTCCTTCAGGGAAGGCTTTGTTCCATTTTGTCTAAAGGAAGCGGCAGTTAAGCCGCTCCTGAAAAAGCCTTCCCTGGACCCCCTGGACAGGAACAATTACAGACTAGTCTCCCTGTTGCCTTTTTTAAGCAAAGTGATCGAGAGGGCAGTTGCTTCCCAACTCCAAGCTGTCTTGGATGAAACCGATTATCTAGATCAATTTCAAACTGGCTTTAGGACAGGATATGGAGTTGAGACCGCCATGGGTGCTCTGGCTGACGACCTCCACTTGGATATTGACAGGGGTAGTGTGACCCTGTTGGTGCTCTTGGACCTCTCAGCAGCCTTTGATTTGATAGATCATTCCATCCTCTTGGACCGCTTGAGAGGGTTAGGAATTGGAGGCATTGCTTTGCAGTGATTCCATTCCTTCCTCTCGGGCAGATCTCAGAGGGTGAGGCTCAGGCACAGTTGGTCATCTAGAATAGAGCTTAATTGTGGCATCCCAAAGGGCGCCATCCTGTCCCCGATGCTATTTAACATTTATATGAAGCCGCTGAGGGAGATCATTCAGAGACATGGAGCACGGTGTCATCAGTATGCTGATGACACTCAGATATACTTCTCCATGACCTGGTCATCAGCTCTGACTTCAGATGGCGTCTCTCCTCTCAATGACTGTCTGAAGGCAGTAATGGACTGGATGAAGAAAAACAGATTGAGACTGAATCCAGACAAAATGGAGGTACTAACAGTCACGGGCCCAAAACCAGTTCTGGGAATACAACTTCCAGTCCTGGATGGAGTCACACTCTCCTCCAAGGACTGTGTTCGCAGTGTGGGGGTGCTCCTGGATCCGTCGCTTTAGATGTCCAATCAGGTAAATGAGACGGTCAGGAGTGCCTATTATCAGCTTTGGCTGATACACCAGCTGCGCCCTTTCCTGGAAACCAGAGATCTTGAAACTGCAGTACATGTGCTGGTAACCTCCCTTCTCAATTTCTGTAACGTGCTCTACATGGGGCTACCTTGTGCTTAACCCGGAAACTTCAACTAGTTCAGAATATGGCAGCCAGGTTGGTCACTGGTGTTTCCAGAAGAGAGCATATAACACCTGTGCTAAAAACTCTGCACTGGCTGCCTATTAGTTTCTGGGCACAGTACAAGGTGTTGGTTATGACCTTTAAAGCCCTACATGGCTTGGGTCCAACTTATCTTTGGGACTGCCTCGTCCTATATGATCCTCCCCAGGGAACTCCGGTCCTCTGGGAGGAATCTGTTACAGCCTATAAAAACTAGGCTGTTGGTGACCTCCCAGAGGTCTTTCTCTGCCTCAGCTCCCAGATTATGGAATGGCCTGCTGGATGAGATCTGTCTTATTACCACTCTTGACAGCTTCAAAAAAGTTGTTAAGATGGATCTTTTCCAGCAGGCTTTCCCTGAATAATTATCCCAGCCCAAAGACTTTGGTTAACTTGTTCCCCTGAGCGGTCACTGTTTATTTTAAGCTGCTGTTTTAATTGTTTCATGTTTTCTTTTTATCTAGTCTATTCTATGTTTTAAATATTAACTAGTTTAATATTGTTTTAAGGGAAGGGTGGGTTAGGGAATTGACATATGTATTGGTGTTTTTAACTGTTGTAAGCCTCCCTGATTGCACTACAGAGAGGCGGGATAAACATAAATTTATTATTATTATTATTATTATTATTATTATTTGTTAATTCATGGAAAAAATGTATGGAAGGGTGAAAACTGAGTAAGGAAATAACAATATGTGTTCAGCATTCTTGTGGAAGTGGTTCTTGAAGTGGCTAAAGTGATTTGTCATGGCACTTGATTCCGCCACCACCATATATATATACATATAATTTAGCTTGTTTTGTTTTGTGATTGGCTGTCAATAGACCCAGGTTTAATTTTCAAATCTGACTGCTAAGGCACATATCTCTTAGACAATCCTACTGGGAGAGGGAAGGCAGATTAATTGTAGGGAATATATATTCCTCTCAATGTCTGCTTTGATTCTCAGACCATTTCTTGGGAGAACAAATAATAATAATAATAATAATAATAATAATAATAATAATAATAATAATAATAATAATAATTTATATCCCGCCCCTCTGCAGAGCAATCGGGGCGGCTTACAACATTACAATGTTGTAAAATGTCAGAAAAGACATACCATAAGAAGTGTGAACATGGTTTGTGCGACATTGAAGCCATGGCGCCAGTTGTGATACGTAATTCTTCTGTAACCCTTGCTGACTGAATAAATGAATCTCACCAACACCTGTGAAAACAGAACTGCAGTGAGCACAGGTTTTGAGTGCTTTCTGGAAATGATACAAGGCACTGTTGTGGAATCAGAGCAGAAGCTTGCAAAAAATTAAAATAAAATAAGTATTTTCCTCTAACTTTGTGGATTTGCATTGGAATGAGGGCAGAGAAATTTAGAGGATAAATGGTCAGCATATGTTTTCTTTCAAGACAGCCCCATATTTTATTTTGTGGCTCTGTTTAGAACATCTGCATTGCATCTACTAACTGTAGTTCTTGAAACACCTTATATTGTATTTAAAATATAATAGACAAGAGCAGAGACAGGAACTAATTAGAATTAATTAAATTATAGACATTTCTAACATAACGGGATAACTTATTTCACCATTAACTTTAATTCCAGAGTTAAGTTGTTAATTGTTAAAGTATTAGTTAGTCAAATGAGAGACCATGCTAAAGAGACAACAAATTTCACATATCTCAACTGGTTCTTTACTCAGATCTCTGCTTCTTGCTTTTTGGTTGCTCCTCCGGATTCAGAATTACACTGTTTATATCATAAAATTCAAACCACTTTGTTTATTTTTGTTCATTGTTGGATATACTAGTTAATTCCAAGTTTAAACATTTTTTAACTCAAGTAGTAGCACTTCTTTGCATCCAGGTGGCCTCTGGTATTGTACAGAGCCATTGCACAGTGGCAGTTCATCTGTACCAGGAAATTAAAATGTGAAGCTCTTAAATGTTGCCTTTTGGATAAGATCCATGTGGGAATTAGTAAAGTAAAGAAAGGTTGGGGTGGGGAGGTAAGATTATAAGGGATGGCAAAATGGAAGACAAGGCAAGGGTTTTTGATGGTACCAATAAGAAAAGGAAATTTTTAAAAAATCAAGCAACTATTTTCTCCCCCCCCCCCCATTCAAAGTTAAGAGAGGAAGAAGGATGGGTTGTTGGTGTTCCTTCAAGTCATTTTCAATAGGTGAACCTATCATGGGGTTTTCTTGGCAAGATTTTTCATAGAATCATAGAAACATAGAGTTGGCAAAGACTACAAGGGCCATCCAGTCCAACCCCCTGCCGTGCAGGAACTCACAATCAATGCAGCTCCAACATATGGCCATCCTGCCTCTGCTTAAAAACAGCCTCCAAAGAAGAAGATTCCACCACCCTTTGAGGGAATGTGTTCTACTGTCGAACAGCTCTTACTGTCAGGATGATCCTCCTAATGTTTAGGTAGCTTGCATCCATTGTTGGGTCCTATTCTCACCTTCCTTTGCCTTCCCTTAAGGCCCTGAGAATGCAACTTGCCCAAGGCTTCCATTACTGAGCAAGGATTTGAACCCTGGTCTTCAGAGTCATAGGAGATTATCGCATTTGTAAAAAACCTGGCTTACCTCTTCCGAGTTGAATTCTTATTTGGGAGGCAGCTGGGTCCTATTGCATGAGTTTTGCTGTCAAATCCATTGACCAAATGCAGCCTGGTTGCATCAAGGATCTCAGGAGCACTCAGCAAGCCACTTTTCAAAGTTGGAAAACTCCCAACTTTGAAAAGTAGCTTGCTGGGCACTCCTGGGACCCCGAATGCAGCTGGGCTGTATTTGGCTGGCGGATTTGGTGGAGAACCCGTGTGATAGGACCTAGCTGCATCCCGAATTAGAATTCAACTTGGGAGAGGTAAATCAGGGTTTTTATAAGTGTGATAATCTCCATAGTCCAACTCTCAAATCACTATACCACTCTGGCTCAAATTCATATGGCCACCATAAGTCAGAATCAATCTTGATTGCAAAATAACAACTTTTTTCAGCACATCATTCAAACACTTTTTTCTTCCAAGGTGTGTGTATATAAGGGGGAAGAGCATGGTGACAAGTTGAATTTGTATGCATCCACCCACCCTAGCACACCCAGAGTGGTTTATTTACTGTGGGGTAAACCCTGTTCTCTTCTGTCTTCAACATGCATACCTCTAGGTTCTTTACCCACCTAAACATTTATGTAGTGCTTATAAAAAGCCTGGCAATGTGGAAAGGAGGAGAATTATTTCATTGTTGTCAAAAAGGCCAGCCAGTCAGCATTCTGTAGAGCTACCATCTTCTGGAAACAAGGACATGTTGCTTCTGAACTTGAAAGAGTTAGGAAGTTTTTATGACCTTATAAAAAGGGGTGATACAAGGCCACAGAGGGCTCACCATTTGAGGAATGTGCTTCTTATTAGTCATGGAATCAACCTCCAGAGTAAACTTCTCACTTACCTCCTGTGGAATTTGGAATTTTTTGACTACTCCAAGTTCATAGTACATTTGGATGCCACATTTCACAAGGTCTAATTCAGTCCATTCCATATCAGAAAAGTGGAAGTGATAGAGTTCATATTCTTCAGGATCTGGAAGGTGTGATTTCTGCAAGAAAAGAATTACATTCAGTTGTCCATGTGGTAAAAGTTTCTCTTTTGAAGCAACAAGCATGTCTTGAGGATCTCACAACCTGTGTCTGCAATTCTATTTATTTTAATGTGTCCATACAATCATTCATTTTATTCACATGTAATGCCAAACTGTGCTTTAGTGTTATGTGCATGAGCTCCAATAAGCCCAGGAAGTCTCAGGTTTACTCATTCCCCCACATGGCTTCTCTAGTGTAGCCAGAAGAAGGACTTTATGGGCATTTAGCTTCATTTTCTCTTAACCTTTGTTTTCCATTATGTTCAAACTAGGGCTGTGATTTCATAACAAATTCTTGTTGGTTAAACAAGACACCTTCATAATTCATTTGTTTGATGGCTTATTTTGAAACTGACCAGAATTTCTGTAAATCTCAAATTGCACATGAGATTAAGGGATTGGAAGCTGAAGGCTAACAAAGTAATCCTGGCTATATAAAAGGAGGAGAAAAATGTGGGAGACCTGAAGCTTCACTGAGCTCATTTCATCTGGAGGATATAGCGCTAAGCCGTAAGACATAGTGCCACGTTCTATGAAGGGACTAGATAAGATACACTAGTGTAAATATATATCATTGAATGCCAAAGTCAGCATCACCCATGCCATCCTATTTATGATTTCTATGTATGGTTGTGAAACCTTACAGTGAAGAAAGCTGTTAGGAACAGAGTCAACTCATTTGGGATATGGTGCATGAGGAGAGTTCTTTAGATATCATGGACTGCCAAAAAGACAAATAAATGGATTCTAGAGCAGATCAAGGCTGAACTCTCCCTAGAAGCCAAAATGACCAAACTGAAGCTATATTACTTTGACCATATCATGAGATGATGTGACATTAGAAAAGATTATAATGTTTGATAAAGTGGAAGGCTGTAGGAAAAGAGGAAGACCACATTACAGGTGGGCTCAGTCAAGAAAGCCACATCTCTGAATTTGAGTTGTTGTAAGTCAAAGCCAATTTGACAACAATTAACAAAAACAATAGCAAATATAACCAGTGTTTCCAATGCTTACTTCTGTAGTTAGGAAGCAGGGAAAGTGCCAAAGATTTTTTCATCTTTCTGCCACAAGAAAAGAGATTCCACCTAAACATTAGGAAGAATGTCTTTATTCTAAGAATTGTTTGACAGTGGAATAGTTTGCCTCAGAGGGTGGTGGCCTCTCATTTTTGAAAGTTTTTAAACAAGGATGGCCATCTCTCAGGAAAGCTTTGGTTATAAATTCCTGCATGGCAGGGGATTAGATTAGATGGTTTGGGATTCTCCGATTCTATGACAGTTTTCTTCAGTAGGGTGTCTGGAAATATTGAGACACACTGCCTCATAGAGGATGAGGAAATGTACAAATATTATTTATATCTCTAGTCCGTGATAAGCCTTATGGAGACTCACTAGAATTTCTGCCAACTCTTCCTCATCACAGTCAGTCACCTCCTTTCCAAGCTTTTCTCGTGTAGGCTGTGGAGACAAACATGTCAAAGTTACAACCTCTGTTTCAGCATTCAGATGAAGCAAGGCAGAGAATCAAAATGGTAATGTACTCCCATTCAGTATTATAATAAACTTTTTTTTTACAAATTCCTGTCCTTTAATGGTACTCCAAAATGTTTCACTTATCTAATGGCAGAGTTAATCCTAGCAACACCCAGTTGTAATCCATTATAGATGAAATGGTGCAATTCTATCAACCAAAGAGAAGGAAATGAGAAAAGAACAATGAGGGAAAATTTGAAATGTCATACCAGGATTGCTTGAATTTCATTCTTGTCACATTTTACATGGTAGAGCACCATATCCTGTGCAATGTCTTTTCGATACTCCAGTTTATTCATCTTATCGTAAGTATCAGTATTGAGCACAGACCACCCAAGAAACTGTGTTAGAGACTTGGGAAATAAAACAGAAGTTGTTGGTATAGCTAAACAACACTTGATCCATTTTTTTTTATTTTCCAGATCAACATTATTAATAATCTTGAACAGCCATGATGATAAACATATATTCTTGTTTCTTTATTATTTTCAGGACCTACATTCTACCTTTCCCCTTCATAATTAAGGAGTCGAGATGGCTATCCTCATGGATTAAGAAGAAAGAATAGCAATGTCACAATTTAAAACATTCTCCAGCAGAAATTAGTAGATGGGGAGGGTTGTGTGGTTCTTTTTACATTATTATTCTAAAAGCACTACCAAACAATTCCTGGACAGAAAGAAGGGGAGCAGTTCTTCCTTCAGGCTTATCATCTAGGAAGAAAGACAGAGCCTTATAAAGGCTTTTTGATGTACGGAGGAAGCCAGGAGGAAATTCTAGTGATAAAGAAAAGCTAAAGATAACCCTGGGCTTTAAACAACAAAGATTATCTGAAGATGACTGGAGAGAACAAGGCAGCAGAAAGGGCAAAAGATGAGAAAAGGGGAAGGAAGCATAAGGGACTGAAAAGAAGGACAATGAAGACTATTAACTGCACACAGTATGATAGAGAAAGTCAGTTTGATAATGGATAATGTTACAAAGGAATAACACAATCCGCTTACAGGTAAAATGGGTGGGCAGCAGATGTAAGAAGTATAAAAGAAGAAATAGGGCTGATTAAGGTGTCTACATGTCCTCTTTACAGAGGAGAGTCTTCTATTTGAAGGGCTGCCAAAGAGCAGGCTTCCTTTTGAAGGTGTTCTCTGTTGGAAGGGGCATGTCCAGTCCAAATTTGACATTTATATCCTATATTATAAGATTTCTGGAAAATGTACAGATTAGACAATCTAAAATTTCACCATCATTTAAAATTCTGAAAACTTATTGAGCAACTGAAAATTAAATCCATCTACATGTATAGATCTAGATGAAATCATTAAGCTCTAAGTCTTTACTGTAAAACTAGATGTCAGCTTGGCATTGGAAAGAAGCCACCATCAATGGCAAAGTAGTTGTTTCTTTGTTTACTACAAAGAGACCACGAAACCCTGTTGAACTGGTTGGGTTATTCTTTGCAATAGTAGTGAACATACTCTCAGCATATTCCAGAATTTTATGTGAGGATTTAGCAATCAGCTGTATTTTAGAAAACACTATATTCTCTGCTCCATTCAAGAGGCCTACCTCCATTAATATTTCATCCTGCTCATCAAAGGGTTTCCCATCTTTCCTGTTGTAAAATGTAGCAACACCGACAATTTCTTCTTTTTTGTTGACTATTGGCATGGATAGAACATTTCTGATGATCCAACCTGATTCATCAATAGGTCCTTCCTTAAAGAAGCAGCATATGGTCATGAAACATATCAAAGGCTAAACTGCATGTTCTTTCAATAGAAATCGTTATATTATATTTACATGTTGTAAATCCATAATTAAACAGGATGTGGTATGGACAGTACTGTATTTACACTACAGTTTAGGATATTGTTTGCAATCTGGATTTAAATATATTTGAGTTAATTTTCTCTTCCCAGGGATGCAACCTCATAAACAGTTGTAATTATGTTATTACAGTACCTGAAAGGTAAACATTTCATCTGAAGCAGCATTCATAATGTTGCAAATCTGGAAAATCGGAGAGATGTTTTGTTTACATGCACAGATTATTTTCAGTGTTTTGTTAATTAAATCTAACTTAGAATTGTTTAGCACTGTAGGTGAAGCATTGTGGTTGTTTGTCTTGCACGCATTTGAAAAACTTCTCATTTAAACAACAGAGCACCCCTATTTGTGCCATATTACAAAGTGTTTTTGAAACTTTCCTAATTGCCAAAGGTAGTTTGGCATGTGCCATGAGGAGGCTTCTGTCTGAGGAAAAACAAGTCTAGAGCTCTTAAGGCATATGTGGAATATGTCACATAGCTCTTTTGCTCTTGGCCACCGTTGTCTTGATGGGTTATGAAAATATGCAAACATAAATACTCACAAAGCCAGTTTCTGCTACATATGTTGGGAGTCCACTAACCAGTGCCCAGTGTTCTGGTTTAGGATTACTAAATGGAAAGGAAAAATGCATTAAAACAATGACCAAACTAGGTTGGCCAACCAAGGACACACTTAAATTAGATGTGAAATTGTTAAATGCTTAACAATTGATTATTTTTCATGATGTAAAAATTTTAATGTCTATTAATTTGAACAATGAGCAAAAAGAAGAGGTGACTTTCTACATGGTTGTATTTCAACAGTAATTTCACAAATGTCTTTTGGTAAGGTGAAACTGGTAAGATCAAATATGGCACAAAATATAAGCCTTTATTTTTTAAAAAAATAGGGATAGACAGCTGTTGGAGTTAGAGGGACTCATTGGCTCCCTTTGGTCCCTCTAATCTTGAAAAAAATCAATTTTTGCTCCAAATTCCTCCCAAATGTTTGCACTCAAACTCCTCCAGGGATGAGGGGAAACAATTTCACTATTATTGTTGTTGTTACTACATTTATTTATTTATATACCACTCCCCCCCCCCAATAAATTGGAATACAAAGCATCTTACAAATTAAAAAAAATGCAGTTAAAAATATACAAAAGTGTATTTGTATGCTATGCATTAGGTCCAGGATTGTGGAACTGAAGTCAACTTTTTGGTCACTTAATCTTAAAAAAAATCCTAGACCTAAAATAACCCAAGGGGGACAAATATGTGGTAGTGTTGCCCCAGAATGCCATAGGGGGGATGTTTGAAAGGCATTTGGAGGCAAGATTTTTTTTCCAGTTTCAAAAAAAATGAGGAGTCTGATGGTCACAAAGCAACTCTAGTATTTGCATGTGACTTATGGGCCATATTTTCACCACCCACATTTTGAACAGTTAAATTCTGAGAATGGTGATTTCAATTATGCTGAACTATACAGGTGAATTGTGGGAAGGTAAAACATAAGAACAAAGGACCAACACCTACATGAAATGCCAAATTAAGGTATTTTACACTCTATCTTTATAATTCAAGTCTTAAACTATGTCATATCCTTTTTTATGGTGATGGTGGTGTTGATGAAGATGATAATTTTATACATTTCTGTTATTGTTGTAGTGTGGCTTTAAGTCATTTCCAACTTATGGCAACCCTAAGGCTTTCATGGAGTTTTCTTGGCAAGGTTTATTCAGAGGGGATTTTGCCTTTGCCTTCCCATTTCCATATCTTATATCTGGAAGTAATATAACATTTTAAAAATAAGATTCTACATGGGGAATCTCTTCAAAGATTTTTGATTTAAAAACTCAGCTTCTTCTATATTTGTGAGCTATCCTAGTGTAGATGATGATGAGAAACATAAATCCTGGCTAGGTTGACATGATGTCAAGACCCGGTTGACCTGGCTCTGTGCAACTGATATATTTGCAAGTGATAATTTCCAATTGACTCATTCTGTTGACTGACACAGAAGCCTGTGAAATGAAATGTATATGGGAATGCTTCCATTCATGGGAACACATCTGAGGAAGTAGACTTAAGTCTACAAAATCTTATGCTACCAACCTCTTTCTTTCTCTCAGTTAGACACAAAGGTCCCACAAGATCCCTTTGCATATGGATCCAGACTAACATGGGTATGTTTCTAAAAGCTTCCCTTCACTACAGTTTCAATACAGTTTTATTTTTCTATTGTTACAAAAAAAGCACATGCTGTATTTATTGTATGTTTTTAAATGTAATGTTATTTTAAATTGTAAACTGCTTTGAGTATCAATTTGGGGGGAAGCAGGATACAATTAAATATAAATAAATAAACTGTTGTTCTGGTGGTGGTGGTGGTGGTGGTGGTGATGATGATGATGATGATGATGATGATGATATTATCATTCAAATACAAGTTCATTATGGACCAAATTTAAAGAATCCCTGTTGCAGCCCAAATAAGAATATTTAAAAGTGGAAAGACAGCCTGCTTACTCCCAAAATTGGATGCTGTTTGCTCATCTTTCTTGTTCTATTTGCACTAATTATTCTGTTTTTCCTACAAGGAGTGGAAGGCATCATATATGGTTGCATCCCCCCAGTAAACACACTTTCACCATGGAACAACTTTGTGAGATAGATAAGGCTGAGACAGTAAATGGCTGGCCCAAGGCTGAGCTTCATGGCTGAACCAGGATAGTAACTTAGCTCAGTGCTCAAAGCACTATGCCACATTGTCTTTCTAGTGCTTTCTAGGAAAAATGCCTTTGTACATTAGATCGGTAGGACATGACTTCACTATAGCCAATTTCCATGGATAAAAATATTACTCATGAGGTTATTTGATTTTACTTACGGGATAACTTTAATGTCTTCCTTTCCATGTAAGATATAATCAATGACTTTATAAAATGCAATCTCCTATAAAAAGAACAGAAACAGAACATTAGTATCAAGTAAGTAATTAGGAAAACTGGGTATTTCTTATCTGTCTGATGACTTACTCTGCCATCTGGGGTTCGAGGTCCTGAATAAGGTGGAACTTCACCCATTAGAACTGGCCATAAGTCAAAAAATTCCTACAAAGGCAAGTAGATTTGATGATACAAATCAGTTGAGCTTAGCAGGCTGAGAATCTTGTGAAATGGATCTCCAGTATAGTCTACCCTGGTATTGGAATGGTAACATTTAACAGAAAAAGTGAAATAATGGCAAGTGAGAGGCCATTGCTCAGTGGAAGAGAACACATTTCTCACTTTCAGTGCCTCCAGTTATAAGGAGCTTAGCTAATTAGTCTGGCAATGGAAGTCATAGTGATCCTGGAAAAGTGTTGCCAGTCAGAACTCATTTGGAGGAAAGGTGGGATTAAAATGAAGTGTTTGTTTAATAACTGTAAAATCAGAAACAAACAAATTGCATGCATTTTTACTGATAGCAGCAATTAAGTTTGGGAATTTAGATTTATGATTGAAGATACATTGTGGCACAATGTTTTGTGCTTGAATAAACAACAGCAAATCATTAGGTAGCTCTTGTGTATGCATATTTTTCTGTATCACAGTCCTGTAATTCCAATTTACATATACTCTGTCCTTAGTCTGCCTAGTTGTTAGGTTCTCAGGAGAAGACTCTTTCACCATCTCTTCACAGACATGTTTGGACACAGGATATGGGGAAGAACCTTCTTGGTGTCTGCTCCAAGGCTGTGGAACTCTCTGGCCGGAGAGACCAGCCTGTCACCACCATCCGGTTCTTCTTCCACTAGCAGGTAAAGACATTTTTTAAAAAACTTGAACAACCATTTGGTGGTTATGCGGAAAGATCTTTTAATGTGGTACTGCATTGTTTTTAAATTTTTCTTGTCATGCCTTTAAATGAATTTATATTGGTATTCTATTAACTGTATTATAACTTTTTTACTAAACATTTTAAATTCATGCACCATAATTTAACTCACATGTGAGTTCCCATTTGGGAGAAAGGCAGATATAAATTTAATGAATGAATAAATGAATGAATACCTACATACATCCTAGTATATCAGTCAAGAATCTTTCTGAGCCTTGGATTGAACCTGGAGCCTTTTGCTTGCAAAACATTTGCTTTTACCACTTTTCCTTTGGCATCATTGAAAGCCTTAATATACTTTGGAACTCATCTTACCTTTTGTTTGCTCATATCCAGAAGGCCCACAGAATACCTGTCACAGTTCAAATATGCTCTAACGGTGTAAAATGCTTTGTGGAATTGTCTCTCAATGTCAGTCAATTCCTCAAATACCTTATTCGCTGACCATAGCAAAACCTGTAAAATGGAAAACCAAAATACAAGTTGCCCAGGCATCCTAATAGCTTCAGGAGCATCACTTCTGATTCCCATCTGTTGGTGCAAAGAGTGGGGATGGGGGAATAAGATTGCCAGCTTTTGACTTGAAAAAAGATGGGTCCATGGGACAAGAGCAAAGCAAATGAAGCTGGCAGTGGCACACAAGGTAAATAAGAGACAACACAGAACTTGTTCGTGTAATGAAAAATTAATGTAATGACTTAATTAATGACAGAATATGGCAGGACACAATGGACCAACAGATTGGAGTATAAGAGGGTGGCGCCATTCTATAGATGAAGCCTTCTGCAATCTGGGAGATTTTGGGTGGATTGTGGCATCTACTCTGGCATCTTGTGATTTTTCAGATCCTGGACCTGATATCCTGACATAACATATATTGTGGTGTGGATATGCAAGAAGAGAGCTTGACAGAGACAGAGACACAGTTCTCCCTAACTTGAGGGGATTTTGAATTAAATGTGCGAGAAGAGAGATGTAACAGTCTAACATCTGTCCAATGGCCACAGCAGGTTCTCCACACAATGTACAGACCCAGCTGCACAAATTTCCTCCCATCCATGCATGCCAACACTATCCAACTCCTGTGTGCATTTGTGATTATTATTGGGGGAAGGTGTGACAATGGCGTTAGCCAATGGGTGCCCACCATTAGTCCTTGCCCATTGGTCCTTGCTCAAAGTGATCCTGCTGAAAACCTGAAGGGTTTTGGGTTTTTTAGCTCATTACATGACAAAACACTGCATCAGTTCTATGAGCAGTGAAAGTGTTTTCCAACTTCTCAGGGCAACACTAAGTGGGGGCAGATATCACCAGCTGACACCCTGAAGGGGCGATAACACCACTGCTCCCCAAACATCTGTATTTTGGCAGAAACAAGCTGTGGTGTTCACCTGCATCCCTTTAAAATGCTGGAGCTTGGTGGAAGAGATGATGTGACTGGGGAAAGGCTCAGTGGGAGAAGAAAGAAGAGGGCTTGGGTTTTTACATTTTAAAAAAAAGGGGGGGAAATTAAATGTTATTTTTTTAAAAAAATAAATTTTAAAAAATTAAAAATTCTTTTAAATTTTTCTTTGAAAATATCACATCTTATTTAACTTTTGCTTTAATCACATGACACTATGAACATTTAGGCTGCGTATATTGTATTGTAATTTAAAGATATAATTTTAATTTTGCTAGTTGTTTATTTCACAACTATTAACATTATATTCACTGATAAATGGGAATTAACGATTTATGAATTACTGTAGTACAAAAACATGACTAAGGCTTCTGTATGGTGTGGTATGAGAGGAGGTCAATGGAGGCGTGTCTTGTTATTCAGTTTTTTGTCTTCATTCTAATTTTGAAAGACTACTATTAAAAGTAGGCAACTAACTATCTAATTAGATAATAGCACCGAACACAAGTAGGGTTGCCATTTGTCCCGGAAAACCTGGAAAATCCTGGATTGAAGGAACTAAAAAAATGTCCTAGCCTACTGGGCCAGTTGAAATAGTAAATCCTGGATTTCTCTTTCATCACATGCTGATAGGTAGGTGAAAATGTGGCAGTGGTGATGAAGCAGGAAGCCGTGCAAGAAAACTGGCACTGGTGGAAGCCTTATGCCACCCTGCAGGCTCCAGTTGCTACTGCTCAGGTGTAGTATTGCCACCTTATTCTTCTCTTCCTTTTTCCCCAAAGGCCCAGACAGCAGGAAAGGAAAGGAGGTGAACAGAGATGGCCTTGGGTTGTGTGTTGATTGTGTTAGTGGCTTGAGCCTAGGGCTAGGCAGCAGAGTGGAATATTGCTTCCAAACAGCCTCAAGAGAGTAAAGGGAGTCCTTTTACTCTCTGAGGCTGCTTGGAAAGCTCCCTTTTTTCACACCAGCTGCAGGAGGGGGGGGGGGTTAAAAAAGAGAACTCTTAGCTTGGTACAAAAAGTGCAATGATTGATGTGTTCAATTTGCATAATCAGAATGCAAATTAATAATATGCATAATTTTATTAATTTGCACAAAATGAAAATTAGATGCCTGGATATGAGGGATTATATGGCAACCCTAAACACAAGCAAAAACAAAAAGAAGACAATTTGCTTCCAGAAACTGTTTTCTCACCTGACCTCTTCGAGTTTCACAACTGTGAAGGTAGCTGAGATGATAAATTTTCAGATTCAAAGCGGCAAAACTCTGATACTTCAGGAAAAGCTGGGAATATAAGAAAGCTCTGTTCAGTTCAACAATGTCTGGAGTGTAGCACTATGTAAGAGACAGAGTACAGTCGACCATCCACATCTGTGGTTTTGACTTTTGTGGATTTGTTTAATATGTTCTCTCTAGGAATCTCTATGTCCTCCAGCGCAACTGCCAGAAGCTGTCCATAGGCTCATGTTGGAAGACCCAGAGATTCCTAGATAACACTTCTTTAGGCATTTTTTTTTGAAAATTTTATTAAATGCAATATTAAAAAGAACATAACAAAACATACCCGAAAAAGAAAGAAAAAAAGAAAAGAAAAAAAGAAAGAAAAATCATACATGTCACAATACATACATTACACATATAAACAATACATACATTACACATAAAAGCAATACAGAAAAAGAAATAATCACAACTAAGCATCCATACTTACTCTAAAACTGTATAATCGCTTCCAATCTCTTCGAACATACCTTATCAAACTTCCACTTACAATCTTCTCTTACATAAAAATTATGACCTCCTGAACTCTTATCAAGTCATTTTTAACCATTATTATAAGCACTCTTTCTCTGATTTCCTCTGATTAAGAATACAAATTATATAATACAAAAAAAACCCTCAACCAGTAAATAGATAGAAAGAATGAACTTTTACTTTCCTTCTCTATCTTCTTACTCTCTATTATTTACAAATATACTAATATACAAATTCACCACAAGCTTTTATTCTCTTAATCCATTTTCCGATAAATTTTCTATCTAAACTATACTTTAAACCTCTCTTTTTTTTTGTAAATAGTCGAATAAAGGATTCCATATATTTCTACTAACTTCCCATTTTAAGGTCCTCCAGTACTACTCTATGGTCAATCTCTGTTGGAGTTGTTCTGGAGGGTCTAGAGATTTCTAGAGAGATATTCTCTCAGGTTTAAAAAAAGTGTGTGTTTTTTTATTTGCAATTTTTCCCATTTCATGGGGCTCCTGCATCCATAACCACGGCCAATGTGGAGGGCCCACTGTATTTAGACTGGGGTCCAGTGGTGGCTGGTGCTCCTCTGTCACTGGGACGCTGGATCCATTCCAGGATTTAACTACCCTCCCATTTAATTCAACATAGGGACCTCTTTTACAGCCTTGGTGAAATCCTGGCATGGATTCACCATGCCACTGACATGGGAGTCACCAGCCACCACTGTTGACATCCTTCCTCAAGGAATCCCACCCATACTTACATTTTCATCTGCGCTGCTGAAAAATGGACCTCCAATCTTATTCACAGCCATGATCACACCAACCACGTCTTTGCCGTTCATGACTGGAGTGGCAAGTATATTCCTTGTAGTGTAGCCAGTGAGTTCATCAACAAAACTGCTAAAATGGTGGCACTGGTATAAAAAGAGACATTCAGATTTCACTGGAATGCAGCTTTGAACCAGATCACCTGGTTGAAGAGATAGATAATCCAACCTTTTTCTTTCTCCCATCAACACAGAGTCTATAAATAATAGAGAAACTGCTTTACTTGGTGCCACTTTTACATATCCACCAACTGTCCCAATTTGGCAGGGACAGTCCCAATTAATCCTCTGTCATCCCAACTTTTTCAGTTGCTTTTAAAATGTTTGCATTCTTTCCACTCCTCCCGCCTTAGTCCTCAGTGTACTTAAATTGCTTCAAACTGAGTGCAAAATGCAAAAGTATTTTACACTCAATTAACTCAAGAGGAAGAGAGGAGAGGAGGGTGTGTAATCTTGCCATTCCTAGTAGGCTCAAGAAAAAGCAAAGTATGACCAGATCATCGTCTCAGACTTCAGATGGCGTCTCTCCTCTTAA
>CM034703.1:122175505-122190364 GCA_020142125.1 Phrynosoma platyrhinos
AGAGGGGCGAGCTATAAATAAAATTTATTATTATTATTATTATTATTGCAACTTCTCCTAGCTTGTTTTTTTCTTCCACATTTATAACTTTTGCCATCATAAACACATTCTGATATCGCTTGGTCAGACCTGTCCTGGTTTCCATCTGTGAAATGTTGGAGGGTATGCTTTTAAAACACTGTTATGAACATACTATCCCATTGTTTCATTCTCTTCCCAGGGAGGCAATGATGTGGTTCTTCATAAGGAGAAACAGAATGCAAGACACACCCATCTGCTACCAAAGAAATGGGAGGTCAAGCAAGTTTTTGTCCAAGTTTTGAGTACAGAGGAAAAAGTGAACTGAACTGGCAAGGTGTGATACTGGCTGGCAGAGTAGATAAGTTATTCCTGAGAGAGGCAATGGCTGAGAGAGGCAATGGCTAGGTGGCTGGTTGGTTAGTTAATGTCATTGTTGTTGTGTGCCTACAAGCTGTTTCCTATTTATGATGACTCTAAGGTTGCTCCATCACAGGGTTTTCTTGGCATGATTTGTTCAAAGGGAGTTTGTCTTTGTCTTCCTCTGAGGCTGAGAGAGTGTGACTTGTCCAAGGTCACCCAGTGGGTTCCCATGGCTGAGTAGAAATTCAGACCCTGATCTCCATAGTCCAACACTGCGTTGCAGTGGTTCCGTTCCTTCCTCTCGGGCAGATCCCAGAGGGTGTTGCTCAGGGACAGTTGCTCCACAAAAAAAGAGCTCACTTGCGGTTTCCCTCAAGGCCATATATATAAACATATATATGTTTAACATATATATGAGGCCACTGGGAGAGATTATCCAGAGACATGGGGTGGGTTGTTATCAGTACGCTGATGACACCCAGATCTGTTTCTCCGTGTCTCGGTCATCGGCCTCAGCTCCCGATGGCGTCTCTCCTCTCAATGACTGTCTTAGGGCAGTAATGGACTGGATGAGGAAAAACAGATTGAGATTGAATCCAGGCAAAATGGAAGTGCTCACTGTAGTGGCCCCAAAACTGGGAATAAGGACACAACCTCCAGTCCTGGACGGGGTCACACTCTCCGTGAAGGACTGTGTTCACAGTCTGGGGTTGCTCTTAGATCCGTCGCTTCAGATGACCAATCAGGTAAATGCGACGGTCAGGAGCACCTGTTACCAGCTTCGACTGATTCGCCAGCTGCACCCTTTCCTGAAAGTAAGGGACCTTGAGACAGTGGTGCACATGCTAGTAAACTCCCATCTTGATTTCTGCAACACGCTCTACATGGGGCTACCCTCGTGCTTGTTCTGGAAACTTCAATTAGTACAAAACATGGCAGCCAGATTGGTCTCTGGAACATCTAGGAGAGACCATATAACACTGGTATTAAGGACTCTCCACTGGCTGCCTATTAGTTCCCGGGGCCAGTATAAGGTGTTGGTTATTACCTTTAAAGCCCTAAATGGCTTGGGTCCAATCTATCTCTGGGACCACCTCCTCCCATACAATCCACCCTGTGCACTCCGGTTCTTTGGGAGGAACCTGCTGCAACCGATAAAAACAAGGCTGCCTGCAACCTCCCAGAGGGCCTTCTCAGCAACTGCTCCCAGACTATGGAACGGCCTGCTGGATGAGATCCGTCAGATCACAGCTTTATGCAGCTTTAAAAAGGCTGTTAAGATGGATCTCTTCTGGCAGGCCTTTCCTGACTAGAATTTCTGGCCTCTTTTTATCCCCTCCTCTCCTATCCTTGGCTGAAGTCGCTGCTCTATCTGTCTCTCTATGTTTTGTTTTAGTGAGTTGAGTTATTTATGATGTTTTAATTATGGTGTTTTAATGGATAATTGGTTTAATACATTTTTAAGGGTGGGTGGGTTTGGGGATTTTTTGGATTGTATTTTAATATATTGTATGGAATTTTAATTGTTGTAAGCTGCCCCGATTGCTTGACAGAGGGGCGGGATACAAATAAATTTGCAGTATTATTATTATTATTATTATCATCACTTAAACCACTACACCATCATGGCTCTCAGTTAGTTAGGTATATAGCCTTTATACACAGAGGCAGCTTTTACTGTGAAGGCTGACTTTGGCCCCATGAGAGCAATTATCGGCACTTTCAAATGTAAAAGGCTTTACTATCCTGGCTAAATCACTTGTGTAAGTACAAATGTAGGAAACTCTTTCTGAAGCTTTGTTTTAAATCTGTCAGTTACATTGTAGTGTTTTTCAAAAATCTTTGAACTTTGTATCTCTGCTTCTAAATTTACTCAGTCTGCTCACAACTCCACATTACACCTCTGTTCATTTATTTGTTTATTAGTCACATTATCATCCTACTTTCCTTCTGTAATCTCAAGGTACCATGCACCTTTTAGCCTGTTTAACTTGTGTTAATGCTATTGTAAGCTCCCTTGAGATCTCTTGATGTAGAGCTGGGTATAAATATTTTAATACTATAAATAATAATAAATACACAGCATTCCTAATCTCCACTTTATCCTCACAAATACACTGTGAAGTAGGTCAGGCTGAGAAAGAGAATGACTAGCCCAAGGTCACCCAGAGAGTTTCAAGGCACAGTGGAGACCAGAAACTGGATCTCCCAAGACCCAGTCCAATTTTTAGCCACTGCACCACACTGCCTCTTTTCTGTCATGATTGTTATACTCCTGAGACCAGCACTGCTTTCCTGTGTACTTCTACCTCTGCCTCTGTAATACCTCCTCTATCAATATACGTTAAAAAAACAAAATACCTCTTACAGTCAAAATAAGCCTGCACTGATCTCTCTCCTACTGTAAATTTCACAGCAAAGACTACTCCTATCAGTCCACTGCTTGGGGGGAAGGGAGGACAGAACCACTGTGGTTATATGGTTTTAGCTATGTGTTTGCATGTTGTTTCAAGTCACCAGTAGACTTATGTTGACCCCCTGAATTTCATACGGTTTTCTTAGGGAAGGAATATTCAGGATGCATCTACACTGTAGAAATAATGCAGTTTCACTCCACTTTAAGTGCTGTAGGTCCATTCTATTAAATACTGGTATTTGTAGTTTTACATAATCTTTTGCCTTCTCAGCCAAAGATTTTCAGTGCCTCCCAAAACTACAAATCCCAGGATTTCATAGAATGGAGCTATGGCAGTTAAAGTGGTGACAAATTGCATTATTTCTATAGGGTACATGCACCTTCAGAGGTAGTTCTACCAGTTCATTCCTCTGAACTATGCCCTACAGCAGCTGATATTCGTTGGCAGTCTCCCAACCAAGTCCTAACCAAGGCTGACCCTGCTTTGCTTCCGAAATCAGACAGGATCTGGTTTCTGTAGAGTACATAGGCACTTTTTAGTTGTATGTGGGATAAACTATTTGTTTATCCTGTCTACCAGTATGTGGAGTCATTCACAGTATGTTATAAACTGGTTTGCAAACTGGTTTAAAAGTGGGTTGTTCACACTTGCGCTGTTTCCCCCCGACCTGAATTCAAGGGGAGGGCAGGATAAATCCCCCTTAATTTGGTTTTTCCACAAATGATTTTTTTCCCCTGTGTCTTTTCAAAAGCACTGGATTTTATAAGGGAGCAGCCAATGGGAACTTGCTTCGGATTACATTAGGGGCATCCAGGAGGGAAGAATTAATGTGCAGGGGGTGGATCATGCCCACCCCTTTGCTGTTTCTCTGCCAGCCAAAACCATAGTCATGGAGGAGGTTCTTGGAACATCCCATTAAATGGTGTCCTTTAAAAAAAAATGACAGATTATGCACATCTGTGCCATTGCATGGATTCAGTAAACAGTACCTTTAAATACTGGCATCATTGGCATGACAAAGGTGCAGGGGGGTAAAACTTCTATCAGTGGGGGTGGGGGTTAGTTGCCTGAAGAACCAGGGGGTTGCCATCTCCATTCTCTGAGGCTGACAGGGGGAATCATCCCAAGGCTAACCTATCCCAGGGTTTCTTAGCAAGGGATCCTCTGAGTATCTTGCCATTGCCATCTACTGAAGTTGAGAGATTGTGACTCTCCCCCATATAATACTTTATATGGTCTCGGCAGCAAGAATACTAATAGCCTCCAAATGGAAACAGGAGACAAATCCAACAGTAGATGAATGGTTATTGAAACTGTCAGAGATGAAGGAAATGGATAAATTGACAAGGTTATTGAATAATGAGAATGTGGAATTGGTTGAGGAAGAGTGGGCTCCAGTGGAAGAATATATAAATAGAAAATGGGAATAAAGCAGCTAAGTAGTTATTAAGATTGTGTAAATGAACTGGATTTGAGATGATGACAGAAGTATGAGATACAGAAATGATGTATGTAAAATGTGAAAAAAATGTACTTACTTTCAAAGAACTATTGAGAAGTTTGAATTATGGGCAAATCTACTGTAAAAATGACTAAGAATATATTTTAAATGGATTTTTTTATGTTTTTTAAAAATAAAAAAATAAAAAAGACTAAGCTATCCCAGGGTTTCTCTGTAAGGGATCATCTGAGGGACTTGCCATTGCCATCCTTTGGGCATGTCCTCCATTTTTCTTGAGTGTCCTACATGTTGCAGTGCCTCGGCTCCTTTTCAGCGGCTAGTCCATCCTTCCTTCCTTTCTTCTGGCAGGGAAGAAGAAGAAGAGGGAAAACTTTGCATTTACTTTTGCAAAGGAAAATTGTGTGGGGGAGAAGAGAGAGGGAGACTTGGCATTTGGGAAAGGAAAAGGAAAGAGGGAGAGATTGTTTTTGTTCTTGTCGTGTACCTTCAAGTTGTTTCCGACTTATGACAACCCTAAGGATAACCTATCACAAGGTTTTCTAGTCATGTTTCTTCAGAGGGGGGGTTGCCATGGCCATCCACTGAGGCTGAGAGAGTGGGACTAGCCCAAGGTCATCCACTAAGTTTATATGGATGATCTGGGATTCAAACACTAGTCTCCAGAGTCCCAGTCAAACATTCAAACCGCTGGACTACACTGGCTTGGAAGGATTGCTCTCTCTTTTTCCTCTCAGTAGCCTGGGCTCTGCTCAAATGTAAAAGCTGGGAAGCTGAAGAGGAGGAGGAGCATCAGCAGGAGGAAGGAAGAAAGGATCTCTCCATCTTTATTCCTTCTTTATTCCCTCATTCATGGGAAGTAATTTTCCTGGGATAATGACTCTTTAAACCCCTGATTCTGCCCCCCCCAATTTTCCCTGTGTGATAAAGTTCTATGATAACATAAGTGGTGTAATATAGGTGCACATCATTTGATTGACAGAACAAATAAAACCAAAAATGATTGAATCTGATCGATATGGAGGATCCATTTTGAATCGGTGCTTCAGTCAGTGTGAATTTCAACAGGGTTAAATTGTGCCGGAGAGATTTAATCAGGGTATTAGGCAAAAGAAATGAAGCAGGTGAGTGTTTGATAGATTTTTGTGAAGCCAACAACCTATGAAGGCTACACACATGGACATCACCAGACAGTCAGCACAAAAATCAAATAGATTATATAATTGGAAGTAAAAGATGGCGGAACTCTATACTGGTGGCCAAGACTAGACCAGGGGATGAATGTGGCACAGATCACAAATTACTCATATCAAAATAAGAGTAAGACTCAAGAAGAAAACCAAACCAATGATTATACAAAAATATGATCTAAATGATATCTCAACAGAATTTACTGATAACATAAGGAACGTTTGCACTACTAAGCATAATAGACTGAGAACCAGAGGAACTATGGTCTGAAGCTAGGGACATAATAAAATAAGAACGCAGACAGACACTTTTAATAAACCAAAAGAAAGAGAAAAAACCATGGATGACAGAAAAAAAATTACAAGCAATAAAGAAAGATGAGAAGAAAAACATCGGAGTCATGCGCATGCACCCGGTGTTGCACATGCATGTGAATGATTCCAGGCACCATTTTGGAATACAAAATGGCACTCAAGTAGTGCGTATGCTGGGGACCCCTGATCTAAGATATACAGATGACACCATAATACTAGCCGAAAACCTCACAAACCTGGAACACCTACTAAGGAAGATCAAAGAAGAAAATGTAAAGGTAGGCTTAATGCTGAACATAAAGTAAACAAAACAAAAATGACATCCAAGGACCTTCATAAATTCAACTTAGACAATGAAGAAATAGAAATAGTAAAAGAATTCCCATACGTGGAATCAAATATTGATAGAAATGGGGACTCTAGTCAGGAAATCAGAAGACTAAGAATGGGGAGGGTGGCTATAAAAGAACTAGAAAAGATTATAAATTTCAAATATATACAACTCAAAGCACAAAAGTTAGAATCATACAAGCCATTGCACTCCCTATTTTCATGTATGGGTGTGAGAGCTGGACAGTTAAGAAATATGATAGGAAGAAAATAAATTAATTTGAGATGTGATGCTGGAGAAGAGTGCTGAGGATCCCATGGACAGCCAAAAGGACAAACAAATGAGTCCTAGATCAGATCAAACCAGAAACCTTCCTGGAAGCCAAGATGACCATACTGAGGCTGCCGTACTTCAGACACATCATGAGAAGGGAGGACTCTTTGGAAAAAACAATAATGCTGAGGAAAGTGGAGGGAAGTAGGAAGAGAGGAAGGCCACATGCTAGATGGATGGACTCTATTAAGGAGGTCACGGGTATTAAGGGGTTGCAGGAATTAAGCAAAGCAGTGGAGGACAGAGGGTCCTGAAGATGTCTCATCCATAGGATTAGCATGAGTTGAGATCAACTCAAGGGCAGTTAACAACAAAAAACATAGTGTGAACTTTGGTTCAGAACCACAACATCAGATCTAATTGAATCTCCTCATTACAAAAATGCAAGTGTGAATGGGGCCTGTGATGAGCAAATGACCTAGTTATTGAAAGAGTACTTAACACTGAAGTTATCCTAGCTAGAATTTATGGATTGTAGAGATTTCAAGGTTATCTTCTGATTTCATCCTATCTACTTGAAAGGGCTGTCTGGATTTGGTGGCTGCCCCCCCCCTAGAAATAATAGGAATTTGGTTAACCTCTACTCTAGTTTCTTGGGTCTTTGCAGGCACAAGTTTCTTATACTAATTACCATCCTATGATAGAATTGTTCAAACACTTCTGATATGTACTTCAATTGCTCTATTGTTGTTGTTGTTGTGTTCCTTAAAATTATGTCTGATTTAATTATTTTTTTGAATCCCGGATCAGCTTCTTGAATGTTTTTTAGTTTTTTTTATCTAAGTTAAATTTTTATCTTATTTGATAGTAGGTAAACCATGTGCATTTCATTCCCTCTTTTCTTAATTGATCTAAAGTTTTTAATTCTTTTTCTTTCTTAGTTAATAAATCTTCATATGTTACCCATTTCTTTTCATCCAATTGTGTCATATTAAAAAAAGCTTCATTTATTGAGGCCCACATGGGCACCCCTTTACATAACCTTGGTTTGATTTTTAACCATATACGTATCAAAGACTTCCTAATGTAATGATCTTTAAATCTTTTATCAACCTCTAATTTATTATAAAATAAATATCCATGCCAACCATAGCTAATATTTCCACCTTCCAATTGTAGTAATTTTATGTTTTCCAATTTTATCCAATCTACCAACCAATCCAATGCACTGGCATAATAATAAATTTTTAAGTTTGGGAGCGTCAATCCACCTCTGCCAATTGAATCTTGGAGATTTTTAAATTTAACTCTTGGTCTTTTCCCAGACCACAGAAATTTGGAAATATCTTTTTGCCAAGTTTGAAGGGCTTGTCGTTTGTTATTATTGGTATATTTTGAAAAAGAAAAATCGTTTTAGGTAGAATGGACATTTTTATCGAGGAAATTTTTCCCAACCATGATATACCTATATCTTCCCATTTTTAAGGTCTTTTTTTATTTCCTTCCATTTTGCCTCGTAATTATTTTTAAACAAATCAGAATTTTTTGTTGTTATCTTAATTCCCAAATAGTTAACTCTTTTCTCTATTTGAAACTTAGACTTCTTTCTGATAATTTGTTTCTCTTCTTCTGGAGTGTTCATTACCAACATTGTCATTTTGTTTTTATTTACTGTTGGCCCTGAATTTGCACAAAATTTTTGCATTGTTTCCATCAGAGGTTCAATATTCTCAGCTGGATTTGCTAATGATATTAATAAATCATTGGCAAATGCTCTTACTTTAAAAACTGTCTTCTTAATTTTAACACCCTCAACTTTGGAGTTTTCTCTAATTGCGTTATTTAAAATTTCTAAGACAGTCAAGAGATTAGGACAGAATTAAATGAGATGAACCAAACTGTGGAAAAACTGGCAAATGAAATGTCAGTTATGAAACAAAAAGTGAGAGTCTTAGAAGAAAAAGCAGAATTAGCTGAGGAGGAATTTCAAAAAATAAAAGTAAAAAGGGAGGGAGAATTGGATGAGAAAGCTTTATGGGAACAAAAATTAAGAGAAAGAAGCATAAAGATTAGAGACCTCTCAGAAAGAAAAGAGGAAGATTTATTGAGAATATTCCTTCCGAAATTAGCAACATTTTTAGAAAAAGAGGAGCAACTTTTTGAACTCGAAATAGATAGGATTTTCAGACTGGACTCAAGAATTGCGAAACAAAGGAACTTACCAAGAGACATTATTGTACCATTTGTCAGAAAGCAAACATGGGACAAATTGTTGAGACTTCATAATGAATCTCCACTTGTTATTGAAGGGAAGGAACTTCAAATTTTTAAGGACATCCCTATGAATTTCTCTGTAAAAGGAAAGAATATACTTTTTTCACAGAAATATTAAGAGAACATAACATCTCGTACAGATGGATTCAACCAGAGGGAATGGCTTTTTGGTTTAATAACAAAAAAATTTATAATTAGATCAATGGACAAAGCCAAAAGCTTTGGAGATTATATGGAAAGGAGGAAAAAAAGAGAAAAGAAAGAGAGGAGAGAAGGAAAGGGAGATGTATCACATACAGGACATATTAAAAGTAGAGAAGGTTTAAGACAAGAACAAGAACAAACAAAAAAATCAAAAAGACCACAGAGGGGTAATAGAGAAAGAGCTAGTAAGACTCCAGAAGACCCAACTCACCTAGAGGAACATCAAGACTATCAAGATGAAGAGCTGGGAAAAGGCTTATTGGGACAGGCAAGAGCGAAATCAATAGAAAGAGATGTAAGAGAAGATGAAGGGAAAGAGGAAGAAGAGGAAGATGATAGAGAAGATGAATCTCCAGAAGAAGAAGAGGATTTAGAATGGGACCCAGAGAGATATAAATTGAGAGGAAATCAAGAAGATTAGGAATTGTGCATTAGAGGAAGGAAAGTAAAAGTAAAATGTTTAATCAAATTAAATTTTTGATGTGGAATGTAAAAGGATTAAACTCGGCTCAGAAGAGAAGGAAAATTTTTCACTATCTTAAGAAAAAAAGATTAGACGTTATCTGCCTCCAGGAAATACATATTAAAGAAAAAGATAGAAAATATTTAAGAAATTATAAACTAGGAAATGAATTTATTTCAATGATGAAGGATAAGAAGAAAAATGGGGTGGTTTTGTATATAAATAAAAATATAGAGATGAAAGAAATATTAAAAGATTCCAAAGGTAGATATATAATGGTAGAAATAAATGGATATTTAGAAAAAAATTTAATAGTAGGAGTATATGCACCCTTTAATAAAAATAATAAATTCTACAAAAAACTATTATTACAGATAGAGGAATTAAATTATGAAAATATAATTGCTATGGGGGATTGGAATGGGGTGATTAACCCCACAATTGATAGACATTCAGAGAAAAGGATTAAAACTAATCAAGGCAAACTATCGGAAAGCTTTTTTGAATTTATAGATAGATTAGACCTGAAAGATATCTGGAGATCTAAATATCAAAATAGAAAAGAATTTACTTTTTTTTCAAATGTACATAATTCATGGGCCAGACTGGATATGTTTTCCCCCTCAGCCCAGCTGACAAAATTAGTAGAAAAAGTAGAAGTCACCCCAAAAATATGCTCTGACCATAACCTAGTAATATTGACTTTAAAAAATGAGACAAAATCCTATAGATGGCAATTGAATGAGCATCTTCTGCAAGATGAAAATATTGTGAATAAAGCAAAAAAGCAATTAAAGTTCTTTTTTTCTGAAAATCTTGATAAAGAAGTGCCTACCCACACGGTGTGGGATGCAGCGAAAGCATATATTAGAGGGGTTTTTATTCAAAAATATATAGAGAGAAAAAAAGAAAACAAGAGAAATTAAGGAAATTAGAGGAAGAAATAAAGGAAAGAGAGAAAAGCAATCCAGGGGACAAAAATAAAATAAAAGAGATAAAAGGACTACAAAAACAAATATCGATAATCATGATGGAAGAGGTAGAAAAGAAACTTAAATATATAAGACAGAAAAACTTTCAACAAGCTAATAAACCAGGAAAATTATTGGCATACAAATTAAAAAAAGAAAAAGGAAAAAAATTATTACACAACTACAAAATGATAAAGGAGAAATAACTACAGACCAGAAAAAAATAAAAGAAGTATTTTTGAGTTTTTTCTCAAATTTATCTAGTGAAAAAGGAATTAAAGAAGAGAATATGAATGATTATTTAAAAAAACAAATAATTAATGAAATATCAGAACAACAAAGAGAAATTTTAAATAAATTGATAACAAAAGAGGAGATTTTAGACAGTATAACAAAGTCTAAAGCTGGGAAAACCCCAGGAGCAGATGGGTTAGGGGCAGAGTTTTATAAAAATTTCAAGGAGCAATTAGTTGGCCCTCTACAGAGAGTATTCAATGAAATTTTGAAAGAAACGATACCAGAATCATGGTCATTTGCAAATGTGGTATTGATTCCTAAAGAAAACAAAGACTTATTAGACCTGAAGAACTACAGGCCAATAGCCTTATTAAATAATGACTATAAAATTTTTGCAAACATTTTGGCGGAAAGATTTTAAGAAGTATTGGTAAATTGGATTAATGATGACCAAGCAGGTTTTCTACCCCAAAGATTTTTAAAAGATAATATAAGAATAATCCTTAATCTAATTGAACACCATGATAAAAATATTGATAAAAAAAACTGGCTCTAATTTTCTTAGATATGGAAAAGGCTTTTGATAAGCTAAATTGGAAATTTATGATGACAGTTTTAGAGAAAATGAATGTGGGGAGAAATTACATAGAGTGGATAAAAAATATATATAGTAGACAAGATGTGGCTTTGATAATTAATGGGGGAGTAACAAAAAATACAAAATAGAAAAGGGAGTAAGGCAAGGATGTCTTTTTCTGACTTATGGGAACTCTAAAACAAACCTATCATAAGGTTTTCTTGGCAAGATTTGTTCAGAGGAGGTTTACCATTGCCTTCTCCTGAGGCTGAGAGCATGTGACTTGCCCAAGGTCACCCAGTGGGTTTTATGGGTGAGCTGGGAATCAAACCCTGGTCTCCAGAATCGTAGTCCAACACTCAAAACCCTACACCATGCTGATTTCTGTGAGTCACTAACCTAACTGTATATACAGGGTTATTTTGAAGTTAACTGCATGCGTGCTTATACAGTTGAAGAAGCAAGCTGTTGCTCAATTTAAATTGTAAAACATAAACCAAAAAGTGAATTGCCTCTTCAGTGCACAGTGGAAATGGCAGTATTATCCCCCATGTCCTCATCCCTTTTAATTAAACTTCCATTTCCTCAATACTTTCCTCTTATAATTTTTATTGCATCTGAGGTGGACCATCTGTAAGTACAGCAGGTAACACCAAAGCAAAGCTTCATTTATATACCACTTCATATCACGCTATGGGATGTCTAAGCAGTTTACAACGGTAAGCTTAGGAGTGAGGGGAACACTGGTACTTTGATATAATAAATGAATCCACCATCTGTTTGAAACATAAATAATAGTAGAGATTGAATCTCCCTTATCCAAAATACTTGGGACCAGAAGTGTTTGAGATTTCACATTTTTGGATTTTGGAATACCTGCATTTGCCTATACATACATAATGTGGAGATGGGATCCAAGTCTAAACACAACATTCATTTATGCTTCATATGCATCTTATACACATAGCTTGAAGGTAATTTTAAACAATATTTTAAATAATTTTGTGCATGAAACAAAATTTGAGTCAGAAAGCAAAGGTATTATCTCTGCCACTCATGAAAAATAGTTTTGGGTTGTTTTTTTTTTTAATATTTCAGATTTTGGAATTCCAAGTAAGGCAAACTCAATCTGTACAATCTTATTTTTCAGCATTTACCAACACTGGGATGAGAAATTTGCCCACCTTACCTCATCAACATTTTGGATGTTCATCGTCTTCTTGTTCTGGGCCACATGGCCCACCACACCCATGTCCAACGGGAATACTATTTCGCACTCAGGGGTCACCAGGCATTCTTCCATTGTGCTGTCCTTATGAATATTGAATAGCCGTGTCGCCAACTCTGGTGTGCCATTTCGCTGCCTGTACAGGAAGAGGCTGCAGCAGTCAGCTTGTATGAGAGTGCTGATCCTTCTTAGGGTCTTGAAAACAACTTTCTCCATGTTGATGCTATCTTGCATGTCTTGTATCAGCTCAAATAGGTTTTCAGTCTCATCCTGCCCCAGCCCTTCAAAGCCCATAAAATCGTCCAAGCATTGATCACCATTTGCCATGGCACACAAGGTTTTGCCACCCATTTTCCGCTCAAAATACTGTTTAGCAAAATCCAGATTGTTATCTAGGAATGTTTCAACTTCATCTTTGTTAATACTCATACTCAATATCTTTGGTTTTGGAAGCTGAATGTTGCAAAAAACCTGGTCCCAGTGTGATTGTGTTGAGGGTAGCTAATGTTCAGTGAATGTTGAGTGAAGCTAATGTTCAGGCTGAGTATGTGGAGAGCAAATCTTCTCAAATAAACAGCTTAGATGACCTGTTCCAAAGCCATAAATAATTCCACCTCCTGCTTCTCAAAGGTAAACCCTGTTCTTACAATTTTGTATCTAGAAGCCTCAGTTGCCTGCAATACACTGACTCTGTAATATTATTGAATATTCAAACTCCTGTTATGTGTGTGCAATTAAGTTTCAACTCTCTTCTTGTTTGATAGTGGCTTTTAAGAGTGGTATAAGCTCCTCAAAGCCTGATTAAACATATACTGCTCAGATCTAATCCTTAACTAACCAGGTATCTTATTATTCCTGCTCTTAGATGCAGAGTGTTATCAAAATGAACTGAGTTAAATGAATTCTATAAGTGACCTGGCCTGGGCAGTGACAGCTGGAAGCTTCTATATCAGGAAGCAGTGAATCTAAACTTTAAAATATATGTCTAAGACAATGAACCATGTCCCCCAAATAGATTGAGCATTTTAGATAGCTCCTTTAAAATTCACATTTTATCCTCACTCATTTTGTTTACAAGAAAAATAAAACTAGGGCAAAATAAAACTAGCTAAACAGCCATTATATCGTTTATCAGCTTGGGGGAACACTATTTGGATTTTCTGCCTAAGACACCCTTGATTACATCTGATACAGATGATTGGATAGTGCTTAAAGATTACATCTTGGATAGTGCTTAAAGATTTCCATTGGAACAAAATGCAACTTCCTAGGACTCATTCGAATTCATGCTTGTGGCTTGAGTAGTTGTGGTCTCCATGCATTGTTGTTACCTATCTTCGTTATTTCTGAACTTACACATCCTCTGAAGATGAGAGAGCGTGGCTCACACACTGGGTTTCAATGGCCAAGCAGGGATTTGAGCCCTGGCCTCCATTTCAATGCTCAAACCACTACACCACACTGGCTCTCCTGAATATTGTTTTCATTTGTGCTGTTTATTAATTCAACAGAAATGCAATACAGATCTCCAGAGATGCGATTTAATTGGTTGAGATGCATGTGTGATAAAGCACACTCTAACATTTTTAAAACTCACTGAATAATCTGAAATAAGCTGATGTACTAATCTGTCCTTAACTCACCATGCTGCAGCTGAAATGGGTAGTGCTTTTACTGAATTGTCAGGTTGTCCACAGAAATTGAATAGATTGATTTTTTTAAAAAACATAATTTTGTAGCCTCAGAAAAATAAAGCAAAAGGAGCAGAAAGTAGGACACATCCATTGGAATTCACTGACAGAATTGGAGACACAGTCTCAAAATGCTTAAGAGATGGCTGTATTATTAATTTCAGAAAGCCAAAGGTATTTCAACCTGCATGCACTCTTAAGACCTTCTTCAAAGTTCAGAAATGTCTGGACCAGGAACACTCGAACATTTTCTGGACAAGTGAAAACAAACTCTCAAACTCTGGGTGACAGAGCTTGGGGAACAGACTCAGCAAATAGGGGTGTTTTGCATGGGTGTGGTAGAAGAGACAAAAGAAGGTGAGCTTGGGTCTATAGGATTAACCCTACCCAGTCCCAGGATGTCATTTGGGAGAAGTTGTTGGGTCAAGGGCTCCACTCTGGTGCCACAACAAAGTACAGTTCCCAGGATTCCATAGCATTGAGCCGTGGCAGTTAAAGTGGTGTCAAACCGGACTATTTCTCCAGTGCGGATGCATTCCAGACGTCTGTTGAGTCAAGGCTGCTTGTTTTTGTGCGAGTTGAGTGGAGATGTGATATTGTGTGTTTGTTAGCACTCTCCCTTATCAGGGATAATGAGGAAGAGCAACAGGGCCAGTCCTCAGGGAATGTGCAGGATATCTTGATAGAATCAGCACAAGGAATGGCCACTGCCAACCTCAGAAGAAATGTGTGGTTGTGGTGGGGAACTCCTTTGCTGAGGAGTACAGAAGCAGTGGTTTGTGGGCTTGACAAGATGTCTTGGAAGGTGTATTGTGTTTCTGGGGCAAAAATCCACAATGTAACAGAAT
>CM034703.1:122190464-122213043 GCA_020142125.1 Phrynosoma platyrhinos
GGTCCATGTGGGAACCAATGATACTGCAAGGCACAGTCTTCAAAATATTATAAGGAATTATGAGGCTCTGGGTAGAAAGCTGAAAGAGCTGGATGCACAGGTTGTCATCTCATCTCTTCTCCCAGTTGAAGGCACAGTCCAGAAAAGGAGAGGAAAACAATGGAGGTGAACATCTATTTAACATTCATGGATATCTCCTCAGAAAGCCTTTTACAGAAGGGAAATGTTAACAGAAGAGAGGTGGCTTATGTGTAAAGATATAACTAAGAAGAAGAATGGGAGATTCAGGATGAAAACACAAGAAGAAATGGAAGAAGAAAGATGCAAAAATAATTTGTTTACATATAGACAAAGTAGTGAAAGATTCAGAACTGATATAAAAACTGTTGGATTTGAAGATGGAAAAACAGAATGGGAAAAGATGTTATGAGCGGCTAAGAATAAAATTACTGGATCTATTGACAAATCATTATTAGAATTTGAAGTGAAAGAAGAGTAGTTAAAGAACCAATGGAATGGTGAAGTGGGTTAGAAATCAGGGACACCGATTGCAATTGTCTCAGTGGGGAAAAACATGGACAAGGGGGAGTAAATATACAGTTTCACAAAATATTAGAGAGAACTACTATAAAATATACCTTCATTAGTACCTGATCTGAGGCAAAATATCAAGGATTTATAAAGCAAATGTTGGAAATGTAGGGAAGAGCCTGGAACTTTCTATCACTGTAGGTGGTCTTGTAAATATGTGAAGAAATATTGGGTGGCTGTAAATGACACAATTAGTAAAATTCTAAACATTAAGATGCAAACAATACCTGAAAGTTATTTATTAGGCATGTTTGATTATGAATTAGAGAACAAATATGGGAAGATTTTATTCTATTTGGTTTCAATAGCAAGAATAGCACTTGCACAGAAATGGAAAACAAAATATATCCTTAGCCAAGAACAAAGGTTGCTTAAATTATATGATGTAGTCTAAACGGGTAAGTTAAGACAATTATTGAAGAAAAGGGGGGGGGTTGTGGGTTTTTTGGGCTGTGAGGACATGTTCTAGAAGAATGTATTCCTGATGTTTCACCTGCATCTATGGCTGGCCTCTTCAGAGAATAGTGGCATGGAGGGGTGCATGTGTGTATCCCCCACACCTCCATACCACCATTCTCTGAGGATACCAGCCATAGATGCAGGTGAAACATCAGGAAAACATTCTTCTAGAACACAATCTCACAGTCCGAAAACCCAACAGAAACCTATAGATGCCAGCTGTGAAAGCCTTTGACTTCATATTGAAGAATAATTTACCACAAAAAGTTAAGAAAGCATGGTTTACAGCAGGGGTCGACAACTTTTTTTGCCAATGGTCCGGGAGGAGGGGGGAAATGGCGCTGGGGGCTGGCGCATGTGCTTGCACGTGCACGCACTTGCCCCCCGCACACGTGCACGCGATACCATTTTGAAAAGCAAAATGGCGGCTGGCCGCCCTGCATCATGTGCGCATGCGCAGGATGGCGGGGGCCCCCTAGGAGGGCTCCTTCGGCTGCGCCGGGCCTCCAGGAGGCCCAGCGCCACCACGGGAGCCCCCCAGGAGGCTTCCCTCAGCAGTGCCAGGCCTGGAGTCTTGCGCTACCTTTCCTATGACGAGAAAGGCCGCGCGAGACTCCGGGTGCCATTTTGGAATGCAAAAGGCAGCGGTGGTGTGGCGGTGGTGGCGGCAGCAGGACTAGGCAGGGGCCGGTCCTAAGGCCTCCACGGGCTGCACCCGCCCTATGGGCTGTAGGTTGCCGACCCCTGGTCTACAGTATATGAGTTTTAAAAAAAAAGAAATGCAGTAAAGTGGCGGTACTGGATATTTAGAGAAGATACAATACATAGAATAAAAAAATGTTATATTGAATTAATCATAAGTATAAGGATTTGGATAATTTAATAAATGAATAGAAATGGAGAAGGAGCTGTAAGAAATATATGCTGATAAGAAAGTCATAAAGAAGCTATTTTAGGGCCATTAGTGACAGAAAAGGAGTTAGTATGAATGTAAGAGCATGTTTGCCGAAGGATGAAGTATGTGATAATGAAGATTTGAGTAAGTTAGGTGATGAATGTTGAAATGTTTGAGGAATTTAGAAAAGATTGTAATAGATAGTGAATCGAGTAACATTGAAAGAGAGAATGAAAAGGAAATGGAGGAGGACTAAAGAGGTTTTAAAGAAGGGAAATATATGTCTGAGCGATAATAAAGTTAGAGTTAAAAGAGATTTTAGAATGTGAAGGGGTTAGTACTGGTGTGTTACGTATTTGTGATTTTTAAAATATGCATTGTGTGTTTTTATGTAGTTTGATATATTTGTATGTTTGTTTTTACATGCTTAATATTTTTTTTAAAAAAAACTAAAAATGTATCAGGAGGCTTTAAACTGAGTTACGCGAGAGAGGGAGACAGTATTATGGAGGGCAGGGGCTCATCAAGGCTGGAGATAATAGTCAAATGGTTATAGAGGGAACAAAGCAAATAGTGGAAGGACCAACAGTGGAATAGAAAAACCTTTACATAGACAGTTAGATGGCTCATTATCTTAGATGTCTCTACACCAATGCATGGAGCATGGGAAATAAACAAGATGAACTTGAACTCCTAGTACAGCAAAGCAAATACAATATAATAGGCATCACTGAATTGGAATACATGATTGGAGTGTAGTCATAGAGGGGTGTAACCTTTTTAAGAAAAATAGGCCAAACAGGAGGGAAAAGGAGTAGCATTATATGTCATGGATGTTTAAATCTGTGTAGAGATCAAGGACTTAAATTCTGGAAGCCAGGTGGAGAGCATCTAGATAAAAATTAAAGGGGAAGAAAACAACAGGGATGCTATTATGGGAGTCTATTAGAGATCTCCAAGTCATACTGAGGAACTGAATGTGCTTTTCTAGAACAGATGACCACACACTTAGAAAGGAGAGCTGTAGTAGTGATGGGTAATTTCAACTATCCTGGTATTTACTGGAAGTCAAACAGCCAAAAATTTAAGGTCCAGCAAATTCCTCACCTTTACGCCAGATAATTTCATTGGCGAAAAGATGGAAGAGGCAACATAGGGATCATCTATTTCAGATCTGATCCTAACCAACAGGGATGGCCTGGTTAATGGGGTGCAAATGGTGAGTTCCTTAGGTTGGAGTGATCACATTCTCCTGGAGTTTGTTATGCAGTGGAAAGGGGAAGCCAAACACAATCAGGATGCATTCTAGACTTTAGAAAAGCTGATTTCAGTAAACATAGGGAAATACTGGGTGTGGTCCCATGGTCAGGAAAAAGAAAAGAGAAGAGAATTCAAGACAGATGGGAGTTTCTTAAAAAGAAGGTATTGAAGGCTCAATATCAAAGAGTACCTATGAGGAGTAAAAATGGGACCAGGATGGATAACTAAAGAACTTTCAACTGAACTAAGTTTTAAATGGGACATGTATAAGAAATGGAAAAAGGGGGAAATCACCCAAGAGGAATTCAAACAAATAGCTAGCATGTGTAGGGGGGAAATCAGAAAAGCTAAAGCACAGAACAAGCTCAGGCTTGCTAGAGAGGTTGAGAACAATAAAGGGGGGCATGTCCATACTAGAAGGAAGAAGTAAATTGTAGGGACATTGCCTAGAGAAGATGACGAAATGCTAACGGGACAGAGAAGAGGCAGAACTACTAAACACTTTGCCTCAGTTTTCTCAGAAAAAGAAAAGGGTGCACAAACTGAGGGAAATGGAGCAGAGGATGCAGTAGAGGAAATGCAGCACAGAATAAGTAAAGAGGTACTACAGGATAGATGGAGATATTAGGACTACTCTTTAAAAATTGAAGTCTCCAGAGCCAGATGAACCACATCCAAGGGTATTAACTGGATTCGGGTCCATAAATTTAAGATAGACTCTCATCATTTAAATACCATGTAGTCTAAAATTCAGTCCCCACATCTGTCTGTTACTGTAAGATCTATAATGGCTCACGTTGTACAGTTAATTTTAAAATGATACTTCCAGCTGGCCATTCCCCCTCACTTAGGAATGAATGTTGTTGGGAAATTATTTTCTCACAGTTTCCACAATGTGCTTCACTTTTTGATCAAACCTTTAGGTGGCATCATAACACAATGGCTGCAATTCAAGCCACAGGCTAGAGACTGAAATCCCTTTGCATGGTATCTGGAAGATTATGCAAGGTTATGTCCATGAACTAGGTTGAGAAATCCATATAATGGCACTATGCTGGTGCTCAGATCTTCAGATTAAGCTCAGTTTTATACAAATGTGGGGATTTTTCAGGCATAATTACAGAGGCTTATCTCAGTTATAACAATAATGATGAAATGATAATTTTACAGACTTTGAGCATACCTCAGAGATATTATCTTGCTAGCCTTACTACAGCCTTATAGCACTAGCACTTATAGCGCAATGAGGAAATTGAATTAGTAAAAGAATTCCCGTATCTTGGATCAAATATTGACCAGAACAGAGATTGCAGTCAAAAAATAACAAGAAGGCTAGTAATGGGAAGGGCAGCTATGAAAGAATTAAGAAAGATCTTAAAATGTAAAGATATACAACTGAACATTAAAGTTAGAATCATCTAAGCCATTGTATTCCCCATCACCATGTACGGATGAGAGAACTGGACAGTAAAGGAAGCAAATAAGAAGAAAATCAACTCATTTGAGATGTGCTACTGGAGAAGAGTGCTGAGGATAGCATGGACATCCCAAAGGACAAACAAATGGATCCTTGAACAGATCAAGCCTGAAATCTCTTTGGAAACCAGGATGGTTAAGTTGAGGCTGTTGTACTTTGGCCATTTCATGAGAAGGTACACCTCATTAGAAAAGACAATAATGCTAGGAAAGGTAGAAGATAGAAGAAAGATAGGAAGACCTCAAGCCAAATGGATGCGCTCTATTAGGGAGGTCACAGGTATGAATTTGCAGGACCTAAGGAGAGCAGTAGAGCATAGCAAGTCTTGAAGATGTCTCATCCATAGGGTTGCTATGAGTCGGGATTGATAGCACTAGGCCAATAGTATCTCAACATATGTGGATTGATGAATTGTGACATCCTGAGATTACTGAATGCAACATCAAGCACCTTTAAGGGCTTGGGGGTGCATGTTGAAACCTTCTGGTTTTCTCCTTTTTAAATTACAGCAAAGGGAGTGTTTGGTTAAGTGGGCATGGACTAAGTGTGGCCTGAAAGCACATGCTAATCCTGGGACCTCAAAGTGCAGCTCTTGAAGTCCCCATAACTCCCAGACCCATTTTTCTAAAAAGACTGTGCCTATTTTCAGGCACTCTTTCTGCCCTAGGACCATCCAAATTGATTTACAATTGTCTGTGAATGTGGTGGTTTGCTTCCACACACATCCTCAAATCCTGAAAACACAAAAAGAGGGCTGAACATTGGCAAAAATGGTGTTGAGAAGTGAGGCAATGTCATTTTGGGGAAGTTAAGACATGACAGTGTGGCCTGATGAGGGAGTGGAGTGGGGAAATAGCCCTGTCCCCCTCCCCAGTTGCCTACTCCAAGATAAAGAAATACTAAAGGTCAAGGTAAAGGTATTCCCCGTTGACAAGGTTGTTAAGTCGTGTCTGACTGTAGAGGGCAGTGCTCATCTCCATTACTAAGCCAAAGAACCAACATTGTCAGAGACTACTCTGTGATACTAGATACTAGATAGACAGATACTAGGATGCTATACTACTAGATACTAGATACTAGATAGATGGAGATATTAGGAACTCATGATTGCTCTGTAATGTTATTGTTGTGTGTCTTCACGTTGTTTCCAACTTATGAATACCCTAAGGTGAACCTATCATGGAGTTCTCTTGGCAGGTTTCTTCAGTGGAAGTTTGCCATTGCTGTCCTCTGAGGCTAAGAAAGTGTGACTTGTCCAAGGTCACCTATACTGACAATAGTTTAAATCTATTCCAAGTGCTCAGTGCAGAACATGGAAATAGAGTATTAATGATAGTCTTATGTAAATTTGTTAGAATTTTTAGAACAAAAACAGGGAAAAATTTCAAGTTTTTAACAAGATCCTCCCTTCAAATTTTTTTTAGTGAATTTTGAATTCTGGTTTGCAGCCCTTGGATGTTTTCCCTAAATTAGGAATTACAGTCATCCCTCTGGATTCGCTGACTTCCTGTTTGTGGTTTTGAATTTCCGCAGACAGGAAGCCAGGAGGGACAAAATTGCACATGTGCCGCCATTATTTTCAATGGGGCTCAAATAGTTGTGTTTTTTTTTTTTCATTTTTGTGGGGGTGTGTGTCTGGAATGGATCCCCCGCAAATTGGGAGGGGCGACTGTATTGTGCATGGACTGACAAGGGTTTATGTACATCTGGTATACAGATTGCCCATGGTTCCTTTAAAAAGTAATAATGGCAGCATGGCATATTGGTTTGAGTGTAGGTTTAGGACTCCAGGAGACCAGGGTCCAAATCTCACTCAGCAGTGGAAACCCACTAGGTGACCTTCAGCAAATCATACTCATTTAGCCTCAGAAGAAGGCAAAGGCAAACCTCCTCTGTAATTTTTGCCAAGGAAACCTGGTGAAGGTTCACCTTAAGGTCATTATAAGCTGGAAATGACTTGAATGCACACAACAAGAATAACAAATGAAAAATCTGAAGAACATATTAAGTTTTGAAGTTTATGAACAATGAACACATACAATTAAAATTCATGCTACTGTTGCACATTCTGGGTCATTGTTCTTCTTTGTCCTGAACATTTGAATAAAGTATGATGCCAAACAATTATAAATAGGAATGGAAAATCCCCAGTGCCTCCAAGCTCCACCTTGATGCATACATTGCAGTCATGTCCCAAAGGTACCAGGGAGAAGACGGATGTCACTGGTGGCAGCCTCCTGGCTCAGTTTATCTCCTTACAGCATTAAATTTTTTAAAGAAAATCCATAGTGCATTACCTGGGGTGCAAACTTTGAGGTCCGTGATAATTGGCATTTGCCTCCACTATGCTAAGTTTGCATAACAAGACTGCAATTTTACACTCAGTCAGCTCTGATGACAAATGTATACAGGATTGCATTGTAAGACCTTTACTACTTCTAACCTTACTACTTAACTTTATTTGTACAGGTTGCATCTCCTTTACCTGAAATGCCTAGGATTCATTTATGTTTCATGTACTCCTTACACACATAATCTGACGGTAATTTTATACAACATTTTTAAGAATTTTGTGCATGAAACAAAGTCTGTGTACATCAAACCACTAGAATGCAAGGGAGTCACTATCTCACCAATGTGGATAATTTTTAATTTTGGAGTATTTCGGATTTTGGAATTCTGAATAAAGGAAAATCAACCAGTTTCTGGTATAGACCACTCCAGTCCTTATATTTTAAGGAAGGTTTATTGTACAGTAACCTAGGCTGCATCTGCACTGCAGAAATAATGCAGTTTGACACCACTTTAACTACCATTGATGATATGGAATTTTGGGGTTTCCATAAGATGGAGCCATGGGCATTAAAGAGGTGTCAAACTGCATTATTTCTGTAGTGCAGATGCAGCCATAGTGAGGTTCCTTTGACAATAATGAAGAGGACAGCCTTCTCTGTTGTGGCCCCCTTTGTATGTAATGGTCATCCTATTGAAATTATCAGCATTTCCAGTCCTGAGAACTTCTGCCATCAGCTGAAGACTGATTTCTTCACTCAGTTATTTTCCTGTTTATTTTCCTAACCATTAACTCTGTCAGTTGCCCTGTTTTTTATTGAATGGCTTTATTTATGTATCAATTTTATTAGGGTTTTTTTAAAAAAATTTACCAATTTAGGTACTATCTTCTTGTATTATTGTGAATTTTATATTATGGGTTTTTTTAATGAAAAGCAATATGTAAATGGAAACAAAATAATTCATTTTTAAAAATCACCCTTCCCCTCAATCACAATTCAGAGTGGCTTACAAATCAAAACAGATAATGTATAGAGGAAAGCATACAAAAGACTATAATCAAAACATAATTAAATTACCTATAACTGGGGGATAAGGCTTTGCTTATTTTTGCATGCAAAATAAATTTCAAAAGGTTTCAAAATATTATGTTATTTTTGTTGTGTTGTTTTGCTTTTTATGTCTTATTTAATTGCTTTAAAATATTTTGGCAGTAATCCTTTTTTAACGTCTGTGTTCTGTGAATTTTTAACTATACTTAAGCCCCCTTGAGTCCCAAACTGGAAAAAGGCATTAATAATAATAATTTGCAGATTTGTTTGCAAGTTTATACTTTTTTTTTTTACAAAAACAATTGTGTAAAAAATATTTTTCTGCAGAAAGCATGTATTTCCCACAAAATACACTGGCTGGTATTCTGTTCAGCATTTACGGTGTCATAAGCCAGACGTTTGTTGTTGTTGTTAGCTGCTGTCAAGTCAACTTTGGGTTATGGCAATCCTATGAAGGAGAAACCTAGAAGTCATTCCATTATCAACAGTCCTGCTCAGATCTTCCAAACTCAGAGCTTCCTTAATTGACTCTATCCCTCTATGATGCAGTCTTTGTCTTTTATTTCTACTGCTTTCCACCTTACCAAAAAATATTGTCTTTTCTAATGAATCATGTCTTCTCATTTTTTGGCCAAAGTACAACAGTCTCAGTTTGGTCATCTTGGCTTCTAGGGAGACTTCAGGCCTGATTTGTTCTATTTATTTATCTTTTTGGAAGTCTATGATATCTACAAAATTCTTCTCCAGCACCATAGTTCAAATGAATTAATTTTCAAATTCTTCCTATCAGCTTTCTTCATGCCCAGCTTTCACAACCATACGTGGAAATAGGAAATACAATGGTACTGATAATTCTGACTTTAGTATTCAAAGATATATCTTTACATTTGAGGATCTTGTCTAGTTTCTTCATAGTTGCCCTTCCAAGTCCTAGTCTTCTTCTGATATCTTGACTGCAGTCTCCATTCTGATTATCGACTGAGCCAAAGTATGGAAAACCTTGAACTATTTCAATGTCTTCATTGCCTACTTTAAATTCATATACATAATCTGTGGTGATTATTTTTAGATTCCTAATGTTTAGCTGTAAACCTGTCTTTGCACTTTCTTCCTTTACTTTCTTCAATACTAATTCCAAATCTTTGCTATTTTCTAACAGTAGTATGGTGTCACACTACTATGATACTTAGAGCCAATGCACAAGACCAAGAAGGGGCAGCACAAAGTCGTCCCTAGAAGCAGTGGATCAGGGCCATAGCAACCGTATGCCGTGGCCCTGATCCTCCTTTTTGCTGCCCTGAAAAGAGTGACAAAATGCCGCTCCTTTTGGGGTCAGCAAAAGGCCACTTTTTCAGCTGTGGCAGCAGCTTTTTAGCACTGTTTTGGCACATCATGTGCACACACTGTGCCAAGAAGGCATCCTGATGCTGTGCGGCATGCGAACAGGCACACGGTGTCAGGACGGGGTTGAGGTGGAATCAGGGCAGCTGGTGTGCAGCTGCCCCATCCCAATTCCACCCCCAGGCTTGCCCTTTAGGCCGGTCTGCAAAGCCCCTTAGAGAGCCAGTGTGGCGTAGTGGTTTGAGCACTGGGCTACAATTCTGGAGACCAGGCTTCAGCAGTGGTGATCCTGCACTGGGTGTAACCCAGTGTGGGGGCTGGGACCTCTGAGGGGGCAGAACTTCTGGGGCAGAGAGCATGCAAGTGGCCACGCAGGCCTGAGGTGCAGCCACATGGCCAGAGGCACCCCCATGCAGGTCGAGAGAGCACCCACGCAGCCAGAGGGGCACCCATGTGGGCTGAAAGAGTGCCCATGTGGGCTGGAGCCACAGCTGCACAGGCCCAAGGGACACCTGCAAGGGCCTGAAAAACATCCATGTAGCCCATGAGAAATACCTGCACAGGCCTGGGCAGCCCTTCTGTGGTGTCACCTGGTGCAGCCCACACCCTTCGCACCCCCCAGTGATGCTACTGGGCTTCAAATTCCCACTCAGCCATGGAAAACCACTAGGTGACCTTGGGCAAGTTGCACACTCTCAGTCTCAGAGGAAGGCAAAGGCAAAACCACTCTGAACCAATCTTGTCAAGAAAAATCCATGATGGGTTCACCTTACGGTTTCCATAAGTCAGAAACACACACCTCCACCACCGCCAACAACAAGAAGTATGGTGTCAACTGCATATATTAAATTGTTAATTTTCCTTCTTCCAATTTTCATGCCTCCTTCCTCCAAGCCATACTTACAACTTCATAAATATTTCAATTCAGATTTGTAGGGTTGTCGCACATTGCAATGAATACAATTCCCCACCCACACCCCCGATCCAACTTAGAAGTGAGGCAGCTGCACTACCTGAAGGAAGTCCAAGGCACAGGAAAACAGGATGCTGAAGATTGATATGCCCAGCCCTTTCCCACCAGTGAGGTATGGTGTGACAAATAGGTGTGAAAGGACCCCACAATGAACTCCCACAGTTAATACAGCTGCTTGGGTTCTAAGGTGGCTTTTTGGGGATTCAAATCAGGAGACATAATTGATAAGGTAGGTCAAATCAGGAGATGTAATTATGACAACAAAGCTTTGTCTTAGCAGCTACATCTGATGATGCATAATCTTAGCTACTGGATTCTGGACACACACAAAATTGCATACAAAAGACCAAAGTTTTTGTGCAAAAGATCAAAGTTTTTGCACCAATAAATTTTTCATTTTAAAAAAGTTACCCGTATTTTCCGGCGTATAAGACGACCCGCGTATAAGACGACCCCCCATTTTCCCAGTCAAAATATAGAGTTTCAGCACCTCCATCCTCCTTATCCTTATACCCGGCGTATAAGACGAACCCCCCACTTTAACCACAGATTTTGCAGGTTAAAAAGTAGTCTTATACAAAGGAAAATAAGGTACATATAGCAGTTGGCCATTTTCATAAAAGGGTGTCTTGAGGCATCAAGACACTCATCAATGACAAGAAAACTTGGTACCTATAACTTTTTAAATTAAAAGATCCATTACAAATAAAAAAATTTAAAATTGTTTAAAAAGTGGTACCACACATTTTGAAAAGCCCCTTCCCTTGACAGGGAGGAGAAATGTCTTTGCCTGACAAAGGAAGGACAGCAAAGTAAGATGAGGACAGCCTGGGAAGAGCGTGTGAGAGCTTAGGAACAGCCACCAAAACTAAAAGGACTTTAAAGGGAGTGATTTAAGTATACATAGATGTTGTTGTTGTTGTTGTTTTGTACCTTCAAATAATTTCTGACTTTGGCAACCCTAAGACAAACCTGTCACTGGGTTTTCTTGGCAAGATTGGTTCAGATAATTTTTTGCCATTGCCTTCCTTTGAGACTCAGAGAGTGTGACTTGCCCAAGGTCACCCAGTAGGGTTCCATGGATGAGCAGGGATTTGAACCCTGGTCTCCAGAGTCATAGTCCAACACTCAAACCACAACATCACACTGGCTTATATATGTATACTTTCTTAAATGGAAGAAGCAATAATTCATCACCTGGGGTAAAATGTAGTTCTGTTTCATAATAGAATCACTGATGGGAGAGTTTTTGTTGTTGTTCTTGACACTTTCCATGTCCCTTACATAGGATGACTCTTCAGTTAATCAAGTATGTCATTCAGCAATGCATTTAGCCTCAGGTTGCTCTGTTAAGGTTCTCGGATCTAGATATCCTGTGACCTGTGCCTAGCTTTCCCTATTAAAGGGCCATTCATTAACGCAAATAGATGCCTGACCGACATTTGCTCTGTGGATGCACCTGCTGGGCATGGATTTCTTTGGCCTTTGACAATTGGACTCCTTAACTCCTTAAATCCAGTCTTAAGAGAGGTGAAGCTTAATTTACCCATAAGAACAGGTTGATGGTTCACAGTCTTCCGGTAAAGCACTGAAACACATGGGCTGGAAGGAGATGTTATACACCTGATTGACTGATCCGAGAGGTCATTCAGACGTTGTTGTTGTTTAGCACGACTATGCAAATAATTTCACTCACACATTCTGGGTTTGTTGTTCATACTATGGGACCACATCTACACGCATCTATGCAAGTGGTGTTACTCACACATGCCAGCACTCGAATAAAGATGGAGTCAATGAGGAGGATGCATTCCCTACATATTCAAGGCATGCAGAATTTTATCCTGGTTTATCTCAGGTCTATTCACATCAGTTATTCACACAGCCAACAATGTAAATCTTTTAGGAAAACCTGGGAGGGGGGGAAACCTGAGATAGATCATCTCAGGTTAAGTGGGGGTTTTTGACAGCCCCCTGAAAAACTTAATGGCATGCATTCAAAATGCATGTGAACAATGAAGATTCAACCCAGATTCTTCCTGGATTATTTTCACTATCTGAATAATGCCTAAGAGAAGCTTGGGGGCTGAAGGTGCACAGCTTGCAGATTGGTTAGACCACTGTGCATAAGCCTACATATTTCTTTGTCCTTACAAGTCAAGGACGTGCCTCTTCACATGTCATGAACAAATGTAACTATATTAAGTAAAGCTAGCTTCAGGGTTCGGGGGGGGGGGGGGGGGGGGGGGGATGTCTGTGGCCAAGATGTCCCCCGAAGGTCCATTTTCTCCAGTCACAGATTCCCACCCACTTCCCCCTCTCTGTGAATCAAACCCACCCAAGGTGAGAACCAGTGCAGTGTTGTGATTAGAGTGCTGGTTTGGAATTTAGGAGATCCAAGTTCTAGACTCCTTTTCCTGTGCCTGTCAATTTCTCTCAGCCTGATTTACTGCAAGTTTTTTTTTTTAATGAGTATGAAATGAGGAGAATCATAGAATCATAGAATCATAGAGTTGGAAGAGACCGCACGGGCCATCCAGTCCAACCCCCTGCCATGCAGGAAATCCAAATCAAAGCATCCCCAACAGATGGCCATCCAGCCTCTGCTTAAAGACCTCCAGGGAAGGAGACTCCACTACTCTCCGAGGGAGTGTGTTCCACTGTCGAACAGCCCTTACTGTCAGGAAGTTCTTCCTAATGTTGAGGTGGAAACAATTTTCCTGTAGCTTGCATCCATTGTTCCGGGTCCTGTTCTCTCGAGCAGCAGAAAACAAGCTTGCTCCCTCCTCAATATGACATCCTTTCAAATATTTAAACAGGGGTATCATATCACCTCTTAACCTTGAGCTTACAAGGGGGAAAAACAAACAAACATCCTTGTAATGACTGAATAAAATAATCAGTGGTCCAATATAGTAAGCTGGTTACTTGGACAGTTGTAGATTGTTTTGTCAATCTATATATGCACCTGGTGTGTAATAAAAATTTTCTTGCATTTCATAGGATGCTGCAAAGAATCCTAGAATAGTTGGGTTGTCTATGAGTATGACCATTAATATAATTGTAGCAATTGTTGAGAGGTTCCTCCCTGGTTTCTTGGATTTATTTAAAGGGTGTAAATGTTCTAGAACAGATCAAGCCTGAGGTCTCCTGGAAACCAAGATGACTAAATTGAGACGGGAATACTTTGGCCACATCATGAGAAGACACAATTCATTAGAAAAGACAATGATGCTGGGGAAGGTAGAGAGCTGTAGCAAAAGAGAAAGACCACACGCCAGATGGTTAGACTCAATCAGGAAGGCCACAAGCCCTACCTATGATAAATCTTATCCATTAGTCAAAGTCTACTTGAGTACAGTTAACAACAACAACAACAAAAAGAGTCTTTTTAAAAAAAGCTTGCTAGTATAAAAAATAAGTAGACCTTTACTAGACTCTTGAAGTCTAGTAAAGACTCTTGAAGTCTAGTAAACAAAATGAAAATACATTTTAATGTATTTGCCATTAAATAAAGTGTAAAGAAGAAAAAGAGTTACAATTGATAATGGTTTGGGATATACAGGCAGCACTTCATATCCATAGGGGTTCCATTCCGGACCTCCTCACAAATGCCAAAACCCACAGGATTTCATGTCCTGTTGGTTTTAATGGTGGTGTACAGCTACGTGCACATGCCACCATTGGCGTGAATGGGGCAGAGCCATCTACAGATGCTCAGATCTGTGGATGGCAAGCCCACGGTTGAGGCAGACTGACTGTAAGTCCTTACTTCTTTCATTCTTCTGTGTGACAAAAAGGAATGCTAAAATAGTTCTCATTATCTGTGCAAAGGTAAGATATTTTCTAGTACTCTCAATGAGGTTTTTCACATTTGTGAGAGTGTTTTAGGGGTTTTTTAAATAAAAAAATAATGTGACTGCCAAGTGCTTATGGGAAGCCCTCAAGCAGGACATGTGCTGTAGCTGCCTCCTGCTCATGTTTCCCAGCAAGTAGCATACAGGGGATTCTGCACTGGAGGAAATATATAGCCATCATGACCAGTTACCCCTTAATAGCCTTATCCTCCTTGAATTTATCTAATCCATCCATTAAATCTTCCAAGTCCCCCTGTTTTCATCAACTGTCAAAACAATTGGAGGATTTCAGCCATATTTTGAGGTGGGCAAGGGCAAGAAGAAATCGTTTCTTCATGACTGTCCTTAAATTTAGCTTTGTTTACTGTGCACATTATATTCCTCAGTGGCAGATGTGGCAACAAATGAAAATCTTGCACTGCATAAATAAGGTATTATTAGTATGTCTCTAATCTGAATGGGATTAAACGTCATCTGTACAGGGCCATCATCTAATCAGTTCTGATTAAAAACAGCCAAACAAGCTTGAAGGAAACACTTTGAAGACTCTTGAAACATGGCAATTCACTTAGTATTTTGAGATGTTCTTGTACATAGCTGGTAAGATTAATTGTTCACATTTTCTTGCCTTTTATTTAATATAAAGAATTAGCTCCATAATATATGAAGGTTATTTATTGGTTTCTTTACTCCAAGTGAAGATGAGTGAAAGAAATTATTTTCTGTAGACCCTCCTTCCTCTTAAGAAAAGATGGACAAAATCTGCTCCACCTTGGGTAAATAAAAAAATAAATAAAATAAAATAAGACCCTGTGCTTTATCTACCCAGAAAAATAGAATGAAGAAGGCAACGTTTATAAGGGAAGAAGGCTGAACAAGTTTTCATGAAGCATGGACTCTATCATTTCTAGTCAGAAATGCAAGTTCATAGAACTGGTCAAAGAAGTGGAACAAATTGGCTAGATTGAAATCTTTCTCCTCACATTAGAACTGTTTATACTGGAAGTAATTTTTGGTATGGAGAATCAATCTATTATATTTGTCCTTGCTGGATTGGCCCTACCATTAAGCAAAGCATGAGTATTGATTTTGGCTGTCATTTCAGGGCAACAAAGTGTTAATTATTTAATTTGTCATTACAGGTTGAGTATCCTTTATCTTCAGTGCTTGGGATCAGAAATGTTTCATATTTTGGATTTTCCAGATTTTGTATTTGCATGTATATAATGAGACATAATGAGACAGGAGAAAGAATGAGGATCTGTGAAATGGTAGGTATCGAAGCATAGTGTTTGGCATGAATCTATGCCTCCCACTATTTCACAGAGTCTCACCTCTCTCTCCAGCCATGTCTCTCTCCAGCCTTGCAAATACAGTAGAGGTATGTACCTCAAAAAGTTTTGGATTTTGGAGTATGTCAGACTTTGGAATTCTGCATAAAGGATAGTCCACCTGTATATCTTAACCTCTAAAGATAGGAAAAGATGCTTGAGGAATCTTCTGTGCCAAAATAATTTGCCTGGCTTTGAGTATTACTTGGATGGGAAAGGAGAGAATGCCATTTCCTACTATGTCTCAGGTAGCAAAATATCTTGGGTCAGTCCTGGTGAACTTCCACATGCAGTCTGAAATAGTCCAGGTTCATGTTTATCTCCTTGAGGAGAACTTGGCACATGTCTCACTCTCTGGGGGAAGAATCAGTTGTTGGAACCAAGATTGTTCCTTTTCAGCCCTTATTCAATATGCCCCAAGGCCTATCTAGTCCCTCATCCTTTCACAGGAGCCAATCAGATGATGATGATGATGATATACAAAAAAAATTCCCTACCCTTCTCTCCCCAAGATTTGAGGCAGGGTTCAACATAAATGCTTCTAGGAAACCCACAAGTGGGACATGAATATATAGCATCTTTCCACTAACATGCCCCAACAACTGGTGTCTCTTGCGAGGTAGTCTCATTCTTATAGTCAGCTCTTGTGAAAAACACACAGAAGTCCAAATACTGTCATTTAAGCTATGATAAGAGGACCACAGCCACTCTGAGTTAACCAAACAGTCAAGAGTAATCATTCATAAGTGTGACTATGCCTTACGTAATGGTAGGTTGTGCTTGAATTAAGCTTGCCTTCACACTTGTGCCAGGGATGAATGAACTATCTGAGGCCTTTCCACCTAGGGCTATTGCTGATCTCCAAAGTCTGGAACAGTTCGTGATCTTTTAATTACAATCTACTAGTGGGTCATGGATTAATCCCCAGAGGTGAACGGCTGGTTTCCTTTGAAACCTGCAATGTGTTCCTCGAGGTTGCAAAGGGACGGTTACTAAGTTCCTCTCTCTAAAAGAATCAACATAGTGGGAGAAGGCACAGTAGTCTACAGGGCATATCTACCCAGTAGACTTCAAGTGGTTAACTAGACATTCCTTGGGACTGCTGTTATGTGAGCAGGGTTGGACTAGGAGTAGTAGTAGTAGTAGTAGTTGTTGTGTGCCTTCAAGTAGCTCCCTCTGAGGCTGAGCTTTATGCAGAGCTAGCTATCATGATCAAATACTCCATTGCATAGACTAGGGGTGAGAAAAGTGAAGCCCACAGGTCCCATTGGAGAACCACAGTCCCTCCAACCCAGTTTTTAAGCCTGAACAAAAAAGCTCAGATCTGCAGAAAAATGCCCAAACCAAAAATGCTGCAGTTTGGGTAGACGTGTCCCCTCTCCCCAGAGCTATTCCCATAAGCTGCAAAACTGCAAACAACAATAGAAAACAACAAAAACCTTACAGTCCATTTTCAACCCAAACTGAGACTGAAAGTGATGTCACATTTGGGGTTTCTTCCAGTCAATTCTACTGTGTTCTTAGTTGCCCTATGACAAATCCTAATAAATAGACTTTTACTCCACACTCAAAGCTCAAACATTTGGAGTTCAACTCTGGTTGAAGTAGGTGCTAAGCCTCATTTTAACACTGCTCAATTGCTAATACTGAACTTTTAATTTAGCTGGCAATTTTCAAAAACTGGGAAAGGAAGAGAGTACCATTTTGTTGACATCAAGCAGTAAAATGATTTGAAGGCCACCCTTCCATATCTGATCAAAATTCCAGCATTTAGGAGGCAGGGAAGAATAAAGGTAGTGGTGGGGATTACCTATTGACCAAATCCAGGTGTGTATATGTCTGAGAGATACACATGTTTTAAAATCTTTATTGTTTAGGGCTGTAGGCATAAAGAATGGCCTGAAGTCAAATGAATCAATCCCTTGCTTAAAGATAAGCAGGTTGGGTCCAGCTCAGGAAATCATCTTGAAACTGTATATATTATGCTTTGAAATTCTGGGGATACTTGTATGATTTTGATGTTAAACATTTTATGGTGAACTTCTAATTTAGTAGGCCACATGCTCCAGAGAGATTGCACGAAGTAGAATATGGCAAAAGGTGCATCATGTATACAAAGCATGTTGGTTGAGGATGATTTCTCTGGTTATGTAAAAGCTGTGTCTGTTTGATAACCGCCGATCCACAGTCCAGTGTGAGGATTACTGGTGATGGTTTTTACATAATGGATTATCCAGAGTTAAGCATCTTACTCGGGTCTAGGAGACAAATAGCCAATTAGGGCTGTTCCAGACACCTTATTTAAAGGTGGTTAGTGGAGAGCGATTCACAGTCTGACTTCACCAGAGCAAGAAGGACTCATTGCCAGGAATAAAATCCAGAACATTTCAGCAATTCATCAGGTATGTCTTCCAACAACAATAGAGAATGAAAGTCCATGTCATTTTATTCCTGCTTTATTAGGATACAAAAACCACTTCTTTTACACTGTTGTTGACCAAGTTTTTAAAAAATCTGACAGCTGATCAGGAGCTGGATGTTTGACAATGAGTTGTTTTTGAAGGTTTTAATAATAATAATAATAATAATAATAATAATAATTTTTATTTATATCCCGCCCTCTGTCAAACAATCGAGGCGGTTTACAACATTAAAATCAGCACAGAAAATTGGGATTATAATGCAGATTAGATGGCTGGACTCCAGTTATTTGATCCCTGATCTGAGTCCAATTACTAGTCCCAACTAGTCTAGCCCCTTTGAATCCATGGGAACTTTTAAAACTAACATTTAATGGCATGTGCCATTGATTCAATGGGTCTAGTGTACCTAGGACTAACAACTGAATGTTTGACAGATCAGACCTAGAATGGACATATTGCTTAAAGGGATGAAGAAGTCACTACAATTTGGTTGTTTCCACATGGCTAATAGTGACATCTAAAGTGGGGATTACTGCTAAAAGAGTAGGGTCTTCTACCACAACCAAGGTAGCTTAAAGGTTTTGGGACAAACCTTGTTGTGACCCACATAGCTCTGTCACTGAAGAAAGGAGACTGTTTTTAGGATAAAGGGGAATGGCAGAGGAGAGTCGTCTCACTGCCAAATGACAGGGCTGGCCCTGCCAATGATGTCCTCCTAGTTTTCCCATCTGAGGTTTAAACAAGTCCAGAAAAGCTTCATTTTTTGGCCCCACTGACAGTGTAAGCTAGCTGTCAGCAATGCCACATGAACCCTTTAGAAGGATCCCAAGGGAATACTACATTGAGCACTAAAGCCAGTGCTCCATTGTTTATGGTTTGGATTTGTTGGGTAGATGGGCATGGATGGAGCTCCCACCTCCAGGTCTAAGGTGGTACAGCCCAGACATTGGTTACAACTTCAAGGAGAACTAGTTTTAAATGTACTACCACCTTATTGCAAATTACTACTGTAGCTGTGTGGCTCTGGATACTAAACCATGGAGATGATTCACATTAAGGCAGTAAACCTATAGCCCACATTGGGGGACTTGCTTTCAAACCAATGGGCCTAGGGATACAGAGAACTGGATGCTTTGAGAAGATAAATGGTGAGCTGGGAAGCTGATCAAAATTCACAAGGCAGAGGTAGTAGAAGATCCAGCTGTCCAACTGTTTTTTTGAAACAGTGGACTTAATGATCCTAGAAGAGGCCCTTTTAGACTACCCTCTATGTTATTTTAGTTGTGGAGCACATAAGTAACATATTTTCCCCCCTTTCCTCCTTCAGCATTTAATGCTTTAAGGTTGCTTCTACAGGCTTGATATGACAAAAGTCAAAACTGTTTGACAACCCTGAGGTTTCTTTTAAGAAAAGAAGAAATATTCTGAACACACACACACTTTCATATTTTAAGCTCATTGAATTCACGGCTAATCATGACTACCAGAATACAGCTGAAGTTGCATCTGCTCTCATTAGGCTCTCACCTTTACTTGAGAATAAGCATATATCTGATTGTAGAATAATATATATTTGAAGTAAAAATAATAATATAAATGAGCATCTGTAGCCATGGTGGTGCAGTGGTTAAATACTGGTATTGCAACTACAATGTTGTGATTTTGATCCCAGAGGGCTCCAGGTTGACTCAGCCTTCCTTCCTTTTGTAGGTTGGTAAAATGAATACCTAGCTTGTTGGGGGCAATTGCTTACAGGTTATAAACCACTTAGAGAGTTCTGAGTTCACTATGAAGCAGTATAGAAATGTAAATGGTATTGCTATTGCTATGTATATGCTCAGGTGGTCATGCATTCACATTTTAAAGAAAAAAGGATGTTGCATTGACCAGCCTCAGCTCAGGAACTGTCACAGGGTCTGTTTGGCCTTGTACACATCATCTGTCAGCCTCTGGGAAGTAGTGGGGGAGGGAATAGACTGTGGAGCCCTGGACTTCAGATTCAGGTGGTCTAGGATCCTGCATTACAGAAGACAATCTTCTGTTTGAAGAAAGCATCCTCTGTTTGAATGGCTGTCCAGTCTAAGTCCAGTTTAAAGATTAAAAAGACTGTACGACAGGAGAATAACAGGGGCTGTGGAAGTCACCTATCAACAGCACGTGGATTGCAAACTGAAAAGACAAACAGGTCAAAGTTTTCCCTACTATGTTGTGGGGTAAATTATGGCAATTATGATGTCTAAATTTATATCCATAAATATGAGATAACATTTTTATGCTGATCTGTATCATTTGTGTGTGAGAGCATGTGAAAGAGAGAGAAATTGAGAAAGGGGGGGGGACACCTTCCCTCTTTTTCTTGTCATCCTTTGTCCAGACCTCTTAGTTGCATCAGTGCAAGTGACATTTGCTCCAGAATCTACCCTGTGTGAATGGCATATCAAATCATAAACGACTATTAACTAAGGAGACGGCAATCTTTTTATTGCCTGATGAAGTCAGGGCAGCTGTCTCTGATGGAGAAGTATAAACAATTTCTATACTTGAACTCTGCAACTGAGGCACTGCTCTTCAAGAAAGCAAACATTTGGAAAAATGAATTTTATGTAGGCCGTATTGCAAAGAAAATTAATGTGCCACAATAATTTGGCTGTCTTTGGATACCATGTACCATGATTAGGGTAGATGGGAGGGGGATACAAATTGTTGTTCCACCTCAGATAAGAAAATGCCTTGGGGTGTATGACCCCCGCAGAATCACAGCATGTCAAGAATATTGTGTGTTCCTTAGTTAAATGTGTTTGCTAAGACTTGGATGCCTCTCTCTGAGAACAAAAATAATATCTTTAACTGGATGTGGAGATATTTTATCGCCCCCACACACAAAAATCTGGCTTTTCACTCATGCTGAACTATTGTGTCACTTCACAGAATGAAATACACTCAGTATACATTCCTGATGACCCTGATCTCCATCCTTGATTACTCTTTGGCTCAACCTACCTGTGCTGTAGAATCTTTCACTGTGAAGTCTGACTTTGATCCCAAGAGGGTAAAGATGAACATTTTCTATTTTTTTTTATTTCTATGGTAAAGGACAATAATGGGTGTTGGGATAGGTATGTAGATAGGTATAAACGTATGCATGCCTTATAAAGGATTATTATTATGCCTTGGAGAGAGAGGATTTTGAAAAGTTTATTTAGGAGGCAACAGGCAGAATAGAAAGGAAGCAGATGATGGATGCCCCATGTTGGGAGAAAAGCAGGATATAAATGGGATGTATGAATGAATGCATGCATGTGTAAAGCTATAGGGACAGCAGCTCTTTGAGACAAGCATTGCTTACCCTTCAGCTGTCCCAGTTTAACAGGGACAGACCCAATTAATCCTCTGCCATCTCCATTTTTCAGCTGTTTTTAAAATGTCCCTGTTTCTCTCTCTTCCTCCCACTTCCCCCATTCATCCTTAGCTCATTTCACTTGCAACAAAATTACAGTTATCCCTTCATTTTTGAAGGGGATCTGTTCCAGACCCCCCCCCCACTCATGAAAATGGAAATCTGCAAATATTTAAGCTCCATATACTTGAATAGTTGCACATGCACTGTGGGCATGCACACCATTTTAACCCTTCTCGCTTGCAACTCCACAAAGGACCAAAACCGTATACCCAAAGTCCACAAAAATGGAGAGAGGAGTGTACTTGGAAGTACAAAAGTAGTTTCTATTCAATTAACTCATAAGAATGGAGAGGAAAGGGGGGAATCTTGTTCTTCCCAGTAGAGAGACAACTGGAAATTACTAAAGCCTTGCCTAGCTTCTCTTCTTCCTCATTAATAACTTTTGCCATCCTAACCACATTTTGATATTGCTTGGCCAGACATGTCCTGGTTTTTATTTATGAAATGTTGGACATGACATTGCTGAAGATTACTGCTAATTGTAAACTATTATATACAACTGTACATTAATAAAACAAGACCCTGGAATCTCAGTGAGGTACAACAAAACAGTGGGCTAGATCAAGGCAGGTTATCACCTGCATAAACACAAATATGAACAATATCTGGTTTGTGAAACTTCCTTATAAATTTGTCATTGGAGTGCTTTGAATTCTATTCAAAATCTGTATATCATTTAAGGCAAACAGATTTGCCAGAAGGAAGAATAGATTTTGAATAGAATTAGCCAGCAGACTAGTTACTTAAAGGTTGACATGTACTGGCTGTCCCTTCTGGTAAGCTTAATACATGTTCTTTGCATTTTAGTATGCTGGTAAATGGTATGCTCTGTCCAAGAAAGACCCAGAAGGCTTGTTTCTTCAGGATAACATCTCGGCTGAATACACTATTGAGGAGGATGGCACTATGATTGCATCTTCTAAAGGCAGAGTGAAACTTTTTGGGTAAGACAGTAGACTACTACAAGTAGACAATTTTCCTCTTTACATCACTGATTATCACCGGCTTATATGACATTGGGTTGCATTCCTTATATGACACTGTATGGCAGACTATTCCATTTTAGTTATTGCTGGATTAGAACATTCAAAGAGTGAGAGCAGGAATACTCTGATTTGGCTTTCCAGTATTACCACATTAGAAAGCCAGTTCTGAGTAAGGTTAATGC
>CM034703.1:122217691-122228969 GCA_020142125.1 Phrynosoma platyrhinos
AAAATGCATATGCAAGTTGGTGAGCATGGTGCGTTATGTCCTTGGAGACCAGGGTTTGATTCCCCACTCAGCCATGAAAAACCCCTGCGTGATCTTGGGCAAGTCACACATCCTCAGAAAAACCCAACAGATTTGCCTTAAGGTCACCATAAGTTAGAAATTACTTGAAGGCATGCAACAACAGCAATAGAGCAGGACCAGCCTTCAGGATTGGAAGCCTTCAGACAAGAACTCTTGGTGATTTACCTAGCCAACCCATTGGTGTTCTCCAGTTCTTTGCTTTCTCCCTCTTCTGAAAAGTAGTATCTTATTACTTTGTACTAGGCACCTTGGAAAAGCATAAAGCAGCGAGAGGGAAATTTGTGCAGCTCCCAATTGTGTTGGAAGAGCGGCAGGCACTCTGTCGGTATTGAGTTGTCTGTAGTTACCAGAGTTAACTGTAATGCTTGGCTACATTGAGAAGGTATAACAGGGATGGCAGCACCCAACATAACCTTTGCAACTGTTTTCAAAGCAATGTCAGTGCATGTCCCAGACTTATCCAGCTTAGGTTACTGATCCTCCAAGCTTCTTCCAGCAGGCCTGCTTCACTTACTGTGTCTGAAGGGTGTCTTATCTCATAGAAGATGAAAATGGTGATTAAAATGCATTTGTAAACATATATTGCAAAGGAGATACATGTCAGGGATCTGGAACTGGCTATTATTTTCACCCCAAATTATTTAGATAATGAGTGTTAAATGCTGCTTTATTGAGACACTGATATGATTTACCCTCTCTGAATGTAGTTACCAGATTTCACAAGGGGGAAAAAATCTGTGATTTAGCACAGCTCTGGCAATGCCCACAGATTTAGTACTTAACATCATTTTATAGCCCATGAAGTAGCTAGATTTAGAGATACAAGGAATTTCTGCACTCATCTTCCCATTGAAGTTAAGAGGCAACTGTCTAAATATTATGTAGATATCTTTGCCAGAGGGATTAATGGCCAAACCTCCTCAGCTATGTGGATTGTGCAAAATGAATGCCTCCACTGCGATGTGAAAGTGCACTGCAATGCAAAGAACTTCTTCCAGTGGAATACATCAGGTTCTCCAGGTTTCTTCATCACAGGGGCCTAATGATGCACTATGAAAGTCACTCCCAAGGTGTCTCCTTCCTTTTATTCTTTTTTTTAAAAAATAAACTTAAATTTTATTTTCAAGCCACTCTGGAAAGGACACACTTGGCACAAAGGAAGCAACTAGGGCTGAGGCTGCTAACCCTTTCCCCTGCCCACTGTTTTTCACTTCATACAGCTCCTTCAAACAGGGATTTTACACTCTACTTGTCAGGGCTAACATTCACATTTGAAACCCCTGTGGTGAGAGATTTAAGCAAGAGAACAAGGGGAAGGAGGGTTGGCTTTGTTTACTAAGTGCTGTAATGAAGCTAAAAGAGCTAGAGAAACCTCCTGAAGATGATTTCTGAACCCTAAACTTTGACGTTGTTGTGTGCCTTCAAGTCGTTTCTGACTTATGGTGATCCTAAGGCGAAGCTATCATGGGTTTTTCTTGGTAAGATTTATTCAGAGGAAATTGCCATGCCTTCCCTTGAGACTGAGAGAGTGTGACTTGCCCAACGTCATCCAGTGGGCTTCATGGCCAAGCTGAGAATCGAACCAAGGTCTCCAAAGTTGTAGTCCAACACTCAAACCAACTTGATAGCAGTGGCTGAAGTTTATTGTCCTATTTGCCTTACACAAATTCTGGGCCCCAGGCTTATGCTTTATCCAGAATATAGAAATGTTTCATTTTGGATTGTAGTTCCCAGAATCCACCATTCAGCATGGAAAATTGCCATGCTGGCTGCTGGATTCTGGAAGTTGTAGTCCCAAACAACTTTTCTGAGCTTTGTTTTTAAGACCATAAGAACTTTTTACAAAAGGACATTTCATATAGTGCTCTCTCCTTTGAATAACAAGCAACTACGGTATAGCCTTTCTACAGGAGGTCAGGAAAGGATCAAGATGAAGATAGCTATGACCTGTCACTTACCCTCATTCTCACCCTTTGGTGCTTAAGGGTATGTTGAGCCTGAATGTGGAGGTGACATTTAGCTTATATAGCTAATAACCATGCAAGAGCCTATCCCCATAAATGCATCTAAGCCTTTTAAATGCTGTCTAAGCTAAAGGTCACCACCTCATCTTGTAGTAATACATTTCATATATCATGTGTTCCTTGTGTTAAAGTTGCACTCTTTTCTTGGTTGGAAACCAGCAGCCAGTTAATTTCATGGAATGGCCAAGTTCCAGTATTATGAATGAGTTCTCTCTGTTAACTCATTGTTTATTATTTTCCTGTACCCGAGCCTGAAAAATAACAGTGCAAAATGTTCTAACTGCCTCCCAGTGATGATGTTGCAACATCCAATGTGTGCTTCTTTTGCTTGTTTCCACAGGAGCCTGTTAAATGAAAAAACTTCCCCAGTCCCAAGTTGGAGCAAAGGCCCAGCCCCTGCATTTTGAAGTTTTCTCACACATGTAGTTTGGATTAGAGCCTTCTTTAAAACATGTCTAATTGGTGTTGTTTCTGTTTTGCTTTTTTGCACCTGCGTGTACCACACACTTGTGTGAACTCAAAGAACGTTACAAATGTAATATTTGTCAATAAACGTTTTTAAGTAATCTTTTAAATGGCTTCTTTTATCTGTGCTCTCAAGCTTTGGGGATGACAACTTCTGTGGGCTTCAGCAGTGGTATGATCATATGTTTCATTGCCCAATATGGCACACATACACCCTGCAACCCCCCCCCCCAAAAAAACAGAGCATAATCGACAGGGCTACAGGCAGGATTGTTGCCTAGTACTAACTGGAGACCCTGGGATTTAAACCCAAAGGCCTTCTGCATGTGAGCTATGGTTGCATTATTCTTTGTAATGTGCAGCTTTATCCAAATTGGAAAATGTTTAGTAAATCATTGTCAGGATCTGCTGAATCTGTGTCTGGCTGCCCAGAGGGCTGGATGACTTAACTGCAGGTAGCAGTTTTGCATAGAAGTACCTTCAGATCCTGGACACCAACCACCTTGGCAGGCAGGCAGGAGCACAAAATGACCTCCTGTTCCTGTTCAGCTTTGTTCAAGCAAAAACAATTTTCTCACATTGGACACGGTTTGGTATTCTTGGCTATCCCTGAGTCTTGACTTGCTTCTCAGCTTTGCCTCCTAGTTTATGTTAGTGTCTTGTGGGTGTGAACTTACCTTCAGAAATAGTGGAGAAGATAATTTTCTCAGGAGTACATAGTTGAGGATTTAGGGAGTGTACTCAGTCTGCCCAAACACACTAATTCTTCTCACACTGCAAGCAGCTATCCAGTTTCTATGCAGTTTGCAATACAGAGATTTCCACAGTTACTATTCCACTTTAAAGAGGAAACTGCATAGAAACTGGATAGCTGCATGCAGTGTGAGAAGAATTAGCGTGTTTGGGCAGACTGAGTACACTCCCTAAATCCTCAACTATGTACTCCTGAGAAAATGGTAGAAACAGACTGTGCTTGTCTGTTCAGTAATCATGCCTACGAATAAATCATATGGTAGAACTTCTACAAACTGCATCCAGGAACACACTTTTTGTATCAGCGATCAGTCCCCAGACATGCAACACTGGCCTTTAATTAAAATCTTTAATAATGTGACATTTCAAAACTTAACTGTAGCATCCAAGCTAAAACACCTGAGCTCCAATTACACGAACTGTAAAGGTAGTAAAGGCAAGTCTATTTCTCAAAATTGATCTTTTCACAGATTTTGATAGGAATGGCTCTTAAAGCAGCATGTACATCTTCAAATAATAATCACTAGTGCTTGCCACCCCATTTTAATCTAGCAGTCCCTTAACTTTTTTTCCTTCCTTCTCTGCATGGCTTCAACTATTGCCTGTTTAAGCATCTGGGATCCTTGGGTAGATGAAATCCTTACCCACTGACATATAGGTTGAACTCAATTCAGTTTTTTACATCTACATTTGAAATTGCCTTTAATTGTGCTCTGGCACTGTAGTTTCCAGCCACAGTTTTCATTTCTCCCCAACATGACATAAGTTGAGTAATTCTGGGGCACTGTAGTTTAGTAGGGGAAAGACTGTCATCCAAAAATGATGGTTGGAATCCAGTATGGTCTTGCACTATGGTTATAGTACTATGCACTGGATTTTGGCTCAAACCTCACCACCACCACCACCATCCCCACTTACTGAGCAGCAGCTACTGTGATTGATGTGGGTTTGTTCCTCTGTTGGTCAGGAAGCAACTGGCTGCTATTTCCACCCCCTTCCATGAGCAAGCCCCATTGCAATAGGTAGAAACAGAGTCACTGGTGTAATTCCCCATTGCATGGAGATGGCTTGTGTGGGGTGAGTGGGTATGCCAGCCAAATGGGTATGGCAGCCAAATGCTTTATGAGCAACAGGGATCTGGGCCCCCATGGGCTGCAGCAGTTGCTTCCCAGTAAGTAGAGAAGGGAGACTTTCATTGTCCCTATGGGGCTATGTAGGGATTGTGAATACCTAACAGTCATGGGTACATAACCTCTGGTTATGAAGTCATAACTGTGATACAGGATACCAGCTATGACAGCTATCACTGGCCTGAGAGCAGCTCACATAAGATAACCTAATGTGTTCCTGACAGAGATCTGGATGGAAAGCTCCCTGACTCAGCCTTACTATAGTACTATAGTACATCTTTTTCTTTTCAATATAAACTATATATGCCATGGGGGAGGTGGGGGAACTGATGTTGTTCATCAAGGATCCACATACTTGACAGGCCAGCTGTGCTGGGTGTGGATGCAATACTCTGTCAGTGAAAAGGTGGGATTTAAACAAATAAAGCAGGCTGCAAAATGGATAACAGCTTGTCTTTCAGTTTTATAATGCACTGTTAACACAGTTGGTAGTATAGCATCTGTAAGTGTTTTGAGAAATCAAAGTCTGGATCTCGCTTCCTCCACCGCCACCCCCATCTTATTTCAGGTGAACAAATATTTAGAGATAAACATAAGCAATGTCATTGCTTGGTTTATTGCTTTGCTAGATAGTTCCACAGACAATTTCTTCCATGCACAAATAATTAACTATGCTGTCTGGTATTTCTGCTGCATTCCACTCCCAGCGAGGAGGGAAGCTTATTGTCCTTAAGACCTACCGTAGGTTCTAAAATTGTGGACACCCCACTTGCTGATGCTGCACAACACCAAGTGCATGTGTATGTGTCACAAAGAACCAGAAAAACCATGAAACCTGATGTTTCCTCCCTTCCTTTTCCAAGCCAAGACTGGGGGAGGAGGCTGAATGCTTCTTGCGAAGACCCTCATTGATCTTGAGTAGATATGTGGGAATGACTGCACTCCCAAAGCTGTATGCTCCAATGCCAGCCCATCATGATATTTTAGCATTTTCAGCTGGAAAATAGGGATGTTATGAATCCTTCCTGCCACACAAAGCTTTATAAAAATTACATAGTTAAGTCATATGGCACACAGAACCTGAGATGACTATTTTACACTGGCTACTAATAATAACCATGTCCATATCTCAATCTGGTCTGTAAAATGAAGAGTCCAGTAAGAGCTACTGCTTTATTTTAATGCAATGGTGGGGATATGGTGGCCACCCAGACATTTTGTCGGACTGCAACTTTCATCATCTCTTACCCTTGGCTATCTAGTGAGTAAGACTGATAGAAGTTGCAGTCCAACAAATGTGGGGGCTTGGAAATGTTGTAATATGTCTTTGTATACAAGTAGTAAGTGGAATGGCTAGGTTGGAGGAGCTTCGAAAGCAGAAACATTACATGGAAATTAAGGCATGGAAGATGGCATGACAGCTGGTGCAAACTGCAGGCTTGAATCTACAACATCTGTAGGGAACTCTTGCTCCTTCTCAAGATGCTCCATTGTAATAAACTGGCCGTGAAAATGGGCCTGGCCTGTTCCAGTAATCCACAGCACGCACCTTGTAAAATCCCGTGACTGTTGTTCCTGGTAAAGGAAGTCCAATGCATGTAGCTCATTATTATTATTATTATTATTATTATTATTATTATTATTATTATTATTATTATTATTGGGTCAAGCTCTCATTTACTGAGAAAGGCTGGAATATTTCTACATGTATATTAGGGTTAAACTCCATCACATGGATGCTTCAATTTTCTACTTAGTCAAATTCCCACAGGACTGCTTCCCAACAAGTTAACTCGCATATTTTCAAAAAGTGCTACTTGGGAATTGGCTCTGAAGGGGCATCTAGAGCAGAAGTGGGCAAAGTGTGACCCATGGACCATATATGGGCCCCTAGGGCCATGGGGGGGGGTCCCAAAGATTTTTTAAAATGCATTTTCCCCATTTTTTGCCCCCAAATGCCCTTTGGGCAATTTAGGCACAGGAGAGGCCTTTTCTGAAACAGAAAGTAAAGAGAGACTAATGCTCACTTCTTGTTATTATAAAAAACCTCTTTTGATAATAAAAGGGCTCAAGGGATTTTTAAAAAATTGTGAAAATGTCCCTCTCACCCCTGAAAGGTGGCTTGAGGACATTTGGAAGCAAAAGACACTTTTTGTGAAGTGTGCAATGGTAGGTTCAGCCCTCAAAGCACTCCTGAGAGCGAATGTGGCCCCATAACCTTCCACAGTTGCCCATTCCTGATGTAGAGGGACCCTTAACATTTATTCCCTACCCACACAGATTGCCCTTCACAGGGTACCCTAGAGAACCTGGAAACTGCTTATCAAATTCTCCCACCCCCCATTCAACAGGCACATTGTGAATTTAGCACAAGAGCTTCTCATAGAGAGTATATCACTTGGATGTGTGCATATTTTCCTGGAGTCCACCTTTCAAATTTTCAGTTTGTATACAGAACATGGAGACATTTTAAAACATACAGAACTTGCACAGAAAATACAAAAGAGTTTTTAAAAAAATACTAAACTCCTTGGGGAGTTTGAGGGGTCCCTCTTGGATGGAAAAGTTCAGTTGCGTACACATGCCACTCTAAAAAACCCTAAATCTTTACATGCAGCATGATTTCAGTCAGAAATCAAGGAACAAGTTTTTAGGAATGCAGAGAGAATTCCCCTCAACTTTTCACAACAGTGAAAATGAACCAGTCCTTAGTCTAAATGAAAGGTTTCCTTCCAAAGGGGAAAGCCCCTACATCAGGGATGGAAAACACGGGGGGGGGGATGTTATTGGACTGTAATTTCCACAATCTCCCACTACTGGCTTTGCTGGCTTGGGGCAATGGGAACTGTAAGGCAAAAACATCTTGAGAGTGACATATTCCTTACCCCAGTTGTACACTTTCCAAAACAAATCACAAAACAAGTATAAGGATTTCAAACTGGAAATATCTTTCACTAACTGATACAATATTAGTGGTTACTGATTCTAAAGATAAAAATAAAGACAGACATTGGGCTTTACCTGGGCTATAGACTAGCATTGTAAATATGCTGTCTTTGACAGTGATCTGCTTGTATGCTTTCCCATCTTGCGAGAACACTACTTCAAACTTTTTCAGACACCTATGAAGAAAAGCCAAGAAACAAATTGTAGGGGTTGAAACATACTGCTGCTTAGCAGGAAGTGAAGGTAATTTTCAGGTAAACATAAGCAGAAATGAGACAAATCTGTTCCAGATCCACTTATTTTAAGGCAAAATTAAACTCAATAATTATGTTATACCACTTGTACTTAAATACCTCCATTCAATCCCATAGAAGTGTCTGCTTGATAATTCAAAATATAATTGAATCAAACATAGTTTTGCACATCTTTAGAGAATCACCTACTTTGAATTCATACAGCTGTCATCCCATGTTACCAAAACTTGTCCCTTTGTGAGACCAATGAGGCGAACACTGCTGACCTGGCAAAACAGAGTGACTTAAATGAAGAACCACATGGACAGAAAGTATGAGGCAAGACTTAGTTTAGATCAGGGGTAGGCAACCTTTTTGAGCCGGGGGCCGGTCCCCCGAAATCCTCCCCTCCATTTTGGAAAACAAAATGGCGGCTGCCGCTCGTTTGCGCATGCGCAGTACTCCTGTGCATGTGCAAACGCGGCATGGCCACCATTTTGGAAATCAAAATGGCGGTCGTGGCACACGCAGCCACACAGCGGCCAAAACGCGCAGCGGCAGGGGTATGCCTGGGCCGGTAAGTGCTGGGACCTGCGGCAGAACCGGCCCGCGGGCTGTAGGTTGCTGGCCCCTGGCTTAGATTATTTAATGCATTTGAATGAAAACTATTTATCTTCTAAAGCAAGATGAAGGAAAGCTTATAAACAGAGTAAATGATGAGGCTGTAATGGATGGTTGATGAACTAGGTAAAACCAAACATTAGTCTGACAGACTTTTACTGACTGAGCCATTTCCCAGAATGTCTTGGGACTGCCTTCCCCTACCTGGGGCCCTACAAGTTCCAGAAGTTGCTGCGTTTTGGATTCTTTGCTTTCTGGAGAGAGGCAGAAGACCATGCTCTGCAGTTGGCTATGAACTACCATCAATTGCGTCTTGTAGGTCACAATCCCATATACAGTTATCTAGGAACAAATCCAACTGAATACAGCGGGACTTACTTTTTCTGAATAAATATACGAACAATTCCTTCTAAGCTGTGGATCATAAAAGGCAGTGTTTCTAGAGTGGTACTATCCTTTCAGAGAAAATTTTGCACCCCCTTCTCCTAGACATGTTTCTAGTTATTTTAAAAATGCTGTTGAATTTGCCCATCAAGTGCAAACAGTTGCCACCCCTGATGATTCTGCTGAAATAGCATTCCAGCTTGTGGGCTCACAGAAGTGATAACAACTGAGACACAAACATACTGCCTTGGTGAGGACTAGGCTCACTTATGGGCTATGCTCTCAGAATGACTGGTAAGCAAAGTGACTGGTAAGTTATGGGGACAATTTGGATAGGTTCTCCAACATGGGCCTGTTTACAGTGTGGTGAAAGAAGAGGCATATCTGATGCATAACAGATCAAAAGCCTCCTTGAATCAAATCAAAGTTGCTGACAAGAGTGGCTTAGAAGAACAAAATGATTTGTCAAAGTTGTTTGAAACACACCAAGAGACTTCAGACTTCCTATGTCCCAAACTCCATGATTCTAAGGTGAACTTAAACAAACACAAATATTTGTTCTGAATCTGAGTAAAGTTTTCACAAGCATAAGCAAACAGTGGACAGGATGTGGTACCCACCTGATTGGGAGCAGCAAGGGGCTTTGCACAAATATGGAGAAGAAAGACAGCTGGAATTGGGAACTGTTGTTTCAGCATCAGATGGCTTGTTGCAGGAAGGAGAAATGGCCCTTTCACCACAGGGTCCTGTGAAATAAAAACAGTAATCAAGTTGGATGGCTCGTAAGAAGTGTATTGTCTACAATACCTATCAATATTAACCACATAGATATGCTGTGCAATATCATGCAAGGCCCAGAGCACATATGCTACAGTTGCATTGGTTTCATTGTCTAACACTAATCAGTGCCTGGATAAGAAACCATCCTGTTGCCCTAACATAGTTGCTCAGAACTTTCTGAATGAATAATGGATAAAAGCGTTATAAATCAAACCTGCTAAGGTGGATCAGAATAATCTTTGTTGTAACTTTCCTCTCCTTTCACAGGGGAAAGCATATATAGGGAGGAATACGCATGGAAGTTCATGAGTTGCAATGAAAGTCTATGGTAGATTTGTTTGGAAGCATACCTAGGTTAGCATGCTTCACATGCCCATTACTGAAATCTTTCCTACAATACATTATCAATCATGTGGACCATGCATCATCAATAATTTATTTCTTCATGAAAAAATAAGGCTATGAACTAGATCCAAGAGAGGGGTCCAGAGGGTAAATTTATGCCACCTAGCTATACCATCTATATGCTGAATTACACCATTGCACAACTGATCATACAACTCACAACATGTGTGTTTTCACTATGCAAATATCCAGGGGTAGGCAACCTTTCCCCTTTAAGGGCCGAGGGACTTCAGCTCCCAGAAGCCTCAGCCATGTTGGCCAATAGTCCCATGTTGGCCAATAGCTCCTGGGATTCTGGGAGCTGAAGTCCCTCGACCCTTAAAGGGGAAAGGTTGCCTACCCCTGCAAATATCAATATGCCCCCAATAAAATGCCCTGAAAAATGCAACCACTTGCACAATGGTTATGCTGATGGCACTTTGCTTGTGCAATTATACCGTAATTAGGATATGGCCCTTGCACAATATCTCAAAAGTCCAACTGCTGGTCTGAGGATACTTATATCACCATGTGTCATCAACAGGAATCTAATCTATGGAAAAGTTGGCCCTGAAACAGGACTACCTTTCTAACTGGCATGGTTCTATTTAATGAATTGCCCTTCTTCATAAACTGTGTCCATGCATTCAGTCTGTAGGACTATTTGGTATTTGTGTTAAGCAGGGTGCAGAAGGGCTAATGCAATATTAGCTTATAGTAGTCCTCAGAATGCTTTTGTAAAGTAAAAGGAAGAACACATTGTCTCAGTTCATTTTGGGATAGGAAAGAAGACAGACAAAAGCAGTTGATCTATTACTAGACCCTGCCCTAAAAGCTGATTCACATATGTGGGGATAAGCTAACAACCTTTATTGGAACTGGAGCTCCACAACTGCTTCCTTACCAGACACAGGGAACAGAGAGATGAATTAATTTCTTCAGAAGTGGGTAGTGACTACAACAGGTAAGAAGGAGCAAAAAGCTTAAGCACACACACAGATGCAGAAACTGCAGGCCATATCTGGCTTCCCTCTCACTGAATACTTTGTGCCAGTGTTGATATCTCTTTATTTTTTAACACAGTAAAGGTCTGAAAGGGGCACGAGGAAGTATTCCCTGTTGCACGGTGTTCATGTGTTCAGCACAACTGTCCACTGGATGGAAACTTTGCACAAACTCTTATGTAAGTAAGGACTTCCCTGCAAGGTGTATTGAGTACACCACCACTATACGGTCGGAATAATTGGTGCAACCCACTTCCCTCTGAAATCTTGGCTGAACACATGAGTACACCTTCCAAAGAGCTTTAATCTATAGCCCTACCAGTGGCAATTGGTTGCTTCCATGTCAATGGGGCAGTAAATCCACTATAGTTTTCAGTGTGAACATTAAAAAAGCAATGCCCAACCTAGGTTCAGCACCTTTGATAGCTCTTTTAATATTTGGACAGAAACCCAGAACAGATTTACCCCACCCC
>CM034703.1:122237894-122252410 GCA_020142125.1 Phrynosoma platyrhinos
CAGTGAACTAGCACTCCCTAAGCAGTTTACAATGTGTTAGCCAATTGCTGCCAACAAGCTGGGTACTCATTTTACTGACCTGTGAAAGGATGGAAGGCTGAGTGGATCTTGGAGCCTTGCCTGGGGTCGAACTCACAACCTTATGGCTGCAGTACTGGCATTTAACCATTCCACCACCAGGGCTCCCTACCAAGGCACATATGTGCATAAATGAGGTGCTCTTAAGCTCTCGACCCCTGAATAACAAACTCGCAGCTCTAGAGTTCATCAGATGCAGCAGGAGAAGGAAGAGCAAGACTGTGATGGGGAAAGCAATTTGCAAAAATTGTAAAAATGGTATATGGGCATGATTTTGCCTCCTCACCCTGATTGTACTAGCAGCGAGGTGGACAGCCTGGCTGCAGTGTGATTCAGCAATGAGGATGATTTACCCAGTGCATCTCCCTCCTTATCCCAATCCTGCTCCCACAACTATACCAAACAATTATTGGGCAGGCTTGTACAGCATTTAAACAGGAAGAAGTAAGGGTGCCAAAAATGCTGTGTGTATGTTTTTAGAATAGACAGAAATGAAAGAATTGCCTCTTGGCATGACTCCCCACTACTGGCCATTTCAGTACCCAGCAGAAGACTCTGATTAGCCTCCTAAGTTTTAGGGGAAGAGTGGCCAGTAATTTATTCAGGTCCCTCCTGGCCAGACAATGTAGATCTACCAATTATCCTCTGACTCACTGGGTAGGTTTCCAGCAGATGTTCCACCTCCCCAGACTTACAGGCTCCAAAGTCAGGGGAGAAAAGTGCCCATATCCCTTGCTTCTTCTCTGAACTCTCCCCATTTTCTACAGGCACATGCAATAGGAGCTGAGACTGCCCATGGCATCTGACTGGGTAGGAGGTGTGCAACCTTTCAGATGTTGTTGAATTGCAATTCTCATTAGTCCTAACCAGCAAAGCCAATGTGAGCAACACTGAGACATGAAGCTCAACAACATCTAGAGGGCTGTATGATTCCCATCCCTGTTGTAAGTGAATGGGGTCTTCATGGCAAAGGAGGTTTGCCATTGCCATTCTCTGAGGCTGAAAGAGCATGACTTCCCCAAGGTCATCCAGTGGGTTTATGTGGCTGAGCCGGGATTCAAACCCTGGTCTCCAGAGTCCTGGTCCAATGCTCAAACCATTACACCGCACTGGCTTTTAGTGTACAACAAATGCTAGGGACACATTGTAGCAGTGCATTAAAGTCTCCACTTGTTTGTTTATAGATGTCAATTCAAAAGTGTGAACAACATTTTTGCTATAAAAGCTATTTACAATGATGGGAATTGAGTCTGGGGCTGCATCTTGGTGATGTACATGACTAGCATCCCCCTAATTCCTCCCAATTTATATCTCTGGATCTTTCTCTCCTCTACTCCTCACCTACTCACATGTATGCACACTGTTTCCTGATTCACTTTGTGGATACATGAGGCTCACAGGGGAAGCCAGTACTTTCTAATAAAAGTCAGAACAAGTAGGTTAAGTCTGGTCAAGCTGGCCAAAGTCAATTCACAGCAGGCAAAGTCAAGGCAGAAGGCGCTGTGTATCAATGTGGGAAATGATGCCATCTTGTGTTTATTACAGAACAAGTCTTGATTTCCAAGACTGAATTGTTTTGTTTGTATTGTTGAACAATTTTCACAACATGCTATAGTGCATCTTTCCTGAGGTTATTTTATCAGCTCATATTATGCAAATGATCTTGATGATGGTGGTGGTGGTGGTGATGGCAAAGCATTCAAATAAACCATTTCCTACCTACCCCCTAGAGTGGTACAGCACAGCAAGAGGCAGCTGCCTGGATGACGCAGCTGAAGGAAAGGAAAGACAGGGCAGGGCAATCTGCTGCTGCTGCTGCTGCTGCCACTGTGTTGCCACCCCCAGCAGACCGTTTTGGGTATGGCTGGGTGGGTGGCTGGACAGCAAGAAGGAAGGTAAAGAGAGGCAGTCCGCTGCTGTCATCACTGCCACCACTACCCAGCAGCCTTTTACAGGTTACACCGAGTTACCATAATGGGTGACACCAACCTTAGTGATACCACTGTGTGCAATAGCTCTGTGGAATAGGAAGATACTAGAGCACCTTTCCATGCCATAGTCCTGAAAGACTGTAGGAGACAGAATCCCTTTTTTCCCCTTCCATCTCCAAAGGAAGTGTGGCAGGAAGAGACAGGCCCGACTTAGCAAAATTTCAGAAACGATTTCAGTAGCATGGATGGAAGGGGGACAAAAAAGGAAGCCTGCCTTTGCCAACTAGAAAACAAGGGAGGATTTTTAAGATGTTAGTGGATCAACATAGTATTGTTGTAGTATTGTTTTTGGGTTTTTTTATGTTTATATAGAGGCACATATCCTCTTTTTATATTTTTTTTTAATTGTTTGGATTTAATAACTTTTTAAGGGGTGGGAGGGGGGGAAATAGTTCTTAAATGTTGTATTATCATTTTATTATGTAAGCCGCCCCAATTGACCTCAGAGGGGCGGGATATCAAATAAAAAGTATTATTATTATTATTATTATTATTATTATTATTATTATTGTTATTATTATTATTATTATTATTATTATTACATGTTTGGCTTGTTTGCTCATACATTGTATTCTAAGGGAAGTGGAGGCAACTTGTGGCCCTGTAGATCATGTACAGCTGCCAGACTGAAAACTGGAAGGGACACATGTACCTTTGATGGTTGTATACAAGAATTTTAAAAAGTATTTTCTTACCTGATTGTGTGACAAACAACATTTCCTGAAATTCCCTCTTCTACCACCATTAAAGGTACAGAACCTGTCTCTAGTTTTCAATCTGACAATTCTAAATTCAGGGGTGGGGAAAACCTTGTCTATAGGAAATTTAGACCCAGCAGAGTCATCTTTGAAAAAGAGAAAATGAATTGGAAGTTGGCTGCCTGTTTTTGAAAAAAAATCTCTCCCAGGCCCAAAACTGCCAAAAATGTGACAAGATTACCCCTAAACGGCTGTTTTGTGCTTCAAGTAATTTCTGACTTATGTTGACCCTAAGGCCAAAAATCATGATTTTTTTTGGCAATGTTTTTTTCAGGGGGGTCTACCTTTGCCTTCCTTGGAGTCTGAGAATATGTGACTCACCAAAGGTCACCCAGCATGTTTCCATGGCTGAGTGGGGATTCAAACCCTGGTCTTCAGCACTCTACCGCTATGCCACACTGGCATTTTAATCCTTTTTTTAAAAAAAATGTAAGGCAATTTGGGGAGAACATTACCCTGGGAGGGTAATATGCCCTCCCCAGCATATGGCAATTGCTCTCCCCTGCTCTAGATGTTAGATAGCAACTTCCATAATCCATTAAAAGACCTAGAAGCTATGTTAGTTAGAGTTGATGGGAGCTGCAGTCAAACATCTGGAAGGCCACAATTTACTTATCCTTAAAACAGGACATAAGCACCTAGAAGTCCATACCTTTTGAAAGCAATTAATTGTGTACCGAGAGAGACTTTATTTTAACACTAACTCTCTATGCTTTTTATTTACTAATTTGTTACTATTACCAGTGTAATGAAAACATGATTTCAGAAGCAATCAGAGATTCAAAGCATTACAATGGCACTTTCATGTAGTGATGGCTGGAAAACAGCAGAGAGGGAACAGCCACCCTTGTTCAACTACCACAATCATAATCCAGATTCTGTTCTCCTCTCTCAGTTGTTGGTATTGCCATAAGAAAACGAAGCCTGGCGCATCTATAGTTAATCCTGGTCCTACTGAGCTGAATAGAAAATGTTTGTGTCCAGATCACAGAACTTTCCTGAGAGACAGCTGAGCCTAGGGGTGTGTTACATTGGCCCCTATACTTGGCCAGTTGTATGAATTTTTAGATTGTAAACCTGAGGGCAGGGAAATGTCTAATTAACCATTTGTAAGCTGCTCTGATAGCCTTTTGGCTGAAAAGTGGGGTATAAATAATCCTAATAATAATAATAATAATAATAATAATAATAATAATAATAATAATAACAACAACAACCAAGCAAAAACACTATGAGCTTTCCTTTGGGTATGATCAAATGAGAGGCACCTTCTGTTTCTACACTTCAGGTGTCGGTTCCTGGCCAATCTTCCATTAATTTGTGAGACCTTGCACTTAAGAATGTACCATCCATCTTACATGTTTGGCCTAGTTGTGACACCTCAAACGTTTGTCAGAGCAAGCAAAAAAAGAACTGAGGAAGAAGCTTCAGACCATTAATTTTTCCTTTTTGTTGTTTTTTGCTTGAATTTCCTATTATAGAAAGAGATGATGCCTATATTCTCAGTGGCACTTGAAGATGACGCATAGGCTTACCTTTGGCACCATAGCTGCATAGGTTACATCAGCTCTCCAAGGCTGTGGAAATGACCAACCCACCAGTGGATCTGCTTCATCATTGTATATTGGCACAGAGGCAAAACTGGGGAAGATCTTCTGAATCTGTCCCACTGCTTCAGTTTCTTGTTCCAAGATGTAAAGTGAGCTCCCAGCTCCCTGTGGTGATAAAATATAATGGCTACTTTTAAAATTCAGTCCAGAATCTTTACATCACATTAAAGGCTGCATCTGCACTGCTAAAATAATCCAGATTGACACAACTTTAACTGCCAGGACTCAATGATATGGAATCCTGAGATGTGCAGTTTGTTGTGGCACCAGAGCTCTCAGACAGGGAAGGCTAAATGTCTCACAAAACTACAGATCCCAGAATTCCATAGCATTGAGCCATGGCAGTTAAAGTTGTGTCAACCTGGATTATTTCTGCAGTGCGAATGACCTCAAAGTCATTTTCTTTGGCGTATCAAGACAAATAAACATGAGTGTTTAATTTAATTCCACAGCAATCAAAGCATGGATCGCTGACCTTCTTATGGATAGCAATGTAGTCCAGCCTGACACCTGTCTCTCCGGTGAAGAAATTTGTTCCATTGTAGCAGTGACTGAGGAGGTTCCAGCATATTGGAGACTTTGGGAAGGGATGGAAAGAATCTCCTGGGCCTCCCAGTTTGAGTTGAGGACTAGCTTGTTTTAATCCTTCAGAGCAAGCATCATAGTAGTTGAGGAATCCTAGGAGTGAAATAACAATCATTGTAAGCTCAATGCATTTTTAGATAACAATATCTTACTATCTAAGAGTAAGTGTGATGTAGTGGTTAAGTGTTGGACTCCCGAAGACCTAGGTTTCAATCTCCACTCAGCCACGCAAACCTACTTGGTGACTGTAGGCAAGTCACACTCTCCCAACATCAGAGAAAGGCTACGGCAAACCAACTCTGAACAAATCTTGTCAAAAAGACCCTATGATAGGTTTGCCATAAGAAGAGCCCTGGTGGTGCAGTGGTTAAATGCTGGTACTACAACCACAACATTGTAAGTTCAAACTCGCAGGGCTCCAGGTTGACTCAGCCTTTCATCCTTTGGTAGTTCAGTAAAATGAGTACCCAGTTTGTTGGGGGCAATTTGCTAACACACTGTAAACCACTTAGAGAGTGTGCTTAGTTCACAATGAAGTGGTACAGAAATGTAAAGTGCTATTGCTATAAGTTGGAGTCAACTTGAAGGTGCATAACAGCAACAACAAGAACAATATCTTACTAACTAGGGAAGAAAATATCTTGTCATTCAAAACATACTGGAGTGAAATATATTACAGATGGGCCTACATTAACAGGAACAGATGAAGAATTGTAACAAATGAGGAGCTGCAGCATCCCTGCCGCTAGTGTCACCCGGTGTGGGCTTCCACAATGAGCCACGGGCATGTGCACGCACCTGGTCATGGTCCCCATCCTTGTCACTGCCTCCTTCTCCTCAGAGGAGAAAGGAGTGGTGGCAAGGAGAAGCATGCATGCTTCTTTGGACAGTCCTCAGTGCTGCCCCCTTCTCCTCAGAGGAGAAAGGAGCGGCGCTGAGGCAAGCTGGGGATGCGTGCACTTCCGGCAGTCCTCAGTGCCTCCCCTTTTTCCCAAGAGGAGAAAGGGATGGCATGCACGTGCTCAGCCTGGCTCATTGCCGCCAGCCCATTCTCCTGAAGAAAATGGGACCGTGGCAGAGGAAGGGTGGGCCTGACTGGGTGTCACCCCCCTCTGGGGTGTCACCCGGTAAGGTGTGCACCCCTCACACACCCCCCACTGATGCTACTGATGAGGAGTTTTAGGAATGGCTGCAAAGAGATCATGCAGTTGCATTACAGATTCCAATAATTGTATTATAGATTCCAATAATTGTAGTATAAAGCTGACATGTACAATGATTTTAAAGATGATTTCTATCCTTCATAATCACAGTGAGCCTGGATGTAAGTTCCAGAGGTTTAACAATGTTAAACTGTTACAGAACAGCACTGTGGCATCTACAAGATGAACAGGTTTATTGCGGTATAAGCTTTTATGTACTTGGGAGTCCACTTCAACAGATGCATAATGTGTGTCTCCACTGGCAGGATATATTTCTCTTTCAAAATCCTGGGGTGATTGGCCTCACTTACAAACAACTCCTCTAATCTAGAATAGCTTTTCAGAAGCAGTGACAGGACACATCACAGCAAAGAGGAGCTAGGTCCTTAAGATAAGAGCACCCTGACCCACAAAACGAATGTGTCTATGTTACTATATATATATATATATATATATATATATATATATATGCAAATTATGTTCTTCTGAACTTATCTGATACAAATTCCCTTAAGAACAAAGTAGGTCAAATGGTTTATGGTTTTAAAACAGGCTAGGCAAAGAGCATAAAAATTGTACATCATTAAAACTGTTATAAAATAACTTCATTTCTACAATTTACTCAGTCATATCTAAGTACTGTAATATACCTGCAGTAACCTTTATGTCCAATTTGGTAACTGATTTATGTTGACTTTTAAAAAGATTGAATGGCAAAGGGAATACCTATATGAGATGAGAACTGAACCAGGCTTTTACAGGATCTAAAATGGACTATTTCTTCATCTTTCCTGACCTTTTAATTCTTCCCTCTGCACTCAGTTAAAAACAAGAAGGAGTCGAAAGCAGCTTACCATTAATTGTCATAGATACATTATCAAAATCCTGGTGATCTGGCTCATTCCAAGTCTCAAAATTCCACTTAGAAACATATTTCAATCCATATCGCTCTGAAAATGAAGCTAGTATTAATTATTACTTTGTGATATTACATAGGACTCTTTCATCTGGTCACAAACAAAAGTTTCAGCTAAAAGACTGTTGTTCCGAACTGAGTTCTTCCAGTAAAACAGATTCTGTCTTTAGGTGTTCACACACAAAGCAGCCCAGGATAGGTGAAGGGCCCAAAATCTGGCAGGCCAAATTTATCACTAGATTTTTTTCTTAACCTTGGGATCCCAAATGTTATTGGATTGCAAATCCCAGAAAATGTAGCTCATATGGCTAGGTCTGGTCTGTTCCTTAGAATCGCTTGGCAACATTCTCCAACTACTGTTGCTTACAACCACAATCCAAGATCATCCAAACTGATATAAATAATATATTTTAGATATAGTTTTTAAATTGCCTTTGTGACAAAAATGAATTAACAAATGAGATTTAAAAAACAAAACACTCACCTATGTATCTCTGAGCCAACTGTGTTATCAAGTCCTTCCACTGTCTCACCTGCCTTTTATCTTCAAAGTCAGTGAAGTATCCTGAAGGATTTCCCATCAATTCAAACCCTTAGTTTAAACAAATAAACATTTCAGTGCAAAATTGACATGTTTTAAGTTTGCAGGTGCTAAGCCTGCTTTTGCCCTACCTTGGGCATGATAGTAAAGAAATGAAGACCCATATGATCAGTTAGATATATATAAAGGGGAGTATGGAGTATATACAATAAGGTGTATGAGGGAATACTCTGCACCATCACAAGGGCTTTCAGGAAGGCAGAATTCTACACACAAATCACAGATACTTGGTGATACTCGATCTATGGGAAGAGGCAGGTAAGTAATAGTAGTAGTAATAGTAATAGTAATACCAAGCCATTCACATTTTTATACTTTAAAAAAAGAAGGCTGAAGAGAGTATCCAATTAAAATTGACAATAATGACAATACCTAGTGTTTTACAGAGAGGTTTTACAAATATTCTCAAAATCATTACACTACATTACAGATAGCAGACAATGAGGTGGACTGTGAGAGAGACATGGTCGCTTGTGGATATTAAACTGGGTACTTCCCAGCCCATTCTTTTAATCAGCAAATGTGTTTTTTTTTTCTTATTTACTCTTTATACTCATGAAAAATTGACTCCAAAACCCTGGGTCATATTATCCATGGGTCAATGTAAGCACTATACTTTAACTTAAAAGAGCCCTGGTGGCGCAGTGGTTAAATGCCTGTATAGCAGCCACTCACTCGATTGTGGGTTCAATACCAGCCAGGGGCTCAGGCTCAATTCAGGTTTGCATCCTTCTGAGGTCACTAAAAGGAGTACCCAGCTTGTTGGGGGCAATTGGCTTACACTTCGGAAGCTGCTTAGTTACTTGCTATTGCTACTGCTATCAACACAAAAAGAATCATCCCCTTCTCTGAGCAGAGTGGTGAAAGGCAAAACTAAGGGCCTTTACAGACTGCCAGAAATAGTGCAGCTTGAGGCCACTTTAACTGTCCTGACTCAGTGCTAGGGAATCATGGGAACTGTATTTTTTTCTGGGATACTGAGCCTTCTCTGCCAGAGAGCTCTGGTGCCATAATAAACTACAGTTCCCGTGATTCCTTAGCACTGAGCCAGGGCAGTTAAAGTGGCCTCAAGCTGCACTGTTTTTCTGGCAGTCATTAGTCCATCCCAGGAGCAAATAAAAGAAGCACTGACCTGTTCCACTCTCTCCACCATGGCACCGCCTCTAACCTTTTTGAGTGCCCAGGTGGGAAAATGGCAGTGGTGGCAGATCTTTGGTGCTTCCCCTCAAAAGAGTAACAAGAGAGTAGAGGGGAGAAGTGCTTCTTTTAGGTTATCCTGGGACAGACTTAGCTCTCACTTTTCGCCATTCTACTCAGAAACGGAGATGGCTCTTTTTTTTATATAAGAGTTAATACTATACCTTACTCTTGCCTTTCCATCCTTTATGACATGTGCACATTCTCTTAGCCCCACTTGTGCCTGGTTGCCTCCCACACACATCGCACAGTCACATTTACCATAGTTCCCTCCTCATCCTTCCAGCCTTTATTATAAGCACAAAACAGTTATGCCTGCTGGAATTTTGTAAGTTCTTTGGCATTGTTTTTCTTTACTTCATCCTTTACATCTTTTCATTACATGCCCCTAAGTTTTACTCTCAACATATCCACGGGTCATGTCAAAATCCATAATTTTGGACCCAAAACCTGCCCTCAGCTTACACATGAAGTCAAGTTATAGTCAAGCATATATATGGTACTTTCTTAAAATGCTTGTAAATGAGGAAGAAAATAGTTTCAGGAATACTTTAATGTACTAGAAGACAAGCTCTTTTCCAGGCATGGGCTAATTCCACAAGTCCAGAGACTATTTTCAGGCTGGCCAAGCACTTGTAGACTGTACACTTTTAAAAATAAAAACAACTACAACATAAAATTGATGAAGTAGACTACTTTTTTACTCGTATTTTTCTTTTTATATGCCATTAAAATGGTCCGCCCTCAGAGGCTAATGGAGCCAATTGGATTCCAGAAAGCCTTGGAGGGTTTCTTGGTTGGCAAAGCCGACGACCCTGTCGAAGCCCTGGTGAATCCGACCTCACCAGAGCCATCGACACAATCGCTCCCAAGTGTCCTTTCCAACCCGCTCCAAATCATCATCCCTGGTTCACAGAAGAACTTAGGAAAATGAAGCAGGTTGGACAATGACTAGAGTGCATCTGGCGGAAAATTCGACTCTGACAAGACTCGTCACAGGAAATTTCTTCGTTCCTATTGAGAGGCAATACAGGCAGTGAAGAAATCCTTCTCCTCTGCCCGTATTGCGTCTGCAGAATCTTGTCCAGCAGAACTGTTTAGGGTGGTGAGGGGACTGTCATAGGCTCCACCTGTACAGAACCATTTACTTAACCCGACAACAGCCTGCTGTGATGTTTTTAACAGTTTTTTCGCAGATAAAATCTCTCAGATAAGAGCCGGCTTAGATGCTGGAGTTATAATAGAAGTGACTGATGAGGTGTCCAGTGAACCCGTTTGTGAGATTAAACTGGATCAGTTTGAGTCGGTGAGTACTGATGATGTGGACAAGATCCTCGGAAAAGTAAGGAAGACGATGTGCCCTCTCGATCCCTGCCCATCCTGGCTGGTCGTCCAGGGGGTGATGCCTTGATGGCCTTCCTCAAGAGGGTCATCAATGCATCCCTTAGGGAAGGAGTTGTTCCATCTAACTTAAAGGAGGTGGTCGTTAGACCACTCCTGAAGAAACCTTCCCTGGACCCCCTGGATTTGAAAAATTATAGACCAGTCTCGCATTTACCATTTTTGAGCAAGGTGATCGAGCAAGCCATCGCCTTTCAACTCCAAGCGATCTTGGATGAAACAGATTTTCTAGATCCATTTCAAACCAGCTTCAGGCCTGGATATGGGGTGGAGACGGCCATGGTCACTCTGGTAGATGACCTTCGCCTGAGCATCAACAGGGGAAGCGTGACCCCAACTGGTGCTTTTGGATCTTCAGCAGCTTTTGATACGATAGATCATGGGATCCTTTTGGAACACCTGAGAGAATTGCAAATAGGAGGCACTGTTCTTCAGTGGTTCCACTCTTTTCTCTCAGGCAGATTCCAGAGGGTGGCATTCAGGGACAGTTGCTTGTCTAAAACAGAGCTAAAATACGGCGTTCCTCAAGGCGCCATACTGTCCCCGATATTGTTTAATATTTACATGAAGCTGCTGGGAGAGATCATCAGGAGACATGGAGCAGGATGTTATCAATATGCTGATGACACTCAAATATTCTGCTCCATGTCTCGGTCAGCTGCTGTAATGGCAGATGGCAGTTCTCCCCTCAATCAATGCCTCAAAGTGGTAATGGTCTGGATGAGGAAAAATCGACTCAAGCTGAATCCAGACAAAACAGAGGTACTTACGGTAGGGGCCCCTAAACCAGGGACTGGGTTGCGACTGCCAGTTGATGGGGTCACGCTCTATATTAAGGACTGTGTCCGCAGTCTGGGGGTGCTCCTAGATTCATCGCTTCACATGACAGCTCAGGTGAATGCGACAGTCAGGAGTGCTTGTTATCAGCTTCAGCTGATACGCCAGCTATGCCCATTCCTGGAAATAAGGGACCTAGAGACCATAGTACATGTACTGGTAACCTCATGACTCAACTTCTGTAATGCACTCTACATGGGGCTACCCTTATACCTAACTCGGAAACTGCAATTGGTACAAAACATGGCAGCCAGGCTGATCACTGAAAGATCTAAGAGTAATCATATTACTCCGATTTTAAAATCTCTTCACTGGCTGCCTATTGGTTTCCGAGCACAGTATAAGGTGTTGTTAATGACCTTTAAAGCCCTACATGGCATGGGCCCAACTTACCTAAAGGATCACCTTTTCCCATATAATCTGCCCCGTTCCCTCAGGTCCTCTGGGAGGAAGCTTCTTCAACCAACAATAACTAGATTGACAGCAACCTCCCAGAGGACATTTTCCACCACTGCTCCCAGACTCTGGAACGCCCTGCCGGAAGAGATCCGTCAGATATCCAGCTTAGATGGCTTTTAAAAAGCCATCAAGATGGATCTCTTCCAGCAGGCTTATCCAGAAGAGAGTTAGTTTAGACCCGATCCTCCCCCATCAGGAGCCCCTTTTCCTTCTAATATGGGTTTTTGAGGAGTTAATTTGCCCCTGCTGTAAACTGGGGGTGCTTTAGCGCCTTTTGTTTTATTATTTGATTATGTCATTGTATATTGTTGTTTTAAATATTAGATTTTAAACTGTTCTGATTTAATTACAATTTTAAGGGGGGGTTATACGGTTGTTATAAATTGTGAGATTGTACTTTTAATGTAGGCCGCCTTGATAGCTTTGGCTAAAGGTGGGGTATAAATAAATAAATTATTATTATTATTATTATTTTCATTACTAAACTAAAATCTCTCCTGATCATTAGCAAATAAGATATTTCCCCTCATACTTACTTGATTATTATTAAATGTACAGCACTGGTTTGCTGAATTCCCATAGCCCTCAACCAATGTTTCCAAAAATTTCCAAAAAACACTTTACCTAAAAACTGGAAACCAGAATCTAGAACAGACAGATGCTTACAAGAATAGCTAGATCTACCTGGGTGTAGCTTGTTTTCCCACAGAAGATCCATGAATTTATCCAGGTTAGTGAAATTGTAGTGAAGTGTTCCATTTTCCATCCTGAAAATAAAAACAGGTTTAATGAAATCCACTGTAGACAATTTCCCATCCAGTACTAAGACTATGGGCTGTTTCATACATGTGTGTACTGATCCCTAGATTACTGCAGCATGAAAAGACAATACATATACATTCATCTTAAATGCCATATTTTTCAGCTGAGGTTCTTCAGACGTCCATGCACTGAATAATTAAAAGATGTATAGGTGTTTACAATTATTATTTGGCAAAATTTGACAAGAAGGAGTTCCAGATTCATGGAGGGAAGCAAATATAACATTAATCCCCAAAGAAGATAAGAACTTAGAAGACCCAGCAAATTATCGACCAATCTCACTACTTAATGTAGATTATAAGATTTTCGCAGCGGTTCTAGCAAAAAGATTAAAAAAATGTTTGAAGGAGCTAGTAAATGAAGATCAAAGAGGGTTCCTACCTGGGAGACAAATGAAGGATAACATAAGATATATTTTGAATGTAATTGAATATTATGAAAAACATTATGATAAAAAATTGGGATTAATATTTTTTTTGATTTTGAAAAAGCATTTGATTTGGTTAATTGGATGACATTATAGGAAATTATAAAAAAAAATGGATCTAGGAGAAAATTTCCAAATTTGGACTAGAGAAATATATAAGAATCAAAGAGCTCACGTAATTATTAATGGAGATAAAACTAAAGCTGTTCAAATTTATAGGGGAACAAGACAGGGATGTCCCCTGTCACCACTGATTTTTTTTATAATAATGGAATTATTAATTAGGAAAATTAATAAAGAAGATACATTAAAAGGGATAAAAATTAAGAAGTATACATATAAAATAAGAGCCTATGCAGATGACCTGGTGGTTAATTTGGATAATCCATCTGAAAACGTAGAGAGACTAATGGAAATTATGAAAGAATATGGAGATATGACAGGATGTAAGATAAATAAATTGAAATCAACAATACTTACAAAAAATATAGATACAAAAGAAGAAGGAAAATTAATGGAGAAAATAGGAATGGAAATAAAGAAAAAGGTAGGATACCTAGGAATTCAGATTACAAAAAAGTCAAATGAGTTATTTGAAAATAATTATGTTAGACTGTGGAAAGAGATTAGAAAGGATATGATGAACTGGAATATGTTAAAACTCTCTTTATTAGGAAGAATATCAGCAATTAAAATGTCAATTTACCCAAAATATTATTCATGTTTCAAATGTTACCTATTATCAATAGTAAAGAACCTTTTGTGAATTGGCATAGAGACATTTCAAAGTTCATATGGCAGGGGGAAAAGCCAAGGATTAGATTTAAGGTACTTCAGGATGCCCAAGAAAGGGGTGGATTGGCACTGCCAGATCTAAGGCTATATTTTGAAGCTTGTGCTCTGGATTGGGTTAAAGATTGGTTAAAATTAGAAAATAAAAGATTTTTGGAATTAGAAGGAGAAGGAATAAAATTTGGTCTGCACGCTTACCTAGCATATGATAAGAAAAAGACGAATCAGGCTTTTAATAATCATATTATAAGAAAAACTCTTTTGAAAATTTGGAAAAAATATAAAAACAGGATTATGGAAAAAATACCAATGTGGCTATCCCCACAAGAGGCATTTTATAGGAAAGAAATGGATAGAGATGATAGATGGGTTACATATAAAGATTTAATAGATAAACAAGGAGGGAAAGTTAAAATAGTTAAGCAAGAAATTTTGGAGAGGAAAGGGTATACGCTCGGATGGTTTCAATATAGGCAGATATATGAGAAGGCGATGTTAGATATTAAAAATCAAGGTATAGCAGAAAGAAAAACTGAATTAGAAGAAATCCTGATTGGAAAGAATAAGAAGGTAATAGAGTTATTATATAAACAAAATTTACAAATGCAAATGGAAGAAGAGGTAGTTAAAGATGTAATGATAAAATGGGCTAGGGATATAGGGTATCTGGTACAATTGAATCAATGGGAAACAATCTGGAAGAATTGACTAAAACAAACAGCGTCACAAGGATTAAGAGAAAATTGGTACAAGATGTTTTATAGATGGTATCTATCCCCAGATAAGATACGGTAGCTAAAATGTATAAAAAGGTTAATAATGAATGTTGGAAATGTAAAG
>CM034703.1:122281623-122301743 GCA_020142125.1 Phrynosoma platyrhinos
CTCTGAGGCTGAGAGTGTGTGACTTGCCCAAGGTCACTCACTGGGTTTAGATGGCCCAGCCAGGAGTTGAACACTCATCTCCAGAGTCCTAACCCAACACTTAAACCACTATACCACAGTGTCTCTAAATACTTAGTAATAAATATATATTACTATCTGAGTGACTTTCTGCTGGGGTTTTTATTTCTGATTGTAAAAGATTTAATTTGAAGGACTGAAACATATAGAAAGGAGAAGGATTTTTTCTTGTATGAGAGGTATTGATGGATCTTATAGTTTAATATAGTTTTAATAACTGCTGAAGAGACCATTGGAAGTCACTTTCATCATTTCTAGTTTCTTCTTTTCTTTTCTTTTCTTTTCCTATGATTGGTATTTGCTTTTTCCTCTCTCTTGTTCTTTTCCATTTTCTCCTTGTATATTAGACATTGTTGGTCTGCTTTTCTGTATATGGAAAACCTTAAATAAAATTTGGAAAATAAAAATAAAAATGGTTCTTGAACACTGGGACTTCACTAAAAAGTAGACTTCCAATCAAATGAGGGATAGGTATCTAGTATCTAGTAGCTAATGCACGTATATCTTGATTTTGTTAATTTACTTAAGTAGCATAACTTCTAAAGAAGTCTATTACTGCAATGTTAATATAATTTTACTGTGGCGCCCTCTGCTGATACAGATATTTAACTTTCTATTTCAACTGTCCATAGCAAGATGTTGCTCTTAATATGCCAATAAATTTTTCACAGTGTTTTGTTGTAAAAAACAATGTAAACAAATGAACAGATTATATCATGTATTAATTGTAGATGAATTCTGCAGCACCTTTAAGACTAACTGAAAAAAAAAAAGAAGTTGTCAGCATGAGCTTTCATAGACTTCAGTCTACTTCTTCGCATCTGAAGTCTACGAAAGCTCATGCTGACAACTTTGTATTTTTTTCCCAGTTAGTCTTAAAGGTGCTGCAGAATCTATCTCCAATTAATACTGATTATACAGACTAATGCGGCTATATCTTTGAATTCTAGATTATATCATGGGTTTTCAAGACCTGCTTTTACCTAATTGGTAGGGAAAAAATCATTTTTATTTTCTGCAAAGGAATTTTTTAAAATATATATTTTTTTCAAGTTAGCCAGAATTGTTTGATAGAACAAGATCTCAACAGAATACATAAAAATAACATTTTTTAAAAACAGGCTAAAATTTAGAGCATGGTACTGTTATAATTTCTATAGTCCCCAAGGAGGTTTCTGGGAATTGTTGATGCTATTGTGGTGTGCATTCTAGTCATTTCTGACTCATGGCAACCCTAAGGCAAACCTATCACAGTGTTTCCTTGGCAAAATTTGTTTGGATGGGATTTGCCTTTGCCTTTCCTCTGAGGATGAGAATGTGTGAGTTGCCTGAGATCACTCAGTAAGTTTCCATGGCTGACCAGAGATTTGAACCCTGGTCTCCAGAGTTGTAGTTCAAAAGGCAAACTACTACACCAAGCTGGCTCTCTGACAGATGTAGTGGAGGGGGGGGGAATAACTTTTCTAAGTTCTGCTGCAGCAGAAATAAATTAAAACCAACAATGTGTACCATGAGTGCCCAGACTTGCAACTCAACTGGACTTTAAAGTATCTTGCAAGAACTTGAGACTTGGAGTAAAAGATTTTTTGTATAATTTTTATTATTATTTTAATATTACATAAAAACAAACAAGCAAACAAACAAACAATAACAGCAACAGAAAGATAACAGCAACAGAAAGATAGCATATTTATTTTGCATTCTTGCTTACACATACTTTTTCTAAGCTTGGTTTTCTATATTCACTTTCTAGTGTATTAGCTTTATTTTAACTTGGTCTTTTACTACTAAGTAGTTTTTAAGTACTGTTTTATACCATTTTCTTTTTCTTAACCTTTTTATGAGACATAGATAAAAATAAATGTACCATGTCTTATTTCCCCAGTTTATGGTACTGTTTACTATATACTTTTAACATATGTATTACATATTCTCTGTTTCTTTCTTTATTTTATTTTAATGAGACTTGCTGTAAAAGGTTTGAATACATCACTGCTATAGTGGTTCCCCTGTACCTACAAAATATATTTTAAGAGTGCATAGGAGATCTGGGAGGATTGTTTTCTTTCTACTAGTGGAATCAGTTCTATCAACAAAAAAGAAAGACTTAAGTGGATACCAAGCTATCTTGAGCTTAAGCTCCACAAAAAATACAGTCAGCCCTCTGTATCCATGGATTTTTTATTCACGGATTTAACCACCCACAGCTTCAAAAATAATATAAATTCCAAAACCAAACCTTGGCTTTGCTGTTTTATATAAGGAACACCATTTCACTATGCCATTGTATTTAATGGGACATGCACGTCCATGGATTTTGGTATCCACAGGGGTCTTGGAACCAAACCCCAGTGAATAGCAAGGGCCCACTGTACACACAAAAGGCATGTCAAGATCACACCAATTCAAATGTTAATCTCTTTCCATCTTAGGAACTGATTAAGGCAGAGTGAGAATGGAAAAGGAACCTGAAACAACCAGATTGGAAAATGGATCCCTTCTCCAGTTCTATATGGAAAGAAAGACCCCAACCAAGATCAGCAAAACAGCAGTGATCAAAAGTCAGCTGAGGAAAAGCTGTTCCTGTACCAGGGAAAGAATGAAAAAAACAGTCATGGACTTTTTCCCTGTTTTACAATGGCTTCCCAAATACAAGTGCAAAGAGTATATTTGGGGGGACGTTATGTCTGGCCTGGTCATTGGAATCATTTTAGTACCCCAAGCAATAGCCTACTCTCTGCTAGCAGGCCTGAAGCCAATTTATAGTCTTTACACATCTTTCTTTGCCAATATTATCTACTTTCTCATGGGCACCTCCCGACATGTATCTGTTGGCATTTTCAGTTTGTTAAGCTTAATGGTTGGCCAAGTTGTTGACAGAGAACTGCTGTTGGCTGGATTTGACCCCAATGATGATCCCCTGGAGGGCAGTGGTGGCAGAGGTCCATTGAATGTCACAGTTCACAATTTTACCCTTGGCACCATGAACATGGAATGTGGGAAAGAATGCTATGCCATTGGGGTAGCTATGGCACTGACCTTCTTGGCTGGAGTTTACCAGGTAATATCTTCCTCTACCACTTTCCAATAATTAGATAAATATGTAAAATTTTACTTATAATTGTTTACATGCCACTTTGAGAAGGAGATTTTGCCAAAGTGGTTCACCACAATCAGTAGGATAACAATAAAATCTACAGTTTAAACCACCCAAATATCAGAAACGGTAGCCTTGAATCCAAAGAAGAAATGTTCACTGAAAGGCTGCCAAAATAAGGCCACTCCCTGTGTTATGAATCAGTTGTTGCTTGCACCACAGGGGGTTCCTTTTCCTACCTCTACAGGTCACCAAACTGGCTCCAAAGCATGCACATACATGCACACACAGAGAGAGAGCATATTTGATGGGGCACAAGGGATGGGGAATATGTTCTGAAAGTAACATCAGTTCTGCTCCTGGACAGATGCAACTGGATACAACCTAGTGAGTTTAGAACCTAATAAAAAATGAGGAGTGAGACTTGGCAGAACTACCCAGAAAGGGAATTCAACTTCATCTAGTCAAATTTATACCGAGGAAGAACTAAGAAAAAAAATATTAAGTAATCTTAGCATTTCAGGAAGGAGTGAGGCAAGGACAAGAAATAGCAAAAAGAGTGGCCAAGTGGGAGAAAGAATCACACACAGATTAACCAAGGTGAGGTTTCCTCTTCCTCACTTTGCCTCATGGGCCCTTCTGGCATTTGCTGGAGGTAATACTGGGTAAGGAGCCTATTCCATCCCTAACATTAGAGATCTCAAAGGCATAGCCGTTTTAGTTTGGAAAATCAATATGCAAAGGGATCTTGCAGCACCTTTGAGAACTGAAAGAAAGAAGCTGACAGCATGAAGTTTCAAAGATTTGGGCCTAATTCTTTCAACAGGCTTGTCTATGAAATCTCATGCTACCAGCTTTCTTTCAGTTGGGGTTGCACAAGGGCCAAAAGGACGAGGTTCCCCTAGCCTTGCGTTGGCCAAAACCTCAGGGGCAGGATCAGGTCTGATCCCGAGGTAAACAGCCTTTGCCCCAGGGTAATATACCCCTGGTTTTCCACGGAATTTCCTAGAAACTCCACGGCAAACTCTAGCTGTTTACATCATGCACACACACACATACACACACACCATGCTCCTTACCCTGTCGCTCTGTGACACTCACACAAAGGCCTCTTGTTGCTGCATCTGATGGGGAAATGGGGAATCTGGCCTCATGGGTGCAGCAAGGCACCTTGTTTCCATGTCAGACATGGTGACCGGGGGGGGGGGCTTCTGAGTGAGAGCAAGGGTACAGCAAGGTAAAGAGCACGCACCAGTTTCAGGTTGCAGGTTCTGGGTTGGTGTGGGGATGGGTGTGTAAACACCTCTCATCCCTGCACTAACCCACAGACCAATTAGGGTGAGCACTCAGGCTGAGCCTGTACTATCCTGGCCTGTCTGCACAACCCTAAAGTCCCTAAGGTGCTACAAGATCCCTTTGCATACTAGAGATAACTGTAGATTGGGTTCAGCTTGTACAGACAAACACTATTCCAATATGACATCTAATACTGGGACCTGGAGTCATCATCCAATTAATCTGAATGGTTAGTGACTCGGGACAGGTGGATAGAGGTGCTTATTATTATAGTTATGTGCTGCCTTCAGGATCAGACATACAATACAGTTGTCCCTCCCCATTTGTAAACTTCGAGTCTGTGGTCTTGCTCTTTGCAGGAAGAGGCAAGGGCTATACTGTAAATGGCCGTACACACCCAATATTTGCAAGCCGCCATTTTCACAGGGAGGGCCGGAATGGATCCCCCGTGAATTAGGAGGGGCAACTGTACTTCTAAAAAGCAGTCACTGGGAAACAAAAGTGGAAGAGTACTTTTGCATCTGTGTCCTGCTTGTGAGCTCTCCAGGGCTTCCTTTTGGCCACTGTGGAACAATTGGTACAAAATACTGTACTAGACAGAACTTTGGGTTAATCTAGCACACCTCTTCTTTTAACCTCTTATCATCTAGCAGGCCTCAAAGCGAAGCATACAAAGTGAATATAGTAAAGGATAACAAGGGACAAATGTGGACAAATCGTTACACATACATAGTTACTTGGTTGAATGGCAGGACATTTCTCAGAGGGAGAAGAGAGAACTGTATTTTTTGTTTCTTTTAAAATAAAATTTTAGGGTGCATCTACACTGTAGAAATACAGTGGCCTTGGTATCTGCTGAGATATGGTTCCAGGACCCCCAGTGGATTCCAAAATCTGTGGATGCTCAACTCCCATTATATACAATGGTGGAGTAAAATATTGTCCCTTACATAAAATGACAAAATCAAGGTTTGCATTTTGCAATTTATATATATTTTTTAATATCTTTAATCCGTGGACAGTTGAATCTTTGGATAAGGAACCCGTGGATACAGAAGGTTGACAGTAATGTAGTCTAACACCACTTTTCATGAGTCCATCCTACAGAATCCTGGGATTTGTTTTATGAGGAACCAGCACTCTTTGGCAAAGAAGGTTGAATACCTTGTAAAATTACAAACCCCAGGACTCCATAGGATGGAGCTACAGCACTTAAGGTGGTGTCAAATTGCATTATTTGTACAGCATACATGCACCCCTGATGTAAGTAACCATACATTCTTCTATATACTTTTATGGCACTAATAAACAACTGTCTGGAAGAGCTCAGGTGCATCTTTATTGAGCATACAACAAATATTTGGTGGGGAAAGAAGAAATTCTAAGAAGGGACAAAAGTAGAAACCATCTTCTGTTGTTCACCAATGCACCATTGTGTTTCGCCATCCCACTTGTTCTTATTTTTCTTGCAGGTTCTAATGGGAATCTTCCATCTGGGCTTTGTGTCGATGTATCTTTCAGAGCCAGTATTAGATGGCTTTGCAACTGGTGCTTCAGTAGCCATTTTAACAGCTCAGGTTAAGTACCTTGTTGGAATAAAAATTCCTCGGGCCCAGGGATATGGTGTTTTAATCACCACCTGGGTTAATATTTTCCGCAACATTTCCCAAGCTAATCTCTGTGATGTGATCACAAGCATGATCTGCATCGCTGTGCTGGTCACTGCCAAGGAACTAGGAGACAGATATAAACACAAACTCAAGGTTCCTCTTCCCACAGAGCTGGTAGTGATTGTGATGGCTACCCTGGTTTCCCATTATGGGCAGCTGAAGGAAAGATATGGCTCCAGTGTCTCAGGTGAAATCCCCACTGGATTTATTCCTCCCCAGGTGCCCAGCTTGAGCCTCATGCAGAGAGTTGCCGTTGATGCGCTCCCTCTTGCCATCGTTGGCTTTGCCTTCACAGTTTCACTCTCAGAAATGTTTGCCAAGAAGTACGCCTACACTGTCAAGGCCAACCAGGAAATGTTTGCCATTGGCTTCTGTAACATAATTCCAGCTTTCTTCCACTGCTTTACCACCAGCGCAGCTCTAGCAAAGAGCCTGGTCAAAGCATCAACGGGGTGCCAAACCCAAGTGTCCAGCCTCGTGAGTGCGATTGTGGTGCTCCTGGTGCTGCTTTTCTTTGCACCTCTATTTTTCAGCTTGCAGAAGTGCGTCCTGGCATGCATCATCATTGTCAGTCTCCGAGGAGCCCTTAGGAAATTCAAAGACATTCCCCAACGTTACCGCCTAGACAAAGTGGATGCGCTGGTGTGGTCCGTTACCATGCTCTCATCTGCCTTGATCAGCACTGAAATGGGGCTTCTGGTTGGGGTTGCATTTTCTGTCCTGTGCATTATTGGCCGTACCCAGCGCCCCCATGCTGCCTTACTAGGACAAATTGGGAACACTGTCTTCTATGAAGACGACGAGGAGTACAAAAACCTTCTGCCTGTTCCAAAGGTCAAAATTTTCCGTTTTGAAGCACCCCTTTATTATGCAAATAAAGATTTTTTCCTCAAGTGCCTCCACAACAAGACAGGGCTCGATCCTGCTATGGAAATGGTCAGGAGGAAAAAGGCCAAGAAGAAAGGGCAACCAAGTATGGAGAAGGGACTTGGACAAGGAGATACAGCTTTATCCCTGGTCACTAAACACAGAGACATTCAGGCTGTCATCATTGACTGCTCTTCCATTCCATTTTTGGACACGGCAGGTGTAAGCACATTAAAAGAAACATTCAAAGACCATGCCGAACTGAAGGTCAAGGTTTTTCTGGCTTGCTGCAATCCTGGCGTGATAGCTTCCTTGGAAAGAGGGGGCTACTCAGCCAGTGCAAACAAAGACATGCATGAACTGGTATTTCACAGCATACATAGTGCTGTCCAATTTGTAAGGGAGGGGAAGACTACTGCCGATGACTCAACTGTATAGCCCAAGGTCCTCCATTGTATCCTCAATAACTGGCAGTTTTGGGGATTCCGCATTCACTGCATTTATGCTGAGATATTCAAAATGCTCAGATTTGGGAACCCACTTGAATCCCGGCAGATAATATGGGAACCCATTCCTTTAAAAAATACTTTTTATAGATACTCAGTAGTATAAATATAATGTGATAAATTTTAATCTTTAAATCTAGGTTTGGTGAATTGTACAGTACATGAATCCAGTTTAGACATAGTATGATGCCACTGTTGAATGTTACAAGAATGTGCCATGACAAGCCTGAAGCTAGTGTCCTCCTTGCTCCTCTCCTCCATCCTTTTTGCATGCAGAGGACAGGGACTAAAAGCTTCTCTCTTCAGTTTGGAACAAATCACAGTTTCCTGGTAGTTTCAAACCCTAGGAAACTGTTGTTCTGTGTACAGTTTGCACAAACAAATCCAGATCAGAATGTAGATTCTAATTTGTTAATTCACCACAACTCATTCTTCTGCTGCTATATTATTCTTTCAGGTTATATTGGACCCAGGCTACACTGTCCCTGTTCTCTTTTGAGTCAATAAAATTAATATCAGGTGCCTTTAAAAAAAAAAACAGGTCCAGGTGCCTATTGTAACTGGGTCCTTGGATTTTTCTCTTTTTCAAGATATTTACGTAAGCAATTCTTTTTAAAAGGTCTAACTTCAAGTCTGTTGACTGCTTCTGTTCTGAAGGACAATCAGCTCCTGAAAGATCTTGTCAAAAGGGCAGGCTTTAATGATAAAGGGCTGCAGTTGTTGTGTGCCTTCAAGTTCTTTCCAACTTCTGGTAACCCTAAGGTTACTTTAACATGGGGTTTTCTTGGCAGAATTTGTTCAGAAGCAGTTTGCCCTTGCCTTCCTCTGAGACTGAGAGTGTGTGATTTGCCCAGTGTCACCCAGTAGGTTTCTGGCTGGGCAGGGATTTGAACACTGGTCTTGAGTCCAATTCTCAAACCACCACAAAATGCTGGCTCTCCTATCAATAGGAGTAAATAGCTTCACTTGCTTATCATGAGTACCCTTCAGAACACTAAAAAAAAAAAATCTTCTTTTGAAATGTACATTTTATGAAGTGCCTCCTCAAGCTGAGCTGGTCCAAAGCATTTAGGTAGCAGAGGCAAAAATCCAAACAATGCTCACCCTGCTGTGGTGTGTACCATTAGATAAAATAAGCTAACTGAATTATTACCACATTAGTTCCCTTGGCTATACCAATGCATTGTATTCCAACTAGCATGACTGAAGAGTAGTAACACAGTAGGCCTTTTTTATGCATGCTAGGAATGAAGCAAGGATTTTACTCTGTAAAAAAGAAGCAAGAAGCAAGTTGGTCTTCTAGTTTAATAGGAGCCCTGGTGGCGCAGCGGTTAAATGCCTGTACTGCAGCCAATCACTCACAAACCACAAGGTTGCAAGTTCAATACCAGCCAAGGGCTCAGGCTTGACTCAGGCTTGCATCCTTCCGAGGTGGCTAAAATGAGTACCCAGCTTGTTGGGGGCAATTAGTTTACAAGAGATTGCATAGCGCAGTATGAAGCAGTATAGAAATGAAGTTGCTATTGCTATTGCCATTATTGCCATTATGTCCCACCCTACTGAGAACTTCTAAAAACACTTCATTAAAGTGTTAATCCCAATTAGAACCGACTCACAGAATCAATGGCATTTTTCAAAACTGATGATTTAGCAAGTTCTTATTGATTCAGTGAGTCTATTCTAGATGGGATCAATAGTTTGATTTTGACCAGTACTAGGAGGAAAGGGACTTAATTCCCCCAATATTTTCTTCTGTTCAGCTATCTAAAATTCTCACGAAATTATTTCAATGTAATCAGATAAGAAAAAGATAATATTACTTCAGTGCAGGGATGAGGTCTTTATTGATAGCAAGTCCTATTTCAGAATTTGTTTTGAATGCAAGGAATGAACTCTGAAATAGGTATAGTTATAATTTTAAACTGTCTCTAAGCATGTGCAAAGTGTCTTTGTCCTCATTACTGGTTGTTGTTGTTTCTGATGTATGGTGACCCCCCCCCCCAAGGTGAACCTATCATGGGGTTTTCTGGGGCTGGAAGTGTGTAGTAACAACAACAACAACAACAACAACAACAACAACAATAACATTTATTTCTATCCTGCCCCTGTACTGAAGTAATCGGGGTGGCTTCCAATAATAAAATCTCAACAATGAATCCTCCCCAACCCAAACCCACCCTCCCATTAAAACAGTATTAAACATAAATAATTTATTTCTTTGGGTGTGACTCACCCAAGGTCACCCAGTGGGTTTCCATGGCTGAGCAGAAAATCGAACCCTGATCTCCAGAGTTGTACTCTAATGCTCAAACCACTACATCACTTCAGTTTAATCCCACACATCTATGATAAAGAACCAAGGCAGATGGTACAGTTTTTACCTCTTTGTAGGAAGGTAAAAGTGATTGGAATGTTGGACTATAACTCTGGAGATCAGGGTTTAAATCCCTGCTGAGCCATAAAACCCACTGGGTGACTTTGGGCAAGTCACACTCTCTCAACCTCAGAGGATGGCAATGGCAAACTCCCTCTGAAGAAATCTGCCAAGAACACTCCATGATAGGTTCACCTTAGGCACTACTCTTAGTAGCACCATGGCCCTTTAACATTGTTTAATGCTGTTTGTCCTCTAACCCAAATCAAAAGCCCCAAACAGCTGCTTGTCTCCTGCTTCTCCCCCATACTCTTTTGCAGGATCTTTTTATGAGTGTTCGAGGGGCTTCATATCTCTGCTGAACCATTGTAATGCATACTCAGCCCAAGTCCACCACCAACTATCAACTCATAAGTACAAATTCAGTTGAAGTGTTTCAGGACTGGTTCATTTCCCCTTGTAGCCATGTTCCCAAATGAAGATGGGGAAGCTTTGTTTTGGGGTTTCAATCTCAGAGTAACTTACCACTGCATCTGTAAGCTGTCCATTGCATAAACTAATGAAATGCTAATGAAATGACAACAGAAAACCTAGTGGATCTGGTATCTAAGCTACATGTTTCACTCAGGGATAGGAAACATGTGGCCCCTAAGATACTTTTGGACTTCATTTTCAACCAGGCCTTAACAGTATGGCCCCTGAGGAGGGACCATGGGTATAGGACAGGGGTAGGCAACCTTTTTGAGCCAGGGGCCGGGTTGCTGTCCCTCAGACAATTGGGGGGCCGAAGCACCAAAAATAAATGAATAAATAAATAATAAAAAATGCATGCACTCTCTCTCTGCCCCAGAAAAGCAATGGCAAAACCCTTGTGGAGATTTTGCCAAGAAAACCCCAAGAACAAGTAATAACAACAATAATCATTATCATCATGGAAACAACTGGAAGGCAGGCCCACAAACAAGCAGGGATGCATGCACACTGTCTCAGCCCCAGAAAAGCCATGATGGCAAAACCCCTGTGGAGATTTTGCCATGAAAACCCCAAGAACAAGTAATAACAACAATCATCAATATCATCATGGCAGGCGGCGGCAGGGGTCAGAGGCGGCGTCGGCAGGACCGGCCTGGGGCTGGTCCAAAGGCCTTGTGGTGGGGCGCATCCGGCCCCCGGGCCTTAGGTTGTCTACCCCTGGTGTAGGACTTCCAACACCTGGGGGGCCACAGATTCCTCAGCCTTGTTCTTGCTATTGATTTAGGAAGTATAAGAGGCCTTAGCTAGCATAGCATGTAGCTTTTAACTACCTCCTCAAAAATAAACTTTCTAAAACAATCTGAAGGAGTTTCCAAAAGTGCTCACCAGCTTGTAAGTGGTGAGCAGGCCTTTTATTCTGGAGGGCTCACTTGAATCCTTTCTTGTCTTTTACTTTGTGCTAGGGTGAGTACTATTTTGCCACTTTCACACTGGGCTTTCAAGGGTCCCAGGAAAGTGAGCAGCCTTCCTTCTGCCATGTTCCTCCCATGCTCAATGAGAAGTCAAGGGCAACCTCAGTTTACTCATCTCCAGAGCCTAAAAGAGGGAGATGTATGGGTACTATCAGGAGCATCCAAAATTTGTGGACTTCTGACAATCTGTAGGTTGTGTTCTGCCTCCTTGTAGAAACCACTGAAAAGCCATCTAAGGCCAGGCCAGATTGAGGCCATCAAAAGTTACCCAAATTCAGAGCTGAGATGTGTAGTCTCTAAAGCCAGGGTCACCAAGGTCATCTAAGATATCGGCAAAAAATTGGAAAAGTTACTTTTTGGAGTATAGTGTTCAAAAATCCTAGCCAGCACAGCTAAAGTCATCATGCTGGCTGGAGGTTTTGAAAGCTGCAGTCTGAAAAAGTAACTTTTCCATAGTCTGCCAGGAGATTTGAGGTAAGTCTGAAAGGCAGCTGGCAAAAAAACACTGCTTTGTTGATCATGCAAGGACAAAACACTAACCTTTGTCTAATATATATATATATATATATATATATGACCTGGCCAGTCATAAAGCCTGATGTGGCACATTATTCCCATCTATGCCAGACAAGAACATGATCTAATGAACACAGAATCTCAAGCAGTTCACTATTTTGCAATGTCTGCTAGGATAGCCGGATAGTGCCTTCCCACCAAATCATCATTAGAGGCCTATCATGGGGGCTTTATATTTCCTTCCAAAATGATGACTATCAATATGATAATATACAAAATTCAGTGCCTTTTGTTCTATGGATATACTACCATCCTGTTCCTGAATTTATGTAGGTGAGTAACCTTCTCTTTGGAATATGAAGATCTCAGAGCATGGTCTTAAGCAAAACTCTGTAAATCTCATAATGGAGAAGTGTGTTTCATCTACATCTAAAACAAACTAAAAGAAGAAGAAATCTTAAGCATATGTTTTAAATAACATTTGTATTAAATTTTTTTAAAATACATTAAAAATTACAGAAAAAGCAGGAAAAGGAAAATATACAAGAAAAAAGAAAATTTTCCTTTCAGTTGTTATATAAGCATATAGTTATTCATTCCTCTCTATCTAAAAATTACAGTGATTTTCTTTCAATAACCTATTATTTCTAACCATTGAATCCAAAAATTACCAATTCATTTTCTTTTTATTCACAAAAAGCCCATAAGAGGTTTCAGATCTTTAAAAAATATCACCAACAAACATTCTCTAATCAGACCAAATAATTTCTCCATTTCAGCTTCCACAACCATTCCTCAATAGTGGGCAGTACTGAATTTTTCCATCTTTTCACATATAACAACCTTGCTGCCATAATCATATACTAAATTAATCTTCCATGGTTCTTTCCAGCTGTATATCCATCATTCCAGTTTTAATTTAATATTAATATATGAAGTACTACAACTCAAATCCCTTTACACATTCTAAGCAATTTAACACCTTGCAACGACCTTGTATAACATTTTCTAGAAATTCATTTTATAAAAATCCTCTTTAAAATCATGACATAGTACAAATCTCAACCCCTTTGAGCACATATTTTTCTATTAATCCAACTCTCCATTAGGGTCAAAAAATTTAACTCATTTTGCCATACATTCTTTGATTTGTTCTTCACTTTATAGTTAGCTCTTGGCTTTTCTCTCTGTCTTACAAACTTGAACACATCCTTTTGTCCTTGCTTAATTAATACACGAGTTTTCAAACCAGATGTTGTCTGATGGGTGGAATGGAGAAGCAAATAAAATGGTTTCCAACCACTTTGAAGGTGGCACGCCACCCAAGCAGGCGGAAACCAGACCAAAGCCGTGCTCCAGGGCTGAAAACTGGAGCAAACAGAACCCAGGATAGTCTGACTCAAGGTGGAAGATGTATATCTTCATTCTTGCATATAACCCTCCCCATGCAAGTGGGGGGGGGCTGCGGCAAAGCAAAAAAATGAAAGTTCAACAACTCCAATGGATGTAATTGCAACAGACACAAACCAACAGTCCAACAGAGGAGCATGGGGTGATGGGGGTGAAGCGGGCATGTATGGGGGACCTCCATGATTGTACTTTACCAATGTATCACTCGGCACACCAATGTTCTGATGGCCTGTAGGTATGGAGCATCACACGTGCAAATGTGTGGCCGATCAAAGAGGTGGCCATGCAATGGGATGGCATCCAGGCAGACATGAGAGGTACTTGGGGGTTGCCGGCAGTGTATTTGTATGATGGTGCTCATGTATGTTAGGGAGGCAGCAAAAAAAAAAATTATCCAGAGGTGTGCCTTGCCACCTCGCTGTGTGGCCAGGCCATGAGGGCAGCAGGGTTTCAACCCACTTTGGGAAAAAGCAGGATTGAGCAATGGTTTCCTGCCCATCTGTTCCAGGCCCAAGTTCAAAATTTATATTTGTATGGTAAAGGTTTTTGGAATTTGAGGTTTTAAAGTTGAAAGGAAAAAAACTGAATTGAACTAATTCTTAACACTGAACTAATTCTTAACAGTAAGAGTGGTTTGACAGTGGAACACACGCCCTCAGAGAGTAGTGGAGTCTCCTTCCTTGGAGGTCTTTAAGCAGAGGCTGGATGGCCATCTGTTGGGGATGCTTTAATTGGGAGTTCCTGCATGGCAGGGGGTTGGACTGGATGGCCCTTGTGGTCTCTTCCAACTCTATGATTCTATGATTCTATAACATAATTGCCCTACAAATCATTAGTTTTATTTTTGTGTTTGAAATTTGTCAGTGCAAGTTTCAAATGTAACAGCTAGAAAGGTCGAGATTTGTTAGATTTCAAATATATGTTTTATTTTGGCTGTTTCATCCACTGTTTGCATATGCACCCATATCAAGTCTTCCACTGCATGACGTGGGAGGCCTCAAATGATAATCCCTACCCAGCCCGCTTTCATTTCAAAACAAAAACAAAAACAAGGCAATAGACACCTGATTTTTTTTAAGCGGCACCAATACCCGAATTTGCATACTGAGAGATATAGCTGTTTCCATTAACACTCAGTCTCTATCTCCGCTGTACTTAGGTTCCAGGTGAGTTTGCCTCCATTATCACTGTAGAAAAGAGAGTACTCAAAAGTACATTAAAAGCAGAAAACGTTAAGGAGACATGCTCCATGTGCTCTGAGATGGTCAACTGTTTATTCTGTTCTTTTTAAAAGCCCAATGTGTTTCAGCCTTAATAAGGAAAGGCCTTCTTCAGAGGCTAGAAGCAAACACAGATATATGTTATATGTATTAAAAAGACAGGACAACACTCAGATAACTATAACTCATAAAATCACATACGAATACATTCTTTTTTCATATTAGGAATATACGTACTCTTGAACAGAAAGCCCTGGAGTTCAGAACACTCTCCAAAGCACAGGAAGATTGGTTTTTTAAATATAATCCTGTATTTTTTGTAATTTTTTTTTATAATCAACAGATTTTTAAAGAACTGAATAAACAGTTGATCATCTCAAAGCACACGGAACTTGTCTCTTTACTGTTTTCTCCATTATCGCTGAACATCTTTGTAACTGAGCACAGATAACACCAATTATGTACTGGCACTTCTGTATAACATTTCTTAGCCTCATCCATGCAGAGCAAATTCAAACTTACAAATAAACATGCACTATACTGCTCAAGAATGCAGGAAGGGAATGACAAGGTATATAACCTGTTGTTCAGATAGTCCATTTTTGAAATTACCATATTTGAGAGAATGGTGCTAGCTTGGCCTGTTTCCAGAGATGCCTATCTGTTATATACAGAATGTGTTGTAGTGGATATTTTAACAAGCAGAAGCATTTAAATAAGGCAGCACCACTGCCAGAAACAGGACAAAACAAAAAACCCAAATCCCAGATTATGAATTAATACCAGCTCCTACCAATATCATATTTTGTCAAAGAGAATTGTCAGATTAACCAGTTGTAAATTGTTATGGGAGCGTTTTTGGTTGACAAGCAGATTGTAAAAACTCTAAATAAATAAAATAATGCTGTAGGATTTTGTGTTTTCCAGTTCTCTGTTTAACATTCCAAAGGGGAAATTCCATTTTCTATAACCAACTTAAATCTTTCAAGATTATTCCTTAAGTAATGATCCATCACAGTGTAATCAGTATTACTGAATTCTACCGTAGCCAATTTTTTACTACAACATTTGACTAGATGTAAAAGTGGGAGCTATACTGTCACTTGGATTTGGCAAAAATTAACAATGGAAAGAGGTCTTCCCCTTATATGCAAGTTCATATTTGTACAGGGAATTGGTCTTTTGAAAAACGAGTTGTTAGAGTTTTGAACTGGTTTTTAATAATACTGTGTGTGTTGTTGTAGTAAATTCTTTTTATGTGATAAATCTTCTAAAATGCCTTAAGGGCTATGAGTCATGTAGTAGGACATAAATATGAAAAATAAAAAATGGCCTTCATATCTTACGAAGAGTAGTATCATTCTAAATTATAAACCCAGTTGTAAACTACAGTTTTGAGCAAACCTATTACTACTAATGTCCGTACATGATTCAATGCTATATCTGAATCTCTAAGTTGGGAGTAAGGACTGGCTACAAAACAAGACATGAGCTATGATTTTAAGCGAGTGCAAACCATAGTTTGTTTTAACAATGGCTATACACTATTTCTGCACAAAGCAACCTACAGTAGGTGCAGCATCTCCATTTCTCCAGCCTTTCTTGCAAAGTGAGAAGCAGGCTTTGGTGCTCTCTCTCTTCAAACACTCTCTGGAAGATGATGGGAAGTTAAACCATGGCTAGCATTACATGTTAGGGCTGCCTTAAGGGATGGAGAGACTGACAAAACCAACTTACTCCAGAATGAAATAATCTTACATAACTGATAGGAGGATAGTCAGTTGCAGTGTTCTTGTTGTTTCTCTAACTGTATGCTTTCTGCCTGTAAGAAACATGGGGTATTGAACTGGTATACTACTTTTTAAATCCCAATCCTTGTGTGCACTGTTGTTGCAACTCTGTAAGAAATACACTAGGTCCTCAGTATCTGAAGACTTGCCATCCACGGATCCCAGCATCTGCAGATGGAAAGCCTGCATGGGGGGTGGGGGGGTGGCAGAGGAGGAAGAGGAAGAGGAAGAGACAGCGGCATGGAAGAGGAGAAGGAAGAGGAGGTGGAAGTGGTATGGAGGAAGAGGGAGGAGGAAGAGGAAGAGGTGGCAGGGGGAGGAGTAGGAAGGAAGAGGAGGAAGAGGCAGAGGCACAGGCGGCAGCGGGAAAAGAAGAAGAGGAGGAGGAGGAAGGAAGAGGAGGAAGAGGCGGAGGCAGTAGAGGGAAGAGGAGGAGGAGGAGGAGGAGAGGAAGAGGAAGAGGCAAAGGTGGTGGCAGGAAATGGGGAGGAAGAGAAGGCAACCCCTGCCACTCGTGTGGTGAGAGTGACAAGGCGGGCTTCGGGCAACCAGGGTGGCAAAGTCCCATTATCCCCAGTGGTGGCATGGCCCCATAGCCACATTACCATTGAGGACAAAAACCACCATTGAGGACAAATGGACTTTCACATCCATGGATTTTAGTATCGGGGTCCGGAATGGATCCCTGCAGATACCGAGGGCTGACTGTATAAATGAATGGTAGTTTTTTTAAAAACAACGACAACTTGTGCTAATGTTTTCTATTAAAGCTTTAGTGAAGTATACAATATAACTGTGTCATACTTTCAATCCCTCCAATTGCATTCCATCATCAAAGGGAAGGTTGAAGTGTAATTCCTACTGAACTTGCTTGCTGTTTAACATCCAAGCTGCTAAGAAAACATTTCTATATCAATTTATCTGCTGATAAATTCCATGCTTACTGCACAAGGTGCCAGGGCATTTGTTGTTGTTCATTGCAGTTCATGCCCCAGACCAACTAGGCCAGTGGTACTCAATTTTTTTTACCCATGGGGCTCCCTTTTACATCTGCATGTGGATGTTGCATCCTCCCCAACATAGCATATGAATAAAAATATTTTGTTTAACTAGCATGCATATTTTCATTCCCACATTTATGTATATTCCTATTGTAACATTCTATAAAGAAGTAACATTGTTTTAATTAGAACAGCTTTATTTAAGTAAATTTAATATTTAACTCAACAGATGTGTACATTTTACACATAATGGATTTATACACATAAATCCAAAAGTTTGGAAAGAGGAAGAGGAGGAGGGATCAGAGCCTCCAAGTCTTGCGACCCCCTTGAGCAAGTCCCGTGCCCTATAGTTTGAGAACAACTGATCAGAGCTTGGAAGTCTTGGCTCTCCTCTGTGTCCTGCAGGTGTTCAGAGACCAAAACAAACAAAAAACTAGGCCCAAACAGAGGTGCCAATGTTCAGCACTGCTTCAAGTGCTTGATCTCAACAGTAGCTAACAGCAGAGTGCGGAAGCACAACTCAGTATGCAGTATTTGGCAATAAAGCACTGACCAACCTGAAATAAGGCACAGACACAGTTGACTTCTTCCAAAGTCCTTGGAGGATTTTATCTTCCTGTTGCAAAAATATATGCAAAGTATATACAACAGAATCTGACTTCTGTCAATATACAGTGTCTGCTACAATCCACTTCTCCAACAAACACACTCTACAAACTCTACAACACAACACACCAACTCCTCTCTTCAACCCACACCTGTCCTGGGTTCCAGTGCCCTTATATACAGTAGTGATACCAATAGGGTTGACTCCTGGTGTTTCTTAACATTTACAGCCATAGAAATTATTTTACCACTTCTTAAAGGGACATTTGATCCAACAAGAAGTAATGGGTTACAAGTCTGTAGTTGCTTAGGATTCCTTACATCCTTCCCCCCTGATAACAGTGTCACAAAGTTACGTCTCAAAAATAACATACAGTAATGTGTAGGAACAATGATACTCTTTTTGGTCTAGCAAGGTAACATTTTCTAGCTATCTTAAAGGGCCATTTGAGTAGAATTGTCCAACTCCTATGCCATTCTGCTCCAGGTGAAGCAATTCACCCTTCTTTGGTCACAAAAAGAACAATTTGGGGGAGTCTGGGATGTGTGTGTATGTGTGTACATGCCTTCACATTGCTGGTTGTCTTATGGTGACCTCATGAATTTCATAAGGTTCTCTTAGGCAAGGTACACTCCGAAGTGGTTATGCCAGTTCCTTTCTCTGAAATATAACATATGTTGTTGTTGTGTTGTTTCTGACTTATGGCAACCTTATCATGGGGTTTCCTTGAGCTCAGAGCGTATGAGTGGGCTTCCACGGCCAAGTGGCCTCCAGAGTCCTAGTCCAATGCTCAAAACATCACACCAAGCTGGCTCTCTGGTATAGTCTCCAGCAACTGATTATCATTGGAGGTCTCCTATCCAAGAACTAACCTGAGCTGACCCTGCTTAGCTTTCAAGATCAGATGGGATCAGGTGCCTTAGGGTATTTAAAACAGCTTGTGAAGCACATATGAAGCCCCAGGGTTATACTTCATCTAGACTCTAGAGTCACTGTGAGTTCATTTGTATGCTGGCTCTCAGACCAAATTCCTGGGTTCAGAATATTGTAACTTTAAGTACAGCCATCCCTCTGTTCTCGCATACTTGAGATCTGCGGACTCAAATATTCACGGAAGGCTGACCTCTTTTAATTTTAATGGGGCATGTGTCAGCAGGAGAGCACCCCATTCAGGCCTATGGGGCTTGAACATTGGCAAGTCTCTGTTTTCGGGGTAGGTGGGTCTGGAATGGCCAACTCTACATGTCTTTTGTGTCAGGCTCTGAACCCATATTTTCAAGTAGTTTTTACTTACAAAGTAGCATTATTCTACAAATAGTATGGCTTCCATATAGTTCTTGAATAGTCTCTGTAGCCACATAGCTAAGAAGAACTGGTGTGAATGGTTTCAGCCACAGAACGGTCAGGTCAACCAGACAAGACCAAATAGAAAGAAATCACAAATGATCGGATAGTGAACATGACTTACCCAACTTGAACAAGTTCCAGAAGCCAGTGGATTCTAATTTGTTCAATGCCATTGTGGGGTACAGAAGAAATATAAGCCAGATTAATTGTCTGGTCTTTGCTGAGATCAAATAGGTCTGCTCTACTGTGTGGTAGAGGAGGGCTGAAAAGATGAGGGAAAACAACATTGAGCATTTATTTACACTGTACTTTTAAGAGTTCCAATTCTTTCTCTATAATAATTTCAACAATCTCTATTACTCCACTTTTTGACAGGTCAGCGGTACTATTCCCAAAGAGCCAATAAGATAAAGCATCTAGCGTACTTAGGCTGCACCCACACTGCAGAAATAATCCAGTTTCATATCACTTTAACTGTCATGACTCAATGCTAAGGAATTATGGGAATTGTAATTCACTGTGGCACCAGAGCTTTCTGAAGAGAAGACTAAATTTCTCACAAAACTACACTTTCCAGAATCCCATAGCACTGAGCCATGGCAGTTAAAGTGATGTCAAACTGGATAACTTCTGCAGGACAGATGCAGTCTTACAGAAGTTATAGGGTGAGATATCAATATACTTTCACAGTTTATTCTGTAACAGTGCAGTCCAAGGCATGATTCCTCAAAAGTATGTCCCAATATGTTTAATGGGGCTTACTAATACAGTGGGCCCTTAGTATCTGCTGGGGTTTGGTTCCTGGACTTCTCCTGGATTTCAAAATTTGTGGATGCTCAAATCCAATTAAATACAGTGGCATAGTAAAATGGTGCCCCTTATATAAAATGGTA
>CM034703.1:122301843-122320864 GCA_020142125.1 Phrynosoma platyrhinos
GCACCAGAGCTCTCTGACAGAGAAGGCTAAATGTCACACAAAACTACACTTTTCAGAATTCCCTAACATTGAGCCAGGGAAGTTAAAGCAGACTTAAACCAGATTATTTCTGCAGTGTGTTTTGGACCTATATCAGTGTTACTCAAAATGGTGGTCAATGGATGGGTGCCATTAGTTACTGGCACCCAGCAACTCCACAGGAAAGAATCAACTGTAGTCAATGGGTACAAATATGGTACCCTGTATGTACCCTGGGACACGGGGGAAAAAATAATTGTTTGGGAAGTGCTGCTCTATATAGCTGTGCTTCATTTTCCCTAATGGATCAAGCTCCATTGATACAGAGCAAATAAGCTACAAGTTATCCTTGGGTCCCCATAGCCCCCATAGGTGCCACATATTTTTGCAGCCCTTTGGGAGGTATTGGGGTCATTTGCACGACATTTTTTTAGCACGATTAAGTGAACACATTCTGGGTTTATTAGTCACACTATGGAATCGCATCGATCCACATTGATGCACATCTCTGCGAATTTGGTTGCTCAGACATGCAAGCATTCGAATGAAGATGGAGCTGACAATGCAAATGCATTTGGAACCCCTTTATTAGTATTCAGCATTTTATCCCGGGTGATTTGACTGGGATTCATTCAGGATTATGGAGATTTAACTGGGATTCATCCTGGATTATTTTCAGTGTGACTAACCCCATCATTCCCTGCTCCTATGAATATCAGCCTGTAGGTAAGTGTCATGAAATCTGTGGGACTTCTCTGAGACAATAATCATGTCTAAATTTGATTCTCAGGGCAGTGCTAAGTTGCCTTCAATGCCAAAGTGGTTACATTCTTTTTAAAGATGTCCTGATATGGGATGACAAGAGAATTCTGATAAGAAGAGAATCAATTCATTTGTAATGTGATGTTGGAAAATAATAATAATAATAATAATTTTTATTTTTATCCCGCCCCTCTGCAGTGCAATCGGGGCGGCGTACAACACTTTAAAAACATCTCAACAAGTTAAAACAAGATCCAAAAAGAGTATAACACTGCAACTGTGCACAGTCGGACTTCAGTATACACGGATTCCTTATCCATGGATTCAATTATTCCTTAGCATTGAGCCATGGCAGTTAAAGTGATATGAAATTGGATTATTTCTGCAGTGTGGATGCAGCCTAAGTACGATAGATGCTTTCTCTTATTTGCTCTTTGGGAATATTACCACTGACCTGTCAAAAAGTGGGGTAGTAGAGATTGTTGAAATTATTCAAGAAACATATAAATTCCAAAGACTAAACCTTAATTTTGCCATTTTATATAGGACACCATTTCACTATGCCGTCGTATGTAATGGACCTTGAGCATCCACGAATGTTGGTTTCCATGGAGGGGCCTGGAACCAAACCACAGCAGATACAAAGGGATCACTGGATTGTAAAAGGGCCCTATTACTTGGGCCTCATTCCCACTACATTTTAAACCAGTTTGCAAACTGGTTTGAAGCAGTTTAAATGACCCTGATTCGCACTTGAACCGAATTGCTGAAGTGGTTTGGAGAGGGGGGAGGCATGCATTAGATCCATTTAACGCACGTCTTTTTGATGCTGATTTTTTTTCCACGTCTTTTTCAATAAATTGATAAAACAAGTGTGAACCAGAAGCAGATCAGAATTGATTTAAATTCGCCCTTTGGATTCATTCGTCATGTGAAGCACAAATGGGTTATTTTGCAGCAAGAAAATACGATTGGGGCAAATGTAGTGTGAACCACGCTCCACTGTCGAACCAATCCATCGATTTGGATCGCAAACCAATTCATTTGTAAGTGGGAATGAGGCCTTGAAAATGCTTTTATGGCAAGGAAAGGCATGAATGGTTTACATGGATACTGATGCCTTTCAGAGTTGGAGAGACAGTTGCAAGTTTGTATGTAACTTTAGCCACCGGCATCTAATTTTTCAAGGTTATGGGCATGTACTCTAATAGTCCCATGTTGGCCAATAGCTCCTGGGATTCTGGGATCTGAAGTCCCTCGGCCCTTAAAGGGGAAAGGTTGCCTACCCCTGGGTAACAGAAATGCTCTCCAAGACTTTCTTTGCCGAAGAAGCTGATCCCAGACCCCCTAAACTTCCTTTCACCTGGGAGGAGCCATGAGCATGAAAGAGCACTTTAATTACACCAGTCTGCATATAATGTGGGCTTTACACAAGAAGAATCATGGAACCTGAAGTGCTGCTGCCTCGCAAAACTACAAATCCCAGGATCCCGTAGAATGGAGCCAGGGCAGTTAAAGTGGTTATCAAATGGCATTACTGTATTTCAAAGAGTGCTGGTACCTCATAAAACTACACAATAATAATAATAATTTTATTTATATCCCGCCTCTCTGTCAAGCGGCTGACAACAGTTTAAAACTTCATACAATCGAGGCGGCTCACAACAGTTTAAAACTTCATACAATATTAAAATACAGTCCAAGATCCCACAACCCTCCCACCCCTTAAGAGAGAATTAAACAATTTTAATGTTAAAACAAGATGGTTAAGACACATAATTAAAAACAATCCATAGACAAACAAACAAATAGTAGGCAGGGCAGTAACTGTAGCCGAAATAAAGGATAACACATATCCCAGGATTCTGTAGCATAGAGCCATAGTAGGTAAAGTGGTACCAAATGGCATTATTTCTACACTGCAGATGCGCCAGTGTGTGTTGCTGCCTTGCAAAACTACAAATCTCAGATTCTGTAGGATGGAGCAAGGGCAGTTAAAGTGGCATCAAATGGCATTATTTCTACAGGGCAGATGCACTCAAAAAGCAGAACTACACATCCCAGGATCCTGGAACACAGAGCCAGGGCAGTTAAAGTGGTGTCAAATGGCGTTAAAATATTTCTACAGTGCAGCTGCACCCAAGGAGCAGAACTACATATCCCAGGATCCTGGAAGACGGAGCCAGTGCAGATGCACCCAAGGAGCAGAACTACACATCCCAGGATCCTGGAAGACGGAACCAGGGCAGTTAAAGTGGTGTCAAATGGCGTTAAAGTATTTCTACAGCGCAGATGCCCCCAAGGAGCAGAACTACACATCCCAGGATCCTGGAGCATGGAGCCCTGGCAGGTAAAGTGATACTAAAGTGCATTATCTCTACAGAGTAGATGCATCCCAAACAGTCTCTGGAGCAGCAGAAAACAAGGTTGATCATGGGCAATCAGAGATCATCCATTCCTTACCAGTATCCAGTGCTTTTCCAGAAGTGCTTTAATGCCCTTTCGGTCTGTGAGAGATCCACCTGTATAAGGAAAGCCCCCAAAGCCACTTCCATCAGGAGACCCCAGACCACTGCAAAGCCCATTCTCCTGGGGGGAGGTCTCAGGAGAGTCCAAGAAATGCAGAAGGGAGCCCGAAATCCCATTTCTGGTCCCTGCTATGGATGGATGCCTTTAAAGAGCAAAACAGGGGCAGCCTCTATATGTCTCATAAACTGGGGAATAAATAAAACTGGGGTTGCATATCATGCCCCCCTTCTCCCCACTTTGTCCTGCCGAATAGCATTCTTTCTCCTTCTTGATAGTCTGCAGGAACGGGAAGGGATTTAGGAATTAAAAAGCTGCTCCGGTTTTGTTGCAAAAAAAGTTGCAGCTGCAATGTTGTTGCAAAAAGTGGCATCCTCCCCTCGGAGGCTTCAGAGAGGAAGGTGGCTCCTCTGCTTCACTTCCTGCTTTGCTACTTCTGCGCACAGAAGAGAAGCTGGGCCAAGCCCCAGGCAGGCCTCCAGGGAAGGAAAAGAAGGCTGGGGATGATGGTTTCTGCTCTGCAAGCTTCTCCACTCCTACTATGCTTAGCGTAAAAGAGCAGGAAAAACAGTAAAAAAGCCACCACACCATCTTCTGCCTCTTTGATCCGAGCGTAAAAGCTTGCAGGGTAAGACCTTGCAGAGTAAAAACCATCATCCCCAGCCTCTTTGAGCTTATTGTAAAACAGGGGTAGGCAACCTTTCCCCTTTAAGGGCCGAGGGACTTCAGCTCCCAGAATCCCAGGAGCTATTGGCCAACATGGGACTATTGGCCAACATGCCTGAGGCTTCTGGGAGCTGAAGTCCCTCGGCCCTTAAAGGGGAAAGGTTGCCTACCCCTGGTGTAAAAGCTTGCGGTGAAAGACCGTGCACAATAAAAACTATCATCCCCAACCACTTTGATCTGAGCGTAAAAGCTTGCAGGGCAAGAACCTGCAGAGTAAAAACCATCATCCCCAGCCTCTGAGCTTAGTGGTTCGGCCATCATCCCCAGCCTCTTTGAGTTGAGCATAAAGGCTCTCAGTGTAAGATCTTGCAAGTAAAAACCATAATCCCCAGTCTCTTTGAGTTGAGCATAAAGTCTCTCAGTGTAAGATCTTGCAAGTAAAAACCATCATCCCCAGCCTCTGAGTTGAGCATAAAGGCTCTTGGTGTAAGATCTTGCAAGTAAAAACCATAATCCCCAGCCTCTTTGAATTGAGCATAAGGGCTCTTGGTGTAAGATCTTACAAGTAAAAACCATCATCCCCAGCCTCTTTGAGTTGAGCATAAAGGCTCTCTGTGTAAGATCTTGCAAGTAAAAACCATAATCCCCAGCCTCTTTAAGTTGAGCATAAATGTTCTCATTGTAAGATCTTGCAAGTGAAAACCATAATCCCCAGCCTCTTTGAGTTGAGCATAAAGACTCTCATCAGTGTAAGATCTTGCAAATAAAAACCATCATCCCCAGCTTCTTTGAGTTGAGCATAAAGACTCCCAGTGTAAGATCTTGCAAGTAACAACCATCATCCCCAGCCTCTTTGAGTTGATCATAAAGGCTCTCGGTGTAAGATCTTGCAAGTGAAAGCCATCATCCCCAGCCTCCTTGAGTTTAGTGAGATTTCTTTCCAAAGGGGAAAACATGTGGATTCCTGCCAGAAACAGGGAGCACCTTTAGGCCTCCCTTGATTTGAAGAAGTACCATTAAACCTTATGTGACTTTCCAAGGGATTTACAATCCGAGGTATGAGACATTCACACATATTTGTGGCATTTTGAGAACGGAGGAATATGGAACAGCTACTTAATAAAAATAAAAACCATATTAACTCATTTGTCAGCATATTCTATACGACTCTGCTCCACAAAAACTAACAGGACAAGCTGCTGACTTGTATTCATGTGTATAATATTGGGCATACATAATATACATACATTTTAGATGCCAGTGGTAGAAAAAGGAAGCAACTTGTATTTATGTTTATATTATGTGGCATAAATAATAAACCTACTTTTTAGGCAACATATCCAGGGGGCAGCTGTGTTGGCCATGTAACAAAGCAGAATAACATCCAAAATCCACAAAACAGTGACACTTTTATTGGATCAATCAAAATGCACAAAATATATGATGCAAGCTTTCAAAGCTCCACTGGCTTCTTCATCTGTAAAAAATGTTAATATAGTCATTTCCCCCCTCCTATATAATTTTTAACATCTTTGCTTGATGAAGAAGCCAGTGAGCTTCAAAAGCTTGCATCATGTATTTGTGCTTTTTGGTTGGTCCAGTAAAGGGATCACTGTGGATTTTGGATGTTATTCTACTTTGCTGATTTTTAGGCATCAGTGCGATACTTGGGTGCATCTACACTGTACAAATAATGCAGTTTGACACCACTTTGACTGCTAAGGCTCCATCCTAAAGAATTCTGAGATTTGTAATTTTCTGAGGTACCACCATTTGTTGGCGGAGGATGCTAAAGACCTTGCAAAACTGCAAATCCCAGGATTCCAGAGGACACTTGAAGTGGTGTCAAATTGCATTGTTTGTAGTGTAGATGACATTGTACTGTGCTTTCCAGTCTGTATAACAATTTCCAGAGAGAGAACCATATTAGTTTGTTGCAACAAGAGATTATTTTTCACAAGTGGAGCTAAAAGGGGCAAAGCAAGGATATTTGCCTTCACAAATCCTGTAAAAATTCTGCTTCCCTCCTTAAAAAAAAATAAAAAAAAATCCTTCAGCCCCAAATTTCTAGCATTACAGTAATTTTATTTATTTCTGTATCTAATTAATATCCTGTGAATAGAATCTAAGGATGTTCACAAAATAAGGTACAGGAAATAAAAAAATGCTTTCAATAAATACATAAATAAATTGGAAGTATAATTTTGGCATCCAAAGAAAAGGAGACAGGCACAGTTACCAATGGAATATGAACCCAACTAAATAGAAGATTTCTAGATGTAAATGATTTTCAATGTCTCAAACTTTGCAATGCTAAAAATTTGGGGAATGAAGCAAATTAAGAATATAAGATTTTTAAATTTGGAAATGTCCTCCCCCCCCCCCACTGTAATTGTCACATCTTAAAGGCAAACAACATTTTTTTAATTGACCATAAAAGCTGCATCTGCACTACAGAAATAATCCAGTTTGAGACCGCTTTAACAGCCATGGCTCCATGCTACAGAATTCAGGGAACTGTAGTTTTGTAAAACATTTCTACCACCTCTGTCAGAGAGCTCTGGTGACACAATAAACTACAGTTCCCATAGCATGGAGGCATGGCAGTTAAAGTAGTGTCAAACTGGATTATTTCTGCAGTGTGGATGCAGCTTTAGGCTGCACAATTTCCCCAAAAGTACATGGTGTAGTGGTTTGAGTGTTGGACTACAACTCTGGGAAACAAGGGTTCAAATCCTGGCTCGGCCATGGAAACCCAGAGTGACCTTGGACAAGTCACACTCTCTCAGCCTCAGGGGAAGGCAACACACTACAGACATAATCCAGTGTGAGACTGATTTAACTGCCCTGGATCAGTGCTAGGAAATTCTGGGAACTGTAGTTTTCTGAGACATTAAGCCTTCTCTGTCAGAGACAGCTCTGGTGCCAGAATTAGCTACAGTTCCCAGGATTCCCTAGCACTGAGCCAGGGCAGTGAAAGCAGTCTCACACTGGATTATTTCTGCAGTGTGTTTTAGACCTTAGAACACCTCATGACAAGTCTTAGAGTCGCCATAGGTCAAAAATGACTTGGAAACACACAACAACAAAGGCAAACAGCTTTATTTTATTGCCCATAGGCTCTAAGAAGGCTGCAAAATCTCCCTTCAGCTTAAACAAGAGGGAGACATCTTAACCGTTCCAGTGCCAGAAAACCGCCTGTAATTTGTTTTCAAACTGACAAAAAGGCAGCCATTGCTCCGCCCTTGGATCCACCAATCAACTCTTCACCGCCCCCCTCCCACGCGCTCCGGATTTTATCCAATGACGAGAACGGTTTCTAGTCCTGTTAATGAGAAGTGAGCCCTGGTTGGCTGTCCCTTCGGCCAATCAGAAGGCGCTCTCATAGCGGCCGGCGTTCGTTGCTCCCTCAGAGTTTGAATTTTGGCGGCCACAACGGTAATAACGACGACAACAACGGCGACTCTCCGGCCTTATTCTCTTTTTTCTTCGCCTCCGAGGCGCCTCTGGTCCCGCGGCGGAGATGGCGAAGCCCCAGAGGGAAAGGTAAGCCCAACCGCCGGGGCTCCAGGGAGGAAGGCAGGTTATTCCGAATTCAGACGGCCCTCTCGGCTTTGGGGGGTTGCAGACTGCCAGAAATAGTGCAAATTGAGTCCACTTTAAGGGTTAGGGTTAGGGAATCATGGGAACTGTATTTTATTGTGGCACCAGAGCTCTCTGACAGGGAAGGCTCAATGCCTCAGGAAAAAACAACAATTCCCATGACTCCCTAGCACTAATCCTAACCCTTAAAGTGGACTCAATTTGCACTATTTCTGGCAGTCTGCAACCCCCCTTTGTTTCAGAGGAAGGGACTGGCAAAAGCACCTCTGAGCATCCCTTGCCTAAGAAAACCCTGTGAAACTCATGGGGTCAACAAGGAACTTGAACTCACACACACACACACACACACACACAGGTTTGTTATTGTTCTTATTTCCCTTCACTCTCCCAATTTAGGGAGCTGCCTTGAGTCCCTGTATTGGAAGAAAGGTGGGATATAATAATAATAATAATAATAATAATAAATGCCTTGCCTCTGTGTGTGTGTCTATATGCCATCCCTGCTTTCCTTTAGGTGGCACATACACACAGAGGCAAGGTATTATTATTTTCCACCTTTCTCCCAATATAAGGAGCCACCTTGAGTCCTGTATTGGAAGAAAGGCAGGATATTAATTAATTAATTAATTAATAATAATGCCTTGCCTCTGTGTGTGTGTCTGTGTCATCCTTGCTCTTAAGTGTCACACACACACACATGCAAGGTATTACAGTATATTATTATTATTTTCCACTTTTCTTCCAATATAAAAAGCCACTTTGAGTCCCTGTATTGGAAGAAAGGCAAGATTATAAGTTAATTAATTAATTAATATTAATAATATAATACCTTTCTTCTCTGTGTGTGTCTGTGCCATCCCTGCTTTCCTTTAAGCGGAACACACACGCAAGGTAAGTGGTGCGCACACACACACACAAGTATTATTACTATTACTGCTACTACTATTTCCCACCTTTTTCCCCATATAGGGAGCTACCTTGAGTCCCTATATTGGAAGAAAGGGATATAACTATATAATAATAATGGTAATATCCTGTGTGTGTGTCTCTGTCTATGTGCCATCCCTGCTCCTTTAGGCAGCGCACGCACACACAGAGGCAAGGTATTATATTATTATTATTTCCCACCTTTCTCCCAATTTAGGGAGCCGCCTTAAGTCCCTATATTGGCGGAAAGGTGGGATATAAGTAAATAATAGTAATACCTTCTCTCTGTTTGTGTGTCTATGTATATGTGCCATCCATGCTCTCTTTTAGGTAGCACACATACACAGGCAAGGTGTTAGTTATTATTAACTTATTTCCCACTTTTCTTCCAATATAGGAAGTCACCTTGAGTCCCTATATTGGAAGAAAGGAGGGATATAAGTATATAATAATAATATCCTACTTGTGTCTGTATATATGTGCCATCCCTGCTCTCCTTTAGGCAGCACAAACAGAGGCAAAATGCTGCTGCTGCTATTATTATTATTATTATTATTATTATTATTTACTTATAACCTACCTTTCTTTCATTATAGGGACTCAAGGCAGCTAACTGCAAACTTAAAATAGTACAATTTAAAAACAATGCAGAAGCATTTTTAAAAATCATAAATACAAAGTTTTTTTTAAAAAATGTAAAAGGTTTTCTTAATTTAAAAATATTTTTACTTGCTGCCTAAAGGGTGGCACATATACTTGAATAAACATACACACTCACACACACACAGAGGCAAGGGTATTATCATTATTATATTTATTATTTTATTTACTTACAGTATATACTCATCTGTAAGTATAGAACTTTTAGCCAAAAAAAATGACCCCCAAAACCTGGCTCAACTCATCTGTGGGTTAATGTAAGAATTGTATGTTAACTCTAATTTTTTAAAAAAGGAACCATCTCCTTCTCTCAGAAGAGTGGCGAAAGGCAAGAACATAGTCCGCCTCTGCAGCATACTTTTACTCTCTCCATCATGATGCTGCTTTTAACATTTTTGAATGGTGGTAGTAGTAGTAGTAGTAGTAGTATCCCTCTTTTCCTGGAACTGGGATCCAGAGTGGTTCACAAGAGAACAGTACAATCAAAAATAGAGAAAGTAGTACATTGAAATAGAATTAAATTGGGAAATAGCAGCAGTGTCAACTCTTTGGCACTTCCCTTCAAAGGAGCACTGGGAAAAATTGGGCTTTGAAGGATTTGAATAAGACATTTGTGTATGTTTGTCAGCTTTTCTGGGTTAAAATTGGGCAAAGTTATCACATTAAAGTTAAAGGCTATAATCATTGGAATTTAGTTGCCATTTTCTTTTCTTTGCCTTTCCATCCTTTTTCATGTGTGTGTTTTCTTATCCCACCTGTGCTTAGTTGCCTTCCCCCCCACATCATCCTGCCACCATTTACAATAGTTTCCACCTCATCCCTCTAGCCTTTAGGGTGAGCACAAACTGTTATGCCTGCCAGAATTTTGTAAGTTCTTTGGCATCATTTTCCTTTGCTTTGTCCTTTATAGCCTTTCTTATATGCACCTAAGTTTTACCCTCGATTTATCAATGGGTCATACCAAATTCCCTAATTCTAGCCCCAAAACCTTTCTTCCAATATATATTCTGCCTTTCTTCCAATATAGGGAATGGAGGTGGCTACAATTTAAAAGCAATACAAAAGAAGTACCATAAAGAAAAAGTGAGGTGGAGAAGTTTCAGTAATCTGTATTCTAACCATCTATGTTAGAATTGTAGTCAAATTGTAGCAAAATAGATGCCAAATGGCCACATGGAGAGGGGCAAAGCAGGCTGGCAGAATACGCTGGCTTGGGGGCAAAGCATTTGCATGACACATGCCCCAACACCACTCCCAAGCCGGCTTCACACTGCACACCCAACTAGACAGCAGGCAGCTTTTCGGCGCTTTGGTGGCCGAACAGTTTCAGCTTTGGACATTTGTACAGTGGGTATCTGCTGGAGTTTGGTTCAAAGACCACCCCATGTATACCAAAATCTGGATGCTCAAGTCCCATTATATGCAGTGTGATAATAAAATTGTGTCACTTATATAAAATGGAAAAATCAAGTCTTAATTTTAGGAACGTATATATTTTTTTTAATATTTTCAAACTGGATTGTTGAATCCAGAGGATACAGAGGGCCAACTGTATATAAAGAAAATGGCATCCATTACACACAGTTTTTCATTGGACTAGGAAGATTTTATTGTATTTTGCTGAATGGCAAAAACAGCTACCTCTGCATATGTTTCCATACACATAAGAGCTCATAAAAGTGTGCAAACTTTCAAGTTCAACAGAACTCTTCTAGCTAGACCCCCTTTTTTTCCCCCTTCCCCCCTTTTTTCCCCCTTCCCCCCCCCTTTTTTTTTTTTAAAGAAAAAGGCAGGTTTGTGAGTGGAAAATAGCTGGTGTTGAAGATATGCAGATTTAACACAGTATGTTGCTGAAGGGTTGCACACATTCAGATTAGCTTCTGTCAGATGATGTGATTGTTTAGTGTTTTCATCCCAACAGTTCTGTGCAACCTGAAACAATTAAAATCCTCTCTTTCCGAAAGTATATATGAACCATTTCTGTGCTTAGGTAAAACACACATGTTCTTTGTAGGTAGAAAATAGAAGTAAAAAGAAGCTAGATAGTTTTTATATTAATAAACCAAGAGTTTGTAGATGGTGTACTTAAGTGTCTTTTATAACATCAACAGAGGCTAAAGTGAACAGGATTAAAATGTGGGGTGGGGGGTAAACTGTCTGGATAAAACTAAGCCATAGACTTAGAATTACTCACTTGTTTTCTTTTTTATTCTTGTTTAGTGAGGTTTTGGCTTCCTCACTGGTGAATAGCGTGACTCAGGCTTTGGGAAAGCTGCAAGATTTGTGGAATGAAATGGGTATCAGCAGAGAACTGCAAATGGAGCGTATGCAAGCAGCAAAGTCCCACATAGAGGTATGGAGCAAAGCGGTGACTGCATAATGTACAGGGTTCTTGCTTTAAATAGCCCCCACCCTCCACCCCCACTTTCCTACATGCATGATGTTACATGGATATAAAATATAGCTCTCTAAGAACTTATTTAATGAGGACAGAACTCTAACCTGTATAGTTCTTAAACTTAAAAGCGTTTACACAATGTATGCTAAAATCTCAGTAAATCAACATAAACTTTGTTAAGTCAACACATGTATGTTTCAGTGATTCAACAGGTCTAATCTAGATGGGACTAGGAATTGGATTTAGGATTATACCACATGCCCACTGCTCAGGGGTAAATATGCAGGTATCTTGAAGACAAAAAGAAACACTTCTTTCTTTCTATAGAAACTCTTTAGAGAATGTTTAAATGTAAGCCATGAATGATATCTATCCCATTTAACACAGCTGCTATAGAAGTGGTGGGCAACTTTACCCCACCAGCTATTTTTGAATTGCAATTTTTATTATCTCTGCCTGTTAGCTATGCTGAGTAGGGCTGATTGGAGGTTTAGTTCAGTGACTCCCAAACTTTGGTCACACATCACACTGGTACCTGAAGGCACAGAACAAGAGTAGGCAATAATGGTCCTCCAAATGTAGTGGTTCTCAAAATTTGGTCCTCCAGATGTTTTGGACTACAACTCCCAGAAGCCCTAGCCAGCTTGGCCAACAGGAATTATGGGAGATGAAGTCCAAAACATCTGGAGCACCAGAGTTTGGAAACCACTGCTGATTTGGAACCCCACAGTTGCCGACTCTTCTGCACCTTCAGGTACCAGAGTGTGATACTTAATTCTTGCTATTTACCAAGTTCTAAATCTTTCACTCAGTTATTTGGTTATCTAAGGTATTTATACAGCTTTTCAGATAGATCTCAAATCAGTTTATAGAAATTAGCAAGTGAATCAAATAAAAATGATGCAACAAAACAGACAATACCAATATGACAATAGTAAAAGGTTTTGAAAGTCTCCAGTATTAAATTGCATTTCTTCTTTTTCCTGTAAATGTTAGCAGCTGGGGGAAGAAGGGGCTGCTTCAGACTGAACATTGGAAGCTTGATAGTGATGGCTCACCATGCTGTTGTTGCTTCTTCCCTCTCCCAAGACAAGATGATTCTTCAGGCAGGGGAAGGCTTTGTTAACTCAGTTTTCATAATTTATATTTTGTTGTTAACTGCCTTTGCATTGGTCTCGACCCATGGCGACCCTATGGACCCCCTGTCCTCTACTGCTCTGTGCAGCTCCTGCAAACTCTTATTCGTGGTCTCTTTAATAATGTCCATCCATCTAAGCTTGTGGCCTTCCTCTCTTTCTACTTCCCTGCACCTTTCCTAACATTATTGTCTTTTCCAGTGATTCATGTCTTCTCATGATGTGTCCAAAGTATGACAGTCTAAGTCTTGTCATCTTGGCTTCTAGGGATATCTCTGGCTTGATCTGTTCTGGGACCCATTTGTTTGTCCTTTTGGCTGCCCATGAGATCCTCAGCATTCTTCTCCAGCACCACATCTCAAATGCATTGATTTTCCTCCTATCCTCTTTCTTGACTGTCCAGCTCTCACATCCATACATGGTAATAGGGAATACGATGGCTAGTATGATTCTGACTTTTGTGCTGAGTTGTATGTCTGCATTTTAGGATCTTTTCTAGTTCTTTCATAGCCGCCCTCCTCATTCTTAATCTCCTTTTTTCCTGGCTGCAGTCCCCATTTCCATCAGTGTTTGATCTCAGATATGAGAACTCTTTTACTATTTATATTTACTCGTTGTCTAGTTTGAATGTGTATAAGTTCTCATTATTTTTGTTTACTTTATGTTCAGCATTAAGCCTGCCTTTGCACTTTCTTCTTTGATCTTCCTTAGTAGGTGTTCTATGTCCATGATGTTTTCTGCTAGTATTATGGTGTCATCAGCATATCTCAGATTGTTGATATTTCTTCCTCCTATTTTCACTCCTCCCTCTTCCATGTTCAAGCGTGCTTTCCTTACAGTATGTTCTGCATAGAAGTTGAATAGGCAACTCCTTTGCCAATTGGGAACCATTCTGTTTCTCCATGTTCTGTTCTGACAGTAGCCTCTTCTCCTGAGTACAGATTCCTCATTAGGACTATCAGATGTGTTGGCACTCCCATGTCTTTAAGGGCATTCCATAGCCTTTCATGATCTATGCTGTCAAAGGCTTTGCTGTAGTCTATAAAGCACATGTTGATTTTCTTTTGGAATTCCCTGCTACACTCCCATTAGCCATAGTATATTTTCAGTCTGATCCCTGGTGCTTCTTCCTTTCCTGAACCCTGCTTGGATCTGTGGGATTCTCTCTCCATGCGTGGGTTGGAGTCTATGTTGCAGTATTTTGAGCATAATTTTGCTTGCATGGGAGATTAGTGCTATGGTTCTATAGTTGCTGCAGCCTCTTGTGTCTCCCTTTTTGTGGATGGGGATGTATATTGAACGTTTCCAATCTGTTGGCCATTGTTTTGTTTTCCATACCTGTTGACATATGTTTACATGGATTCCAGTATTTGGATTTTCTTTATACAGAAATTACTACTGGGGAAGCTTTGATTGAACAGACAATAGAATATTTTAAATCAATAAATGGTAATAGAGAATCCTGTGCTGTTTTTTTTTTTTTTTTTTAATTAGTACAATGTATATGTACAATGCCTGGAGTACAGTTGTCCCTTCCTATTTGCAGTCTTCCCGTCCACAATCTTGATCCTTCGTGGATGGCAAGCTGGGAGGGACATAATGTTGCCTGTGCATCTGAGGCGCATGAGCAGGAGCACACCCCCATTGTAATTAATGGGGCTCCAATATTGGCAATTTTTCCGATTCACGGGAGGGGTTCACGCGACTGGGAAGGGACAACTGTACAAGCAGCTTTTTTAATACACTGTTCTCTTTGTGCCCTCCTTGGAAGCCAGCATTGTAAGCATTATATCCCAGAGCTGCTCTTATCAAAAGGCTAAATTAGTAGAGATAGCTTCAAAGACCAAGAAACATGAACAGGTTTTAAGTCACTAGATTAAAGGACAAATCCTCATGATTTTTAAAGTACCATAACTCTGCAAGAAAAATTACTTGCATATCTGTCCATACACACATGTAAGCTTGCTGGATGAGGTGCACCAACAGCTTAACAGGACAATGAGGGAAAAACCTGGTTGGTTTCCAGCTTGTAGAGATTTCCATGCCAGTCTTCTAGGTTAAAATGACACCTCTTTCCTTCAAGCAATAGACAGCTTATAAGCATAGTTTTAAATTGATTAGCTAAGGATGCAAGGTGAACAAGTCTGAGGAATTCTAAGTTAACATATACATTGGTGTCAATTACACAGTGGGTGCCTGTTAGACAACACACTCTATTTAACCATTTTATCACTTTTTAAGACAAACTCATTTATTTGCAGGTGTACATCTCTTGTTAACAGTTTATGAAGATTTATTCAATTGATGTCTTATTAACAGAAAGCATTACAGGAGACTGATATTCAGAGATCTTTCCTCATCTGTAGAGGGTTGGAGACTCTTGAGATGCCAAGAGTTCTTATTCTTTTTGTTTATTCCTATTCCCATTTAAATCAAACAAATGAAAACACCATAAATTAGCTTGCTAGATGCTGGATTTGTAGTCTTTGGCAATTTAGTTTATATTGCCATTTAATACTCGTAACATACTGGCAATGATATTTGTATTTGAGTTCTTTCCCTTTTGCAGTTTTTGGAAAGCCCAGTAGTATCATTGTTCATAATTTAGTAACTGATGTAGTGTTGCAATTAGCTAAGTACTGAATATGTGTAACTGTTAGTGCATTAAATGATGAAGTATGCTGACACTTTATGTGTGGGTTTTGGACAGGCTCTCTTGAATGAAATGGTTGAAGATGAAAATAATATGAAAGAAAAAATTGAAAATGATATTGAAAGACATAAACATCAATTAAATATGCTCAGGGATGAACTAAAGCTGGACCCTTACCAGGCAAGTTGCTTCTCATTTGTTTTGCTCTGATGACAACAGCTCTAAATATTCTAAACTGTCATCAATATGTGTTGTTCATAATTTTCTCCACAGAACTGATCTCTAAATTGCATTGGTTTTGGAAATTTAGAACTCTTGCTTTGCACATACAAGGACTTTGGTTGAACATCTGGGCTCTGCATATTATAAGAATGGGAAGGTATTATTTTGCTTAGAAAGATTTTGCTGACCTGACAAAATTTCAGTCTCTTTCTCATTTGCTTCTGTAGCTTTCTTGCTAATTTGTGTGAACTGTACTCATAACTGAAATGCAGTTGTTGAAGGGGGTAGGCCTGAGCCCAGGATTCTCTTAGTCCTGACTCTTTTCTCTTGTTTCCAAATATGTGGGCTGGTCATTGCAGAAAAGGAGCAGCTCATAGAATTCTGGTTGGAGACAGCAGTGACATCTCTAGGGCTGACTGATCCAGCAACTCTTTATATTGATTGAAGGGAGTGAGCAGTCTAATTTTCTGCCAGTACAGTTCTTGCTGCCCTCTGCTGTTGGGCTAACCCTTAAGTTCAAGAATATACATGGGAAAGTTAGCTGTAAGACCTCCCTTGCTATTTTTCACCACAATATGGGTTTGTAGAGGCCATTTTGTACTCCCACTGTATAATTTCTTGCAGATTTTGACTCTATAAATAGATAAATGCTGCTTGACTGAGCAGTCATACATTCTACTGATGTCAAGAACAGTTTTGTGAGTGACAAACCTCTGGCAGCTCAGCTAGCAATGTTTACTACTTTTGCAAAAGCTGTAGCATCCACATTTCCATCTGTTACTCTAGAAAGAAGGACATCTTCTATAACTCTTGTAATGAGATTCTGTTTTCCTCCTTCCTTTGAGGACCTGGCTTTCCCTGCTGGTCATACAATGATATGAAGAAAAATGCCAGGTTAAGCAAGCAACCCATTGTCCACAGGACACAGATCACATGGGCCCATAAATATAGGCTGCTATAACAGCTTTAGATTCAACAACTTTCTTGATAATCATAGGCAACCAAGAATTCTGTGCAAGTAAACAAATGATAGGTTTGCTGGATATTGTGAACTTCCTTTTTTAAGCTAGCCTGCTAAAGAAATGGAATGCCAGTGTTGAAAGTCAGCATATTGGCCTACAGCAATCTATTTAAAATTTGTGAATGCTTATATGCAAGTCTGTACTATCCCATTGCACTTGCAATGGGGAAGTGGAGCTTTGGAGTCCTTTGGCAGTAATTTGTAATTATGTTGCTTCATGCAGGTTCTTGCTTTTCTAATGATTTAATGCATTCAAGGTTTGATTAGGCAGTTGATCTTTTCCTGCCAAAATCTTTTGACTGTTCAAATGCCAATCCTGTTTCAAAATAGACGTAGCTTGCTAAAGCATGATTTCTCCTCAGTACTGCATTTCCCACTCACAGTGTTGATTATGTGTCTTTGTTAACTGTTTACAGGTTGATCCTGGCTTAACCATCCTTCAGTTAGAAAAAGAGCTTCGCCTGGCTTTAGACAGTGTTCTTAAAGAAAAACATGAAAGGCTGGTAGTGCTGCAGCAGCTGCAGCAAGAAGACCAGTTACTGTGCACAGAGCTTTGCTCAATCCCCTACTACATACCTACTGGCAGTGTTCCAAGTAGTTTGGAGCTAAAAGAATTAAAAGAACATATTGAGAAGCTCTCAAAAATAAAGGTATTGTACTGAGAAAAACAAAAACATTACTAGAGTTTATCTTGACTTTTTAAATTTCTTTCACTAAGTGACAATTTCATTCACTAAACAATAATTTTTCACTATGCTTTATTTACATTTGCCAATCTGAAAGCCTGAAATTAGTAAATCAAGTTTCAAATAAATACACTTACTGATAAACACGGGTTGTTTTATTTATTCAGAGTTTATAAAACAGTAACAAGGTCAGCGCCTGCTTGCTACATTTAAATGGCCGCATATACTTATGTATAGAACTACATGTGGACTGTTTCTTATTAAGGTAGATATGATACTTTATTGCTCCAAGAGGTTGATTTTTTGTTTTTGTGAGTAATAGATACATTCTGTCCCCTAGATGGCTGTATGGGGGAACAACCTCTTAGCTAAGATAGTAGTATTGTATTTGTTGCTTGCACTGGAGATAGTGGAAGCCCATAAACCTCCACTGTGTTACCCTAAATGTATGGGGCTAGTGGAGCCTTCACTGACAGCAACAATCTAGCTTTAATTAGTTTGGGGAACACTCACCATGGCTGTCTGAGAGAGGGCAACAGAATTTGCAGAATCCAGCACCAGCTATGTCGATACTAATTGATAAGAGTCCTCAGGCATGTGGAACTATATGAACTTTTGGTAAAGAAATATAAAAAACACACACAAACACACACGTAACTCGTCCAAACAAGCAACACATAGAGCTAACTAAATAGGGAAGTGAAGTAAAATAGCAGACTTAGGAGGGGTGCAATTACTGATCCTGAAGGAAAAATCCACGGAAGCTGGGAAGTAGAAAGACTTGAGTTGCGAGGCTTGAGTGAACAGCTTTGGGAGACAGGCAGAACAGAAAAGGAACTCAGAGTGAAGTCTGAGGACAACAGTCATGGTGCAGGCTAGTTGACTGCAGCAACTGTTGCAAAAATGTTTTGATTTGGGGGATAATATTTATAATCTTAATCCGTGAAAGCTTGTGGGAAAGCAAAAGTTTGATTACCTCTAACTGAAGAGTCTGTTTAGTTATTTGGAAAATGAGAAGATTCAATTGTGATTGATGATGCTTTATAGACTTGACAACACCTTGACAAGATCTGGATTCCCAAAAATGTGAGGACAGGCAAGGAGTGTTCAGGAACACATAAAGATAATTTTGTCCTTGTTTGATCTGGTAGAACTCATCTATTGGCTGTCAGAAGTGCAGCCAGTGTTGGTCCTCTTTCTTATAAGGTTCTTCTTCCCCACATCTTTCCACACAGCTGTGGCTACATGGCTTTCACACACCCTATTTCCAGTACTATGTGTGTCATCGCATACCATGCCCGCTTATGCTGGTGCTTTAATTTGTATCAAACTTAACGGGATTGATTCACATATCAGGGGCTGTTTGGAGGATTACAACAGGCCCTGGGTGCAAATCACATCTTTTGTTGCAGGTGAAGAAAGTATCTTGATATTTATGCACTAGTCTGACAGACATAAATGTGGGATTTTGCCCACATGAACAATTCTTTAGTTCTTGAACACTTTGCCTAGAATTAATTTATTTTAGAATTTCATCTCATAGATACCAAAACTGTAAAACAAATAGCTTTAATAAATAAATACTATGTATGTAGTCTGGGCATTTCTTACTGAATCTTTGAACCTGCTTCTAAGCTCCTTTACTGCACTGAATAATGCAGGTTGAAACCACTTTAACTGCCCTGTCTCAGTGCTGGGAATCATGGGAACTGTGGTTTATTGTGGCACCAGAGCTCTCTGACA
>CM034703.1:122320964-122335025 GCA_020142125.1 Phrynosoma platyrhinos
TGGTCTCAAGCTGCATTATTTCTGGCAGTCTGTACAGGCCCTTAATCTTAGTGACCACATTAAAGGTTCATTCAAACACTGTTTAAATTGTTTAAAACTTTTATTTTAATAGGAACAAAGATTGGAAGACTTTTTTAAACTGAGAAGAGAAATCAGGCAGTATAATAAAGAAATTGGACACACCCCAGATGGGACACTGGAAAATGAGATACTGACTGATGAAGAATGTATTTGCCTTACAAAGAAGAACCTTGAAGATCTCCAATTACTTATTCATCAGGTTGGGGCTCTGAACATAAAAGTATTTCATGCACATTTGTGAGACAACTGTTGAAGTGTAATTTATGTGTTGTTCATAGTTATAGTTCATGAAGTATAAGAAAGATCTACCTAGTGTAGAAGTACAAGGTCTTTCTAACCCTCTTCCCACTTCTTTTGATAAGGATTTGTGCTGTTCTAGTTTGCTCATCATGTGAGTTGTTAAACTGCTGTATCTCACAATATTGCAAATATGTGGTGGCTAAAATAAACCATACAATTTTTTTATCAGTGTTTTCCTGATACGCATTCTAAATACACTCATACCAAAGCAAATGCGTATGCTCTCAATAGGTTCCTTTCCATGTTTGGAGCACGTCAAAACTGATTTGTTGTAACCTTTTAGCTTAGATGAAAACTGTGTATAACAGAATAATTGTTCATAAACCATTATTTTATTGTAACATGCATACACCCCATCTTAAAAATACATTTCTGCTTTGGGCCATAATGTCAATCACCTGATGAGAGAGTATGCACAGACTATATTAAATTGAAAATTTTGTACCTAGGTGATGAAAATTCTGTTTTCAAATAGTCCATATATAGAAATGGATGGTGAATTGTTACCTGGTCTAGGACATGAAGTGTTGAACCAGCAACTGAAAGGAACTCTCTGGTCTTAAGGTCATCCTCTAAGGAAATGTAGAGAAATATAAATTCTAAGTACAGGCATAACTCAGTTAACAAAGCCTCTGACAGGAAAAATTTCCTTTTTCCAAAGGCTTTTCCAAAGTTTCAAAGGCCATTTGCCTGGCTTCCCTCTTTCTTCATCTGCAGGCTATCTGAAGTTTGTTGTTGTTTTTAAACAGTATTGGCATTTGGATGGTGAGGCAGAGCTGGAGAAATGCAGACTTTAGGTGTTGGCTTGCAGCAGTGTGTTTGCAGGAAACAATGCAGTAATGTTTGAGCTGAGAAAGAGCAAATTCTCTACCTATAACAGCCTAGGTAAACAGTAGCTGCCTTTAGAATCACTGAGCATGTTTGAGCAGAAAGCAGAGGAAAAAGCGGGAGATGGCAGTTAAGCCTGCCTTACCAGCTACGCCTATCTTTTTTTTTTTAAAAAAAATACATTTATAAGTTTGGCCACCAAAATGGAAACCTAAGAAAATTAGAGGGTAGTGAAACCTGGATGCATGGGGAAAGAAGCCATCAAGTGATCTCTAGAATGTTTTTACAGTTGACCCTCCACATTTGCAGCTTTGACTTTATGGATTTAATTATTTGTGATTTTTATTAATATGTTCTTTTTAGGAATCTCTGTGTCCTCCAGCACAATTCTGCTGGAATTGACCATAGAGTTGTGCTGGAGAACCTAGAATTTCCTAAAGAGAACACTTCTCTAGGCATTTATAGGTTCTCTAGCATGATTCTGTGACCATCTTCACGCAGATGTTCACCACAGAGTTGCACTGGAGGACCTGGAGATTCCTAGAGAGGTGTTCTCAGTGGGTTTTTTTTTTTATTGCGTCCCCCCCCACATTCAAAAGAGTCCTTCACCCCTAACCCCAGCAACTGTGGAGGGACCACTGTATTTACTTATGCAAGGTTTACCTGATCTAGTTTTCACATGTGCACCTATTGATAATTTCCATGTTATTTCTGACTGGTGCCAACTTTTCTGTTAAAGGAATAGTCCCTAAGACCCTCTACTTTGTTAATTGAAATAGTAAGTAATGAATATTAATACACACAGGATGTGTGGATGAAGCAGCTTTTAAATATGAATATCCCCAGAAAAGTTTTGTCTCTTGGTGAGACATCTTGCAGTTGGCAAACAATGTATTGTGGACAAGAAACCAAACCACACTGTTAGGGAAGGATGATCAGATCAACACTCTTCTCTCTTGTTAGCCTAAACAAAATCATAGTTACTCCCCACATCAAGCAGATTGGTTATGTCAAATACTTTCCAATGTGTCTCTTAAGTGGGTATTCATCTGTGATTTTGTGTGTATAATGCCTTTGAGTCTTCTGCTGACCTACAGCAGATAAAAGGTAAAGGTAATCCCTTGACATGAATGTCTAGTCGTAACGGACTGTAGGGGCAATGTTCATCTCCATTACTAAGCCGAAGAGCCGGCATTGTCTGAGGGCTACTTTGGTGGTCATGTGGCCAGCACGACTGACCAAACGCTGTTACCTTCCTACCAAAGTGGTACCTATCTATCTACTTGCATTTGCATGCTTTCGAACTGCTAGGTTGGCAAAATCTAGGACTAGTAACAGGAGCTCACCCCATTATGCGGCACTTGGGTCTTGAACTGTCAACCTTCTGATCGTCAGGACTGGTATCTTAACCACTAAGCCACCACATCCCCCCAACTTACAGCAGCCCTGTGAATTTCATAAGGGTTCTTAGGCAAGGAATATGCAGGCATGGTTTTACCAGTTCATTCCTTTGAAATACAGCATACAGCACCTAGTATCCGTTGGTGGTCTACCACTCAATGAAATACTCTTAAGGGCTGTTTAAGTACTAATCATGCCTGATCCAACCTAGCTTCCAAGATTAGATGGGTAAGGCTGGCCCACCATCTGTGACAGTATTGTCTGTTATTAGACTAAATACCCAGTAATTTGTCTGAGGAAGGATGGATGAGCACTGAGCTATGCTGTTGGTTCCTTGGTTCTGGAAGAGCGGAAAAGCCTTTTAGGTGGTAATAGGGAGAAACTCCTGTCACCTTGGTGTGACAACTGTAACCTATTCTTGCATATTTCTACTGCTTATGAAGAACAGGACACTGAAAAAGTGCCTGCCTTCAGACACTATAGTTCTTATTCATGCATCTTTCTTGCCCCTTGAAGTTTCAGTACAAACCTGGTTTGAAAATACAGAAGTTGCCCTTTTCGTGAAGATAAATCCCATTGTCATTTTCTGAGCTGCACAATTGTAGCATACATGTAATAGTCACTATCAGCTGGTCTTAGCTGTAGAAGAAGTTATGTATATCTACTTTTTATACACAGCACTTCTCATTTAATATTGGTCCATGATCAGGCAGTGGTATCAGTATGCACTTGCTCCTGCTTTTGTGAAGTATTGGATGTAGGTTGTCTTGCCCTTGAGACTACAACTTGAGGTAATGTACAGTTCTTGTGCCTTACTGCTTCTTTCTTGATGGGACTTCTGTATAAATTGATGTGGACATCCCTTTGTAGTTGCAGGTCAAAAAGGAGTCTTTGATTGCTTCTAGAGAGGTTCTAATGAAAGAAGTACAGCTTCTCTGGGACAGGCTTCAGTGGCCAGAGGAAAAGCGTGAGGGATTCACAAGAACAACAAGCAAATGCTCTATTTCTGAAGCCATAAATATGGTAATAATCAGAATTCTGATGTCATTGTTTGCTAGTAACAAACTTTATAGCTAAGCTTCAGACTTTTTTTGTCACCACGGCTGAGATTGGAGTCCTCAGATTATACCTGTAAACTGTTATACATTGTTACTCAAAGTCTCTTGCGTGCTTTCAAGATGAATTGGACCATTTGCTTTTAACCATTGGACAGTTGGCCCTTTGTATCCACAGATTCAATGATTCACGACTTGAAAATACGAAAGGATATATATACATTCCAGAAAGCAACCCTTGATTTTGCCATTTTATATAAGGAATACCATTTTACTACACCATTTGTATTCAATAGGACTTGAGCATCCAAGGATTTTGGTATCCATGGGGCATGTCCTTGAACCAAACCCCAACAGATATCAAGGGCCCACTGCACTTTCAGTACAGTGCATTTTTCTTCATTGAGTCATCTGCCAGGAGTTCCAGTCCATTGCAGAAGATTCTGCAGTGTAATCAAAGGTCCATAGTCTGCTCATGGTGGGTGCTAGCCAAGTCTAAAGAGTTTCTTTCCTTTGCAGTAAGGACTAAAAATGTGTTCAAAATGCACCTAAAACTCTGTGGGTCCACACTAACAGAGAGATGTATGATAGAAGATAATCAGTGATTCTGGCAATTATGTGTTTTTGATGAAGAAGCCTCGATGAGCTTCTAAGGAATCCATTATCACCCAGAATTCTGAACCCACTGTAGTAGAAAATCTGTTACTATAGTGTGTAACTTGATTGGTGGGCAGGGAGGAGGCTCGCATGGCTTGTAAAATATACAGACTGTATAAGGGAATAAACAATATACTAAAACAGGGGTAGGCAACCTTTTTGAGCCGGGTGCCGGGTTGCTGTCCCTCAGACAATTGGGGGGCCGAAGCACCAAAAATAAATAAATATAAAAATAATTTTTAAAAATTTTAAAAATGGCACACTCTCTCAGCCCCAGAAAAGCCATGGCAAACCCCCTGTGGAGATTTTGCCAAGAAAACCCCAAGAACAAGTAATAACAACAATAACCAATATCAACAAGGTGGGCGGCGGCAGCAGCGTGACCGGCCTGGGGCCGGTCCAAAGGCCTCAGGGGCCTGCATCCGTGCGCCCCCCCGGGCCTTAGGTTGCCTGCCCCTGTACTAAAAGGACGTCTCAGAATAAAAACTATTTTTCTTTTTCCGGTTGCACTGTAGCTTGCTTGATTCACTTACCTAAGTAGGATTGCTAGTCTCCACTTGGGTGTTGAACTGGTTCAGTGACCTAGCTGTTTATCTAAATCTGACAAGAGCAGTGCTGTCATCTTGTTGTTTGTTGTTGCCAGTTGGCAAAGACTGACTGGACCCTACTTAAGATGCTCATGACACCAGCCTTACTGAAACACACTTGGAACCACACCATTTTGTGACTCACTTAAAATAAGTGACACTTTCATACTGCTCTATATATGAGGGTATGTAGGTTATTAGTGAGCCATCTCAGCATCCTCCTGAGCATGTGCTCCTCTTCCAAAGTTGATAGGAGATAGAGAAGACAGAAATATTCAGTTTAAGTGTGAATAAATCATCTTGAAAGTTCAGTTTCCCTTGAATATCTCTTGATATCAATCTGACATTCAAAATAATTAAGATACAAGGGCAACCTCTAGCTAGCCCCTTCATTGCTATAGCTTATGCCATAATAAGTAATTGAATGAATTTTTAGTTGGTGTGTAAAAGTTTTTTGAGTTGTGTGGCTGTAACAGAAGGAAGGGTTATACTGCTAAATGTGATCGATTTTGCTCTGTGACACTGTTTTCTTAGTGGGAAGAGGAGTTACTGAGCTTGGAAGAGCTGAAGAAAGAAAAACTTAAAGAAATTACTTTGAAAGTAAGAGAAGAGCTTGATAGTTACTGGAAAAAATGCTGTTTTGGTGATGAACAAAGAGCTGCATTTCAACCCTTTTATGATGGTAATTTCTTGTAGCTTGTCTCTTTCCAATATACAGCATGAGGGCATTGCCTGCCTGAAACGTCAGTGATTTTATGATTTGATTATTAAAATATTTTTGTTATTCTTACAAAACAAAACAAAAATGGTCCTTGTCTGGATGGTGGGACAGAATACTATGAAGTACTGGAGTGCTGTGTTGCAATGGAGAACAGTATCCTTTTTCATGCTCGTTCTTTTCTTATTGTAGACAGTTACTCTGAAGAGTTGTTGAATCAGCATGATGAAGAACTTGTAAAAGTGAAAGATATGTATGAGAAAAACAAAGCTCTGTATGACAGTGTTCACAAATGGGAAGCTACCTTATACCGATTTATTGAACTGGAGGTGAGCATTATTACATGCTTCTTGTATTTCATTATTGAGGAGAAAACTCAACACTGTTTTTAGACATCTGAAAAATCTAGTGTTCGGAAATAACATACTGGTGTGCTAGCACAGTTATAGGTAACTGAATTTGGGCAGGCATGGGAGGGGACATCAAAGTGGGGTGTTTTTTGTTTGTTTTTTTAGAAGGGAAAGAGGTCTTTTTTGGTTGCAAGAAGGAAAGTTAAGACAGTCTCTCTATGCAAATGAGGAAAGGCTGGTCTGCCAGATGTTGAGGGATTGCCACTCCATGTATTCCTTGCCTTGGCTGTACCGGCTAGGGATGATTAGATCTATAATCCAACAACATCTGATGGACTACAAAATGGCATCTAAAGCAGAAATATTCCCCAAATTCCTCCCCAATCCCCCATGGAAATGCTTTTTCCTGCATTTCTCCTCCAAAGTGGCAACAGGAAATTATGTGATTTCACTTCCATTCACCATTTTGAAGGGGAAATAGAGGGAAAAGTAGCTATTTTGATGTTATTTGGTGTGGGAAACTGTCCTCTAGCCCCCAATCTGTAGTTGGTAAGTATATAACCTACTCTGTATCTGTCTTCAGAAAAAATCAACAGATCCCAGCAGACTTCTAAACAGAGGGGGTAACTTACTCAAAGATGAAAGGGAACGATCAAAGATTCAAAAGCAGTTATTAAAGGTAAGTGCTATGACAATTTTTATGTACACTCATCCCTTGCTGTTAGTGGACTTGCCGTCCATGGTCTTGGTCTTTCGCAGACGGCAAGCAATGAGAGACGAAATGGCGTGCGTGCAGGAGGACACAGACATTCTAACTAATGGGGCTCCAATATTTGCGATATTTCCATTTCACGGGGGCGTCCGGAAAAGATCCCCCACATATTGGAAAGAACAACTGTAATTTCATTTTGATTGCTTAATTGTTGAAGCAGGGTACTGGTGGGGGAACAAAGGGTTTACCACTTCAAAGTAATATGGGGTCATGCAGGTGTAATTGATTTCTCACTGTGACATAATCTGATCACTGGAAATTTATTTTTTAAAAAATGTTGTTAAAATTATTAATAGTTAAACCAAACATAAATATACATCAACAGAGACTTAACCCTCCCTATTCCCTCATATTGTATATAATTAAGCAATTGAAAACGGAACAACACCTAAATATAAGATCCAAATGATGAAGGCATTTCAGAATGATTGATAGTTTCTTGTTTGGCTAATTCTGTCTATGATTTGAAAAAACTGAATGGGAACTGTTTTAATGTGCTTCGAGTTTTACTGATTTGTATTTTTTTTCTTGCGTGTTACAAGCTTACACAGGTAGCAATAAGTACTACCATAAAGGAAAACATTCAGTAATCTTGGATAGTATACACCTACTCCCTATAAATCAGATTTCTAAAGCCAAAAAAGTTTAAGTTAATATGCCATTTGAAAGTGGCCAGTGTGGACCTCTAAAATTGATTAATTGACTGGTTTTTAAAACTTGCTTTTCCAAAACTTAGTTGGGGGAGGAACTGAAGAAGAATATTGAAAACTGGGAGAAGGAAAATGACTCATGCTTCGTCATTAATAATCAGAGGTTTCTTGATACTATGTCCCATCAACTGCAACATTACAAACTTAAAAAAGATCATCAATCCAAAATAGTAAGTTTTTGCATGGGTAAGTTACTTAAAATAATGTAGTAGCTTATTTAATAAAAAGTGATTGTCAAGTGGGGAGGCACAGGTCCTTGTAATGTAACTGTTGAAGAAATAATCAATAATCACCAAAATATACTGGCACTTTAATTACTGTGGCTTAGTGGATTTGCTTGACTTCGTCTCTTTGATGTGCTTTCCTTATTTTCTGGTTACTAATACTGAGTTAGTCATGACTTACCTAAATTCTAACCATAGTTTGAAGCTGGATAAAAATGCAAAGTTAGTGATGAATTCTGGCTAGTATGCCTGATCATCAGCATTTTGTGTCAAGTGGAAAGAGTAGGACAGGAAGAGGCATTATATGTTCTTAGTTTTTTGTGGGTTTTTCGGGCTGCATGTTCTAGAAGAGTTTCTTTCTGGCGTTTTGCCAGTATCTGTGGCTGGCATCTTCAGAGAAAGCCTATGACTTCATATTATGTGTTCTGTCTGCACAACCCCTGTGATATTTATCTAACTCAATCTGGAGGCTAGGTCAAAACTAAATTTGCACTACTGTGATAGCATAAAAGCTTTTACTTTACATCCCTCTACCACTGGTAAGATGATTAGTGGAGCTCTTAGGATTTTAGTACATGAATGAGTTGTGTGTTTTTTTGTTTTTTTTCCCAAACCAACAGTGGTTTCTCCTTTCCCTTTCTGGTCGTGGGAGGAGGAAAGGTTTCTGGCTGACTAGGGATGGGAAAGGTGTAAATGTTTAAGAGAAACAGTGAAGATGAGTGCTGCCATAAAATGTGACAGTATGTACAAAATAATTTAGGCAAACAATGAGGAAATCACTGCACAGAAGACAGGCTTAGCTATTTAGAAAGTACAAAATGCAGAAACCCTCTACCTTTGTCATTGTGAGGTCTTTTTAGGATATAAGTATTACGAGTCTAATGGCCTTCACAGACTGTCAGAAATAGTGCAAATTGAGTCCACTTTAACTGCCTTGGCTCAGTGCTAGGGAATCATGGAAACTGTAGTTTATTGTGGCACCAGAGCTCTCTGACAGAGAAGGCTCAGTGTCTTAAAAAAAAAAAAATACAGTTCCCATGATTCCCTAGCACTGAGCCAGGGCAGTTAAAGTGGACTCCATTTGCACTATTTCTAGCAGTCTGCAAAGGCCCTAAATATAAATGGGTGACTCACCCATTTTTCTAAGTCTTTGAAGTATGGTATGAATAAGGTCTTGGTTTTATACACACACACAAGCACACACACACGGCTGGAAGGTTATAGTCCTCCCAAGTGACATTGTGTTGCTGAATCCACACAGGACTAGAGATACAATCTGGGCATTCTGTGGAATTCTCACCCGAACAGCTGTAAATTACTGTCTCAAATTGCAGCTACAATTTTTTTTAACAAACAAAAATCAGACATGACAAAAATGTCTTAATAAATGTAGTGCATTTTTGCCACTGCGGTCCTTTTCTGATCCCAGTCACTAATGGACAAAAAAAATATTCAATGCCATTTTTGAACAAACTATGAGGGAATAAAACAGAAGTGTGTCACAATCTGGTTGTTAGTAGATTGATTGTATTTGGAGAGAGATTGGAATTCTTATTAAAATTAAGAAATAGAAGAACCATATATGAAACTATGACAGCTGGAACCTTTAATACGTTGTCATACATTTAATACATTGGAATTCTCATGAGATAAGAAAGTATGTAACAACTTACTTAATGTAACCTTTTAAATCCTTATGCATGAGGATTGAATGTGGTCTGCAAGGGTTGGTGGGTGCGTGGCTCTTAAAGGGTACTGTGTTGTTTTGCTGTTGACTGCCTGCTAAAAAGCCTTCTTTTGAAATATTTTAATGTCTCCTGGAAAAGTAGGCATGACTATTGTTTGATGTGAGTTGTAGTGTTACTTGTCGTTTTCTAAATTATCCACTTTAAAAAGGGGCTATGATACATTTGCTATGTTTTTACGATAGTTACAACATTTTGTCTTTCAGTCAGTAAAAAGGGATGAATTTGCAACTCCCAAAACAACTTTTAAAAGATCTGCCGATGTGAACACTCCAACTCCTAACAAGATGCGCAAGGTAAAGAATTGCTTATCTATTTGAAAGATTATCTGGCAGAAATACATTACATATGTGATGATCTCTGGGCTCAGCAGCCAAACACTGCAACCCTGTTCTGGCTCTTAGCACACAGAAGATCATTAGTCCCTGGTCTCCTGGATGCCCTTTCCCACCTCCTGCTGAGCTGAATGGGATCCCTTGAGACCATCTGTTCAAGCTACCACCACCTAGTGAATTAGAATGAACTCCCTCAATAACACACTAGGACTTCGTCAAGGGATCTTTAGTTATTCCCCTTGTCAACTTAAGCAAGCTCCTAACCAAGTCAAAGGCTCATGTAGAAGGAGTGTAAGAAACAGCCAGGTACTTTTAAAGAAGCTTTATTCATCACAACATACTTACAAACTAAAGGCTTCTGTATATAGATGAGCCAAGGTACAAATAACTTAGCCAGAAGGTAGTACCTTCATATAATTGTTAACTTGCTTTTTTTTTCTATGGCAGAGGATATCTTTCTGTGTAGGGTTGAGCAACTTAAGCCAGGTTGACCAAGTGCATGAGAGTTACAAGGGTTGTTTGTTTGTTTGTTTGTTTGAATTAAACTTATATGTACTACTGAGGATTATATTCATTACAAAATACCTAATTTAATTTTAAAATAAATTAACATTCCACTTAGTGGCAGTTGCACAATAAGCAACTGGAAACTTCCAGGAAGCATCTGGAATTCTATATATTCTCTGCATCAGGAAGTGCTTTTTGTAAACTGTTTCAGGAAACAAATCTCTGAGCAAGCCTCACTCTGCAAGCTGTGTAATAATTACTTGTTGCCCTCTGCAATTGATTGTGTCCCCACTACAATTTTTAAAAATAAACAAGAACCAATTGCAACTTTCAAATGTATTCATTTTTCCTATTGGGTTGCTGCCACTCTTCATCTGCTGCCTCTGATCTAAGGCAGCAGCCCAATTTGTAGAAGGTTTTTCTCTTCATGGTGCATATGTTGTGTGTGTAAGATTCCAGGGGACACTTGGAACTTCAGAGAAAGATTTCTTGCACTAGCATTGTAGCTGTGGTGGTGGTAGTGGGGAATCTTTGAATCTTCAGGAGGAATGTTTGTACTAGAGTCCCAAAGAACTATAATGGTTTGCTGCTCATTTTTGATGGCACAGGGAGAGCTTGCACCACTGAATTTCAGAATGGGTATTTCATATGCTTTGGACTTAGAGGAGGCTTTGGAACTACACAAATGTAGATAACTTGTGACTTGTGGGTTGCACTTCTCTATTCTTTTTTTTACTGGGTTCTTAGAAGCAGTTAGAAGGCAGGTGTGACATGCTTTTCCTTCAGTGAAAACATCCATCCAGTGTTTGCCATTCATCTATTGAATGAGTCACAGGTTTGCAGCAAGTTTATTCAGATTGCTTTCTTTCTGTCCTCTGTCCCACATCCCTTAAGTACAGAGACTGTAAGAAAATACCCTAAAACTTTGTAGATTATCACACCAGGGAAAGTGGCAGGAGCATACTGGGATGCTCTCGTCACTATCGCACAAGTGTGCTGAGATTATAAGACAATGTTGCACAATGTTGCCATAATCCCATCATTATCAAGCAAATAAAGAGGAATTCTACGGCCGCTTTTTATTCATGAGAGAATCCCATGAACAAAAGGTAGCTATAGAATTCCTCTTTATTCACCTGATAATGATGGGATTATGGCAATGTTGTCCAACACCGTCTGATAATCTTAGCACACTTGCATGATAGTGATGGGAGCATCCTGGTATGCTCCCGCCACTTTCCCCAGGATGATAATCCTCATTATTGTTCTTGGTTCAGGGGCCTTAGTTGAACAACAACCTGCAGAAGCAGGTGATGCCACAGTCTTAGAGAAAAGATCCACACATCTCTGATTGAACGTATAGTTATAATATATTTACAGTCTATTCAGAACCACACATAACGATTACTTCCTGGCTGGCTGTCTACCCCTTCTTCTTTGTATGCTTTTACCCCACAACTGGTTCTCAAGGGGGTTATAGTGTGCACAATTACAGAGTACTCAGGCCGAGTGGCATGTAGTGTTCCTTTATATAATAACTCATCTTGTTGGCAGCCATCAGAGTGGGACCTCTCAATAAAATTTCAGGTGTTTTGTATAGGAAGAGGTTATCTTTGATTTTTTTTTTTTTTTTACTCTAATCCATTAGTGACTTTAATGGTTAATGAAACAGAAATTTAAATTAGTACTGGAAATAGACAAAGCGTGTCTCACCAATAAACACTGTTGTAGCATGACTGAAATTACCTAGTTTCAGTTAGCCATCTTGCAGCCCTTTCATGGCATTTAGCCATTTCCAGACCATCTTCAAAGGTAGCCCCACATACAACCCATTACAGTAGTTTTTGATAATATAATCTGATAATATAAAACCATCAGTAGCAGATTAGATGATGCTTTGAATTCCAGAGGCCATTATTCAAGATTACCTTTACGTCTCTTAAGATATTTTCATGGTGATTTATGTCAGAATTAATAGCTTAATGTGCTGCTTGTTGTAAACTTCTTTCCCCCCCAATGGGAACTGTGTTTTGCAGGTAGCCTCTAGCCATACTGTACTTAAAGCAGCCAGCTGCAGTAATATAGCAACCAACACTGCTGTTGCTGGCAAACAAGCAGCTGAAACCAAGGTGAGTGAAACAAATCAGATATTGCTGTTTATAATTTAATTGTTAAGAATGCCTGCAGAAGATTTTATAAGAGTCGTGGAGTGGGATTTGAATCCAGTATTCACCAGCAAATTCTAGACTACCCCAAATCATGGACTTTAGCATCACCAACACTGCTTCTGGGACATAGCAAGACATAATGAGTTTCTTTGACAGTCCCACAGTCAGAGGGCATGTACATATTGTGTATGTCTGAAGCACCATCTTATACTTGATGTACAAGAAAATTTGGCAAGTTCTGACCTCAAATGTTGAATCAAGTGGAGTACTGAACATATATACCTACAGTAATGTCAAAATAACAACATGTTAATATTGGAGGAGTTTTTACAAACAGCTTCAGTGCTCTGCTCATCTCTTCTGATTTGAACATTAACAATGTATGTCTCATGTGATCTGTGTTTAAACTTATTACCAATCTCCTAAGCCCCTTCTGCTAGGACAGTTTTCAGCGTAAAAGGGAATGCATTTAAGAGATTCCTTGAGGAGATGCTATATAGGGGGTTGTATATGTGGGGTTGAGATATACTGGAGAGTGCAGCTTAGCTTAATTTATTCTTAACTAAGCAACCATTGATTGTGCATGTTGTTTGTTGCACTCTGTGAAAGCTAGCTTTAAACAGGAGAACCCTGAATCTAGATCTGCAAGCAGACTGTGAACTATGTAGACATCGTTACTGTACAGCAAAGGCAGAGGAATTTTCCTTTTGTCCACAGAGAATGTGGTATACACACAGATAAGTGACTTCTTGTTGACTCCTTTCTGTATGAGTTCAATATGAGCCAGAGCTTGGCAAAGATACATTTTTGGACAGCAATTCTAATGTTGACTGGAGGATTCTGGACTTGCAGTCCACAAATAACTCTTTGATGAGAACCATAAGAGTAAAAGTGAGCTTAGAGTGGAGTTTAACATCAGGTTGAATCTGTGCCTCTGCATGTCTTTTTCTTGAAACTAAAGACTTTGCTAATGTGCATTCCTAACAACCATTTGCTAAAAGATTTCTGTTGGGTTGGATGAATATATTCATGCATACTAAGGATAAATTTCGCTTATTTTCTGTTAGAGGCAAATTCAAGAATGAGCAGTAAGCAAGAAGAAAGATTTTAGAAGTTAGTTTATGGTTGCTTCATTCAGTGTGACAAGCAAAATGATTTTTTCAGTAATTACCTTGAAGCAAACTGTAACAGTCAGCTCAGACTGGACTGAAGGATGGGGGCAAACATCAAACCACATTCCACCAAGCATATTGTGACTTACTCCCCCATCAATTTTCTTCTTGTCTACCTGGCCTGACCCCTCTGTAATGTAAACTGATATTTTTAAGGATATCTCTCCTATTCTGTTCCCAACAGTCCTCTCTCAGTTTTTCCCTAGAATGAAGCTAATTTAGATTAGTACCCTTAGTACAGAACAAGTTTTATTGATTAGTCATCTGACTGTATCAACAGTAGAATACAGTATTTCAAATACAAAATACAACATATCAAAATTAAAAAAAGTAAAATAGCTCAGTCCTAAAACAAATGTAAGATTAAATGGGGTTAAAACATATTTGTTCAAATAAACAGATTAATAAAATGATATACAAAATAAACTACCAATACAATATAAAATATAAC
>CM034703.1:122338702-122351238 GCA_020142125.1 Phrynosoma platyrhinos
GGGGGGGGCTAGTTGGTAATCAAAGTTCTGGCCATTCTTTAATTTGCATTATCTTCATCTGAAGGTTTACTTGGAAAGCCTTCTCTTATTTTTTGTATTTCCCTCTCCTATGATCCTGCAGGTTCCACTTTCAAGTTTTTACATCTCATCCTCAATTGTTCACTCATTTGGTTTAGTCCACTCTGCTGCTGTTACCCTCCCTAATGTTCTTCCAATTTGGGTTTAATTGCTGTCCTTGTTGATAAATATGGTTTTTATGAAACTGTATTTTTAAATCTTGCTTATCACAAGTTATGCTTTTGCACCACAAGTATGGGCTATAGATATTTTAATAAAATACTGTTCCAAAACAAATGGCTCTGGTTTGCCACCTCCTTTTGTTCGCTGCTACTCTTTTGAAGAAAATGAAAAGTCCTATCAGACTGCTCACTTGAAAGCACACAAAGAGAATTTTCCTGAAAATTAGTATATGAAAAGCATTTAAGATTCTTTGTTGGCTTTTGACAAAACAAAATTCTGTAATAGAGTGTAGTCCTAGGACTAGAGCCATGAGGCAAGTTATTTAATACAGTTGCCCCTCTGTTTTTGCAGACTTCAAGTCCGTGGTCTTGGTCATTCATGGACTGGCAAGCCGCATTGGCTAAAATGGCACTTGTGCCCATGGCATGCATGCAGGGCCACATACAGAAGTGTGCAGCCATTCAAGCCAATGAGGCTTGAATATCTGCACTTTTTCGTTTTCGCTGGGGGTCCAGAACAGATCCCTCATGAAAACAGGCAACTGTAATAATGAAATACCCTTCAAGTATAGCTGGAGGAAGTTAATTAGGAAAGTACAGTGGTGCCATCATTCAAAGATGTTCCAATTCAAAGTCTTAATTACTACTTGAAATCCTCTACTAGTGATAGAACCTTTGACATAGTTGCAGTTTATTCTGTCAATATCCTAGGAACTTGCATGTTTGATGTTTAGAAAGTAATTATCAGTCATGGCTGTTGGGGCAGCAGCTAAAAGGAGGTGGATATCGTTTTTAGGTATAAGTGAAGGAGTATATTACTGGATGTACATCTGTATCACTTTTAATCCTCCATTTTGGCGCTTTTTGCTACTGAGAGATATAACTGTTTCTTTAAAACATTACAGAAAGAGTTGTCGATGAAGTCAAGCAGCACTGGAATGATTTTCAATTCTACACTCAAGGAGAACTTAGGTGAATGAACCTATCAACTTCAGCTGACAACAAGACTCACTGAATAAAGGGCTATTCAATATAGGTTTATTGTTAAAATAATTACTATCTGTACAGCATATAATCAAGGTATATAGTACTTTTTATTTAAAAAAAAACCTCCTGATATCTTTGTATATCTTGTATGATGCAAAATGCAGGTGCCGTGCATTTTATTAGGCTGATCATTGTGTTTTCTAACTACATTTTATAATGTCTATTTTAAGATTATAAAAGCATTTTTTGTATTTTCAGTGTGAAAAAATTATGTTTCTATTCATCACTTTTACTAATACTTATGTATTAAGAAGTGTTTTCTTTTTCCCTTTGAGAGTGTTTTAAGCATTAATGCACACCAGTTTGGACACAGATAAAATAAAGTGCCTATGACATTCTGGGCTCTTTCTCACTGCTGAAACCAGCACAATTCTGCCAAATGAATTCATATTTATTAGGAACCTTCTGCCTATGAATCACCCTGTCCTCATTCAATGGATGTTGAGACTTCCAGTGTTGGGCTTTAATGCTTTGTCACCAAAGAAGTCTGTGGAACATAAAGGCTCCCATCTTTAGAAGGTGCCCAAATACATCAAGATATAGCCTAAAATCAAATAACTATATACCAATTAACATGTTTCAACACATGTTGAAGCATGAGGTTCTCCTACTTTGACCACATTATGAAGAGGCATGACTCATTAGAAAAGACAATGATGTTAGAAAATGTAGAAGGCAGCAGAAAGAGGAAGACTGCATGCCAGACGGATAGACTTAATCAGGGAGGCCAAGAGCCTGAACCTGCAGGATCTGAGCAGAGCAGTGGAGGACTGGGGGTCTTGAAGATGTCTCATCCACAGGGTCGCCATGAGTTGAGGTCAACTCGAAGGCAGTTACAACAACAGACCACATGTTGGAGAGCTATGGCTGTTGGTCCTTGCTAAAACATCCATGCATGATCTGTTTGTCTGGCACCTTTCTGATATTTAGTTTACAAGTTTTGCCCATATTTCGGCAATCAGGCTACCAGTATGTGGTTAAATAGATTTTTTTTATTATTATTAAATGTAGCATAAGGTCTGAGATGGTATTCTCACAGTTTAAAAAATGCCTTCAGTCTAAGAAGCTGTATATCATTTCATGCAGGGGATCTAAGGTTGCAACCCTAAAACATATTTATTACAGCAAAGGAGGGTAACTTGGCCCACCTAGATGTTGGACTACAACTTCATTAGCTGTAGCCCATATGCTGAGGAAATATGTGAGATGTAGTCCAACAGAATAGAGGGCCACAGTCACCTACCTGTGTCCCAGGATATAAGCTGAATAAAGTACAGTTGCATAGGATTGCTGTATATCCAACTTTTATGCTATTCTTGATATTGCATAATCAGTTTTTAAAGGGATAAAAGAGGACTTTTAAAATTCAAAATTGTCCACATGGGTGTCTCAGAGTGACACCTTTGTTTTTTGATGGCTCAATGTACACAAACTTCGTGCACAAAATTATTAAAAAGATTGTGTATAAAATTATCTTCAGGCTATGTGTATAAGTTCTATATGAAACATAAATGAATTTCATGTTTAAACTTGGTTTTCATCACTTAGATATTAATTTAAATTAATTTAATTAATTGATGACAACTTACAGAATTTCATTTATTTATTTTACTTTTAATTGGGTGTCAGCCCTTCTAATTATAACTTTACATGTAAACTTTGTGAAAGAAATTGAGAAATGTCAGGAGGCTGGGAATCATTGCCTGTCTCCACAGCTCCAGCCAACATCAAGGGAGCACTCATCATGCCAGCACTGCCAACCTGCTGAAGCTGAAAGCCTTGGCAATGGGGGGACATAGAACAAATGGAGTCTATTCCATACTTCCGCACATCAAAGCAGATGAGAGCCTCAGCTGCATCAGGTTTTGTGTAAGCAGTGAAAAAAACTCCCTTATCTTGACAGGATGGTCTTCCCAGAGTGGCTGCTTTCCCTGGTGTGCAGGGGTAGCTTTAATTTGTTCTAGAATCTAGCCAAATTAATAGTTGTTAGCCCCTGAAAAGCTAACCGATATTTGCACAAACTTTTGTGGATGTGTCAGAGGCAGACGGGTTTTTCTCTTCGGGAGCATTAAAAGCAAAAAAAAATTAAAATTGAGGGAAAGTAAAAGTTCAGAAGAAGAATCAGCAATCTGGAAATAAACCAAAATTAATATCATTGGAGGACATGGAACAAATTCAGAAAGATGAGTAAGTGCACAGAAGATACTCAATTAAAATAAATTAACATTGACATCTGAGAGGAAGATCACAGGCAGAAGAATTTTTAAGAGAGATTCTGAAGCAACATCAGACACAAGGGGCTGCTTCAGGGAGAAGAATATTGGACATTAACCTTTGAGGAAAAACAGCAGAACACAAGTAGTTAATAAACTCCAGAAGAAGCTGCAGTATCCATTTAATGTCTGAACAGCTCCGTATGTATGTTAATGTTTAGTTTCAGTGTTAGGAGAAAGGAAGCCAATAAAAGGATTGTTTCTGTGAGTAGATGTTAATGGATTGAAAAATACTGCATAATAAACATGGTGAGAGTATTTGTTAGGTTGTGATTAATGTTCCAGCTATATGGGCCAGGAACCAACTGCATCTGCACTGACAAGAAAAGCCCAGCAGTGAATTTCACAGAAGGCAGCTTTTTCCTTTAATGCAGCAGCAATGGGATGCTCACTACCACTGCCACTTCCAATTCTCTCTGCCATTAAAACTTTTGTTCTGCAGTTTCCCAGCTGATACTGGGTGTTCACTAGGGTTACGTGGCGGAGGTACCATTTTTTAGGTTGCAAATAGTCCTTTCAGTATAGTAGACGTCTCTTAAGAATTACTTTCTGCAAATACAGTTGGCCCTTGGGTTCTATGAATTGGATCATTCACAGATTGTCACGCCCTGTATTATTAAATGACAGTGGCATGAACGTGGACAAGCTGAAGCGTGTGTATTCACGGCTACGTCGTTTCATAATAGGGGATGTGATTATCCCCAGTGAGGTCCTGAAACCAAACTCCAGGGTCAATTGTATTCATATTTCCAATCTTGTCTGCTTTTCATGTTCTCCCCCCTTGGTACTGCAGTTTTCTTCCAGGAACAGTAACATCGATGACACCATGTAAAGACAGGTAACTGCATGTGGATGGTGTTACAGAGCAATGCAGTTGAGCAGTGTAAGTTACCTGATGATGTCACTTAAGGTAAATGAAATAATTTGTTACCTCTCAGGTAATTCTAAAGGACTAAAGCCAGCTGTTAGTCCCAAATAGAATACATTGAGTCAATGAAAATTTGGTAAATCAACACAGATATGTTCCATTGATTCAATCAATCTTGGGAATAAATATTGTGTTTAGATTGTAATATTGTGTGCATTCACAAGTCTGACCACTCTCCTCTCCTCTAGGACAGCCTCAAGGAGATGAGATGTTTGCTTCTGCTTTCAACTAACAGCAGTTTGTTGTTTCATTTAGACAAGGAGCTATAGATTGCTTCAACTGTTTTATCTGAATAAACCAGGATCATTAGCCATGGTTTGAGGTCAACTCCTTTAGACTGACCATATGTTAAACTCAGACTCCACAACAAATTTTATCTCTACTCCCAGAATCTACCATTCTTTTTAGTCCATATCTGGAACACACCAAGTTAGAGGAGGTCAGTTAACACTATCTGCATAACAAATCTCAGTTAACTGAAAATAGAAGTATGTACTGCCAGTTTCCTTGCACTAGAAGAGCAGAAAGGTGAATGTTCAGGCCTGAGGTTCATTGAAGTAACACTGAACCATAATGTGTCCATTGTATTGTGTGTATCTCTGTATAAGAGGAATGTAAATATATACCTTTCTTCCCAAGGAGTTATAAGAAAGGGAGACTTATTTTTAATATCTCAGAAGTGTTGAAATACTTATTAGTGTCAGCTCAGCCCTAAAGGAAACTATCTTACATGTACAGTCATGTCTCTTAATGACAACAACAAAACCAAAGTTAAATCATTTTAATGTGTTTCAGAACGGATTGGATATGCTGATGCCAACTTCATGTGTAACATTTTATAGGACTCATCTTTTTCCAGCATCAGTCAGTTCACGTAAGAGCAAGTTGTAGGATCTTCTTCTGTCTTTCCAGAGACTTCCTTGTGCTTACGCCCCAGGTCTTTCCAAATGAGAACTTCTGACCTGCTTTTGAAGAAGCGGAAGAATTAACGGGCAATTTTCTAGAGCTTTTAGGAATGGTGGTAGCTTATATTAACGGTAAATAGTTATGGAAGTATAGTTCATAAATGTCTAAAATAACAATTTGTGAATTCATCACTGGAAAATTTAATGAATTAGGGAAATGAATTATTTTAACCAAATTGTTCCCAGGCACTGTAGTTTTCTCTTGTGCAGCCTGCAACTAATATACATGAAAGGGAGCATGTGTTAACTACCCACATTTATGTTTTTATTTGATAACTGACTATAACTACAGTTACTACAGTGGGATGGAAAAATAAATTTGTGCAATTGTTCTGGACAGCAGAACAAGTCCTGTGCTGGCTGGGACACACACCCCATTCACTGAACTGGATTTGAAAAACTTTCCCCTGTTCTGAAGAATGTTGTATTTTAGTCAGATGTGCTAGAAGTAGATTAGAAGAGAAGAATTTTAGTTAGTTTTATTTAGCTCTACCCACATCTACTCCTTTGATCTAAAGACAAGTATTTCCTGCTAATAGTATGTGTTCAGACTGAAAGTGCTGCTGGGAAAAGATATGAAGGTTTCTGGGTGCCTTTATCTTCCTGTTGTGGCTGGCTGTGTTCAGCGAAGGGTGGAGAATTCTTAACAATCCAGATGTTTTGCACATCAGCACCCAGAAGCTTCAGTAAAAATGGCTCTGCCATGCTACATTTTACTTGCAAAAGGTATAGCTTTCCTACATGTATGGAAAGGCGACACATAAATCACCGGGATATGAAAATCACATTTCTTTTTCCCTAGCATTGTTTAGAAACTGCTTTCTGGATTTAAGAAATACATAAACCAGGATTTCAAGGTTTGTATTAGGGGTTGAACCAGAACGTAAATATTTGGGTTCCTTCTCACACTATACAATTATACCACTACGATGTCATTTTTAACTTTCATGGGAACCTCTTAAGAAATATTGGAGTTTGTAGTTTGGGGAGACACTGGAGCTCTATGGCTGACAATTCTGAATACTGTGCTAAACTACAGATCCTAGGATCTCATAGGATGCAGCCACAACAGTTAAGGTAGAATCACGGCACTATAATTATATATACAGGTTGAGTCTCCCTTATCTGGAATTCTAAAATAATCCAAAAACCAAAAAAAAAAAATATTCATTGGTGGCTGAGATAGTGACACTTTTGCTTTCTGATGGTTCAATGTACACAAACTTTTTTCACACTCAAAATTATTACAAATGTATAAAATTAGGCTATGTGTATAAGGTGTATATGAAACATAAATGAATTTTGTGTTTAGACTTAGGTCCCATCTCCAAGATATCTCACTATGTACATATAGGCAAATACAGGTATTCCAAAATCTAAATTCCAAGCATTTTGGATGAGGAAGATTTAACCTGTAGCGTGAAAGAGCCATTGGACAGAAGTTGGAATGTCTCTGGGGAATCTGAAGGGTAAAAAAAACCAAATCAGAATTGTGTGTGTTACATGCATATTTGGAGTGGCTATATGCTGTATGTTGAGAGGTTCATCTGCAAGATTTTGGTTGATGCTTGGTGGCATGGCTAGCCTTGCTATTAGGCAGAGTAAAACAGCTGTTTCAGATGAGAGAGGCAGCAAACACACAAAAATAATCCAATTTGACACCACGTTAACTGCCATGGTTCAATGCTGTGGAATTCTGGGAATTGTCATTTTGTGAGTCATTTGGCCTTTTCTGACAGAGAGCTCTGGCACCACAACAAACTACAGTTCCCAGTATTGAGCCATGGCAGTTAACGGTGATGTCAAACTGGATTATCTTGGCAGTGTGGATGCAGCCAGAGATGAGGGAGGTACAGTAGATGTAGAGTTCTAAGATCTATTTCCAAATTGCACGGCTAGTATATTTGGGAGGAAGCCAAGGGGATGTGCCTTGCACCCCTAAGCCAACTTGCTATTCTCAGGTGTGTCATACAATGCTGTTTCACTGGTGAAGAAAGATTCAACTATCAATCTGGTCAACCTGTCAAATAGGATTTCATCTTTCCCTTCAGACAGCAATCTGGGTTGGCTGACCCAGCCCTGTTTGACACAATCTGTAGGGTCATGTTTTCTGGACACTAGTGCTGCTTCCTGGGCAAGACATCGTTTTCACCAACTGGGCCAATAAAGTATGCCCTCGATTGGCAAACTGAATAGCAGTGAAACACAAATCCCATCAGGGAAAAGAAGTTTATCTGCCTCCTAAAGCCTAAACCTTGGTGGCATATTGGACTGGGTTTTAAATCTTGGTTTAATAACATTCAGTTCTTGAGATGCAGCTGTTTGAGGCAAAGACAGTCCTCTACCTCCCGGAGCATCCTCTGCGGTTGAGAGATGGGCCCCTTATTTCCTTTCCTCTGAAGTGCCAGTCATTGAGTTGCCTTTGTAATCCTTACTCTAGTTTGAGCTAAATCTGTTTCCAAGCTGCACAGCCAACATTTTTTGGGGGGCAGGCAAGACAAACCTGAAGCAGTTTTCTTTATAAGAGAATTTCCCATTCTAACTTCTTGTTTTTCTTTCTGTTGTGTGCAATATTCCTTTTTTTGGTCGTCGTTGATTTGTTCTTTCTTTCTGACGTAAGACTGTGGCAGAGCTGGAGCAAATGTATGTGTCACATTTCTAGATAACTCACAGAGTACTCCAACCAGTATAAAACTGAGCTGCGCCTTGTACACTTCAGGGGGAAAATATCCCAGATAGTTAAGACCTAGCTTAGACCGTATTGCTCTGGCTCCGTTCTGTGCTCTGAGTCCCATCCACTTTTGGAATGCAGCCTCCAGGACACTTTCCAAATTGGACTTCTGCTCCTCTGTTGAAAAAGGTTTTCCACCTCTGAATTAGTGTTGCGAGGAAGGCATTTATAAGGGCTTGTTCTTGTCATAACAAACTGTGGCTTGGCATTTATGAAGAAGTGATATTCTATCCTTTTCATAAATGGAAGAATCATGGGGAAAATTATATGGCCTTTGGGCAAAATGTCACCAAGACGGCAGCCACTGTAAAAATCTCAAAAGGGGAAAAACCAAGACTCCTGAGAACAATCATGTCAAATACTCAGTAGCCCAGTGGAAGTTGATTCTTTTGGGAATATTCTTAAATTCTTCTGAATTTTCTACCTCTTGACAAACAAAGGAAATATACATACAAAGGAAAAGGTGCAGACTGTTTTCTGCCCATTTGCTCTCTAAGAAATACATAGTCTTCTGCAATCCTGTGTTTTGGCCAGTCACTATTGTGATTGTGGTTCTGCAACTGATGCTGAATGGAAAATTCCAGCCAGACTTAGCCAGCATAGCCAGTTATGCAGGATGCTGGGAGTTGCAGTCCAATAATATTTTGAGTCCCACAAGTTATCTACCTTCAGTGTAAATATTTTGGGACAGCTGTTAAACATTAGATGTATATAGTTTTTGAAATTTATAACACATTTCCTTTTCAAAATCTTTAATACAATTAGTCTTTAGCATGTTTCTAGGTTTTGATCAGTAGTCTTCACAGATAAGCATACGTTGTCCCTGTGTAACCTTTCTCTTTTCCTCTGCAACATTTTTGGCACCAGGCCTGCAAATCACATAACTAGTCCAGATGTGGCTTACAGCAAAAGATTAATTCGCTCCATGAAAAAAAAATGCTAAAGATAATCTAAGAGTCAATCCAATGTCATGCTAACAGACTTCTCATGCGACAGGACATTTGCCCTCTCTCCTTCCAGCTGCCACCTTCACCACCACCTAAACTTCTGATCTAGAGCAGATTTTGAAGGCATAGGGAGGAACGGTGAGAGGAAAAGAAATTAACTCACCCACCCCCATTTCTGACTATGGAAGCCTGTCTGATGGTAGAAGAGCACCATGGCATCTAACAAAATAAGCTGGCACAGAACTACCATTAGGCAGAGTGAGGTGGCCTCCTTAGGATGCTGGTTTTGAGTGTCATGAAGGGCAGCAAATTGTTAGTTATTTCATTAATTATTAGTGGCTGGAATCCTTTTGGTGTCTTTGTTGTTTGCTAACTGCCCTCAAGTCGCTCCTGACTCATGGTGACCCTATGGATGAGACATCTTTAAGCCCCCCTGTCCTCCACTGCTCTGCTTAGGTTCTGTAAGTTCATCCTGTGACCTCCCTAATAGAAACCGTCCATCTAACATGCTGCCATCCTCTCTTTCTTCTGCCCTCCGCTATTCCTAGCATTATTGTCTTTTCCAATTATTCATGCCTCCTCATGATGTAGCCAAAGTAAGACAGCCTTAGTTTGATCATCTTGGTTTCCAGGTAGAGTTCAGGCTTGGTCTATTCAAGGACCCATTTGTTTGTCTTTTTGGTTGTCCACGGTGTTGTCCACGGTGTTTTCAGAACTCTTCTCCAGTACCACATCTCAAATGAGTTGATTTTATTCTTATCTACTTTCTTCATTGTTCAGCTCTCATGTGATGGGGAATACAATGGACTAGATCAGGGGCCAGCAACCTACGGCCCCCGGGCCAGTTCCGACCCAGGTCGCCGGACTTACCGGCCCAGGCCGATCTCTGCCGCCGCTGCTGCTGCGGTGCGTTTTCTGCTCCGTGCGGCCGTGCGCGCCACGACTGCCACTTCTAAAATCAAAATGGCGGCTGCAATGCGTTTGTGCATGCGCAGGAGTACTGTGCATGTGCAAACGAGTCGCAACCGCCATTTTGGAAAACAAAATGGCGGGCACGACTCATTTCCCCCCCCCCCTCGGCCCAGCAGAGAACTGGACTTCGGGGGACCAGCCCAGGTCCCGAAAAGGTTGCCTACCCCTGGACTAGATGATTCAATCTTTAGTGTTCAGTTGCATATCTTTATTCGTTGGGATCTTTTCTAGTTCTTTCATGGCTGCCCTTTCCATTTCTAGTCTTCTTCTGATTTCTTGGCTGTGTTCTCTATTCTGATCAATGTTTGATCCAAGGTATGGGAACTCTTTACTTTGAGGGCACAGGGGGGAGCTGTGTGAGAAAAGGAAATTACTCTCCAAAAAATTCCACCAAATTTTGAAGTAGGTATCTTACATATACAGAGGTTCCCCTATGCCCCATGGATGCTTTTATCCAATGTGGAATATCCACATACAGTTCACGTTTACCGAACTGCAGTTGGGGGTGCAATTTTATTGCATCTGCAAGATGATCTTTGGATGAGGATGCACATACACATCTGGTTTTGTATTCAGTTGTACATTTCATGTCTTGGTTCAGCTTCGCAGCATTGCCATTCAACACAAGGGTCACATAATAGAATTAATGCATACCTACCACCTGCAGAACTTTAGAATACCCAACCTCAAAGTAGATTCTTGCCCAATAGCTAACCATTTGCCGCCCTTTGTGGTTTATTTATTGTCACAGATGTGTACAGGTGCTTGTGAGATTTTCTCCCTTGGGTAGCAAAACAACTTGTCTGGCTTGCTTTGGGGACCTTTACTGGGAGGGGGCATGTGCTGTTCCATCTTAGGAAGCAAACTCTATTGGGCTAGTCTTGCCAATGAGGGAAACATAATTCTTGGCTGCCTAACAAAAAATACAAACTCTTGTCTATCAACATCTCTTCTTGTTGTTGTGTGCCTTCAAGTTGTTTCTGACTTATGGCAACCTTAAATTGGCCCTATCATGGGGTTTTCTTGGCAAGTTTCTTCTGAGGGGGTTTGCCTTTGGCATTGCCATCCTCTGAGGCTGAGAGACTGTGACTTGCCCAAGGTCACCCAGTAGGTTTTCATGGCCGAGGTAGGATTCAAACCCTTATCTCCAGAGTCCTAGTCCAACGCTCAAACCACTACGCCACACATCTTTACACTATTATTATTTCAGACGTATGGTTGTTTCTCAGGATGCCTAATTTTAACTAATGATTTATTTTCATAAAATGCTGTGCTCTAATCATTAACCACTCCTCACAGTGAACAAGGCAGAAGGTAGCATGCGAGCCTAGAGCTGACTGCTGAGCTGATCTGTCCTCTAGGATGGGGGAGGAAATAACATCTAGGAGCTTATGTAGATACCTATGATTGAGGCCACAACTAGATTTATAAGATTGGAAGTGCTCTGCCCACCTCTCCGCTGGCAAAGCCTTGTTCAATAATTCTGCTAACTTAGATCTCTTGCTGTACATTATTGTGTCACAGGTCTCTATCATGATACTAACAAGTATTGGTCCTACCATTAGGGAGAATGAGGCTGTTGCTTCAAGCAGCGGATTCTGGGAAGCAGCAGCAAGATGTCCAAAGACAGTTGTGTATCAAACAGCCTGTCTGAGGCCTCCTAAGTTAAGCTGAAACTTTCAGGTACAGGAACATACAGCCCCATGGTCAGTACTGAAGACAGATTGTTCTGCCATGTCAGTCAATTTTTGTACATAGAATGGAAGAAAATGCCATCTTGTCCTTTGCCTCATGGAGCAAAATCTCTTGGGCTGCTTGGAAACTAACTCAAGTTAGTTAACTGGGATTTGCAACCTGGTTTTGCTTTATTAGCCTGACTCCTGCTTATTTGCCAGCAGATTTGAAAACCTTTCTTGTCTATGACTTTATGACTGTGACTCTGGAGATCAGGGTTCAACTCCCTGCTTGGCCATGGAAACCACTGGGTGACCTTGAATGAGTCACACACTCTCATCCCCAGAAAGCCTTGTGATAGAGTTGCTAGAAATCAAAAGACTTGAAGGCACACAACAACAACAACAACAACAAATGTTGTTGTCACTGGTAATATATTTTTGTGGAAGTTATAAATATCTTGTATGCTGTTGAATTTGCATTTTGACTGGTTTGTGTCAGGAGAGTCTCAATAAAGTATACTCTGAGAAATACTGGAATTTCTTATGCAAGAAAAATGAGACACGATAAATTAAAGCAAATCCTAGTTAGGCTTAAATGCTGGTTTCAGCTGGGAATGATTCTCTTTGCTTTAAGCAAATAGTACATAGATGTTGGTTTAAAAAAGCTTGCCACTGGGGATCACATTGCAAATATACGATGGCTCATGGACTGTAGCAGGGAGTTCCAAAAGAAAATCAGCATGTGCTTTATAGACCAT
>CM034703.1:122351338-122361644 GCA_020142125.1 Phrynosoma platyrhinos
GATGTGAGAGCTGGACAGTTAAGAAATATGATAGGAAGAAAATTAACTCATTTGAGATGGTGGGGCTGGAGAAGAGTGCTGATAGCCAAAAGGACAAACAAATGAGTCCCAGAATAGATCAAGACAGAGATATCCCTAGAAGCCAAGATGACAAGACTTAGACTGTCATACTTTGGACACATCATGAGAAGGCATGAATTGTTGGAAAAGACAATGATGTTAGGAAAGGTGCAGGGAAGTAGAAAGAGAGGAAGGCCACATGTTAGATGGATGGACTTTATAAAAGAGACCACGAATAAGAGTTTGCAGGAGCTGGGCAGAGCAGTAGAGGACAGGGGGCCTGGAGACGTCTCATCCATAGAGTCACCATGGGTCAAGACTGATGCGAAGGCAGTTAACAACAACAACACATTGTTTGTTAGGCAGCCAAGAATTGTAAGTTTCCCTTATTAGCTGGATGGCTCAAGACAGTATCATCCTGTGTACAAACTGTGGTTGCCAACATAGTTTCCAGCTTGTGAAACCATAAATAATTCCTTCTCTTTCCAATGTCTAGACAGTGAGTGTCACTATCTATATAACATGAAACAACAACACCTACAGATGGTGTTTCCCTAAACCTGCTATTATCTCTCTTGTATGAATATGTGGTGAACATGTTTTGATCACATGCAAAGTAAAAGTGCATGAAAACAACTGCTCTACTGGGAGAGTCCCTTCAAAATGGCCCAAACTGTTAAATGGAATATTGACTATAGAAGCAGAAAATCGAGGAAGAGCAGATGGAATAGATATCAGGAATCAGTGAATCCTCTGCACTGCAACATATTATTGCCCATCTCATTTGTCTTCCACATTGGAAACAGCAAGATGAAGAGACAATTATACTTTGGTTATATCTTTATGATCTTGTCATGAAAACACTCATGTGGTGATGTCCTTTGTATCTGTGTGTGACCCACCACATGGAATGGATAAAAAAGGCTTTCTGCCAGACTGAGCATTTCAGTTTCCTTTTGCACTTTACCAGTTTTGCAAAGCACAACTCATGAAAGGATTGCATCCACATACTTACTACCGGCAATGTTGTACCTTAGCAATGTTGTTCATAATTGGAACATTAAAGGAGCAAATGAATTGACTTGAACTAAAAATAGAGTTTATTTCCTGTTTGACTTTTAAGCTGCTCCAGTGGAACAGATTAAGGTTTTCAATGTGGATGGCTTAAAACACACATAAATTCAGAGTGAGGGGAGAAAGAACATACCTGGGATGTAACCAGTGTAATTTGGAACAGGAGCCCAGTTACTTCGGTATATGAGCCTGCTTTGTTTTTTTGGAAGGGTATCTCTCTTCTTGTGAGCGAATGCCCAGGTTCCATCTGAATTTTGTACTTGGTCTGCTTCTGGCATGGTGCTATCCGATATCTTCTTAAATATATTTTTATCAGCAGGCAGATTCAGTGATGCCAAAGATGAAATCTATCGTGGCAAATCACAGAGGGTTAAACAATGACATTGTGGTCTCCTACCCACCAATTGCTCTCTTATGCGTTGCCATGAAAAAAGGGAATGCCTCAGCCAGAAAGGACAGAGGACAAAAAGAGTTGCATCACATTTGCATATTTTAATCTGTAATATCAAAATGTAATTGAGATATACTCATTATAATTTAAGTAGAAATGCACTTCATTGCACCACTGTGGACTGAGGAAGGCTGGGACCAAGTGACCTGTATGTGGGCTCAGACTGTTGTCCAGGTGTGCACTGTCTCCTGATGGGCAACATCAAAGCCAGTGTTTTCCCTCCCTTATGAGCTTTAATCTTTAGACTGGAGATGAACTGGTTTCCCAACAAACTGAAGGACACTCAGTATCAAATAGAGGAATGACCTCTGTAAAGTAGGACACATGTCCACAGACCTTTTGTCATCAGAGCTGACTTGCAAATGAGGGGGGCTTTCACTGCTTGCTTGGTTTCCTGTTTACTGATGTGTTTTATATTGTCTTTTTACTGTTACAGTTTAACTGCATCTGATTTTATTACATTTGATTTTAACACTGTCTCTTGCTGGAGGTGTAATTTGTTGGTAGAAAGATAGGATCCAAATAAATAATATTCACTTGCTCAAGTCTTTCACTCCCTTAATTTGTTCTATCCGCTTAATCTTCTTCTTTTGTCTAAATCTTTCCCAGAACCCCTTATTTCTTCCATCCCTACTTCAAATCACTCCTCAGAACATTGATCTCTCATAAAGAGTAAGGTTCCCATGCTAGGTCCTGATGTGGATTGGGCCTCATGCTCTGGAAATTTATGAAACAGCTTAAGAGCAGAGAGGTGCATAATATGTAGATTCATACCCTCCAACATTTCACAGATGAAAACCAGGACACAGTGGCCAAGCAACATTATAGCATGATCAAGATGGCAAAAGTTATTAATGAAGAAGAAGTAGGCAGGAGAGGCTGTATTGTTGTTGATAACTGCCCTTGAGTCAACCTCGGCTCATAGGAACTCTGGATGTGACATCTCTAAGACCCCCTGTCCTCTATCTCTCTGCTCAAGTCCTGCAGGCACAGGCCCATGTCCTCCCTGATTGAGTCTAGCCATCTGGATTGCGGTCTTCCTCTCTTTCTGCTGCCTTCCCCTTTTCCTACCATCATTGCCTTTTCTAATGAGTCTTTTCTTCTTAAGTGCTGTCCAAAGTACGACAACCTATGTTCAGTCACCCTGGCTTCCAGGGAGAGTTTGGGCTTGATCTGTTCTATGACTCATTTGTTTGTCCATGGTATCTTCAGCACTCTTCTTCAGCACCACATCCCAAATGAGTTGATTTTCTATTTATTGGCTTTCTTTACTGTCCAACTCTTGCACCCATGCCTTGTGATGGGGAATACAATGGCTTGGATTATCCGCACTTCAGTGTTAAGAGTTATATCATGCACTTCAGGATTCTTGTCCAGTTTTTCATAGCTGTCTTCCTATTCCTATTCTTGCCCTTCTTATTGCAAGAGAAGAGTCCTGTTGCTATGCAAATGAACTTTACATTTCCTGGACTTTGAAAAACTCCCAATTGCCACATGGCCAGAAGGAGGAGGAGCCAGCCTGCAAAATTTACTCTCCTCGTACCATCTTCCCTAAGGACAGAAACTACAAAATGCAGGCATCTTACTAACATCTCCAGTATTTCTCCTGGAGAAACTTGCCTGATGAAGAAGCCAGTAGAGCAGGGGTTGGCAACCTATGGCCCACAGGCTGCATCCGGCCCACGGACCTCCATTTACAAGCCCCCGCTGATGCCCGCTGCTGCCCGCCACCGCCGCTGCGCATTCTGGCCTCCATGTGGCCACGCGTGTCGCGGTCACCATTTTGTTTGCCAAAATGGTGGCCGCAACTTGTTTGCACATGCGCAGTACTCCTGGGCATGCGCAAACGAGTCACGGCCACCATTTTTGCAAACAAAATGGTGGCTGCGACATGCGTGGAAGCAGCGGTGGCAGCGCGTGTGCGGCGGTGGCAGGGGCACGGCGGGGGGGGGCACTGCCATTCCCCCCCCGGCCCGCTGGAAGTGACCACCGCAAGGGACCGGCCCCAGGTAAGTGAAGGTTGCCGACCCCTGCAGTAGAACTTCAAAAGCTTGCAACAAGTATATTGAGTATTTCGGCTGACCAATAAAGGTATCACTGTTTGGTGCATTTTTGTTTGAATTTGCTAAATGGTCAACACAGCTACCACTGCATAATTCCTATTCCTAGTCGTCTTCTGATTTCTTGACTGCAGTCTCTGTTCTGGTCTATATTTGATCCAAAGTATGGGAACTCTTGACTATTTTGATTTTCTCATTGTCTAGGACAAATTCTTGCTCTTCCATGGTCATTATTTTTGTTTTATTAATGTTTAGCATTAAGCCTACCTTGGCACTTTCCTCCTTGACCTTCTTCAGTAATTGTTCTAGGTCCTGGTTGGTTTTGGCTAGTAGTATTGTGTCATCTGCATATATTAGATTGCTAATGTTCCTATCTCCAGTCTCCACTCTTCTTGCCTCTGACTCTAAGATTGCTGTGCGAACAATATTTTCTGCATACAGATTGAGTAAATAGAGTGATACTATGCAACCTTGCCGTACCCTTTTACTGATTGGGAACCATTCTATTTCTCCATATTCTGCTCCAACAGCAGCTTCTTGTCCTGAGTAGAGGTTATGCATCAAGACAATCAGATGTTGTGGCACTCCTATTCCTCTAAGAGCAAGCCATTCCTTTTCATAGTCTATGCAGTCAAAGGCTTTGCTGTTGCCAATAAAGTACACACAGATTTTCTTTTGTACTTCATTAGTAACTTTCTGTGTTTTGTCAAACTATAGTCTGATACTACATCTGAACTAGCAAACTGGTTTGTCCTTGTCCTGTAAACTAGGAAATGACACAGGGATTAAAACCTGTGCTGGTATATTGTTGGAGCCTTAAATCTTTGTAAGTGGACATATATATGTCCAAAGGAGTTAGAATTGTGCAGTTGTGTAATGTCCATGTCCAGTACAGGGCTGCTGTAGTGTTACTATGTAGCAGATCCAGAGAAGTCCTTGATGCTCATCAGTGTGCAATGCACATCATCATATAGATCAGGGGTAGGCAACCTTTTTGAGCTGGGGGCCGGTTGCTGTCCCTCAGACAACTGGGGGGGGCCGAAGCACCAAAAATAAATAAATAACTAAATAAATAAAAATAAAAATATATATTTAAAAAAAATTAAAAAATAAAAAATAAAATGCATGCACACTCTCTCAGCCCCAGAAAAGCCATGGCAAAACCCCTGTAGAGATTTTGCCAAGAAAACCCCATGAACAAGTAATAACAACAGTAATATCATCATGGTGGATGGTGGCGGCGGCAGTGGTGGCAGGACCAGCCTGGGGCGGGTCCAAAGGCCTCAGGGGGCCGCATCCTTAGGTTGCCTACCCCTGATATAGATCATATAGGATTCTTGCCAGTGTCCTATTATACATCTTTGCAATTTATTAAAGGGGTTCCTTAGCACATCTGCTATGCAGCTAGCTATGTGTAAAGTGATGTAACATAACAAGTCATATAGGATTCTAGCAAATGTGCCAAGTCTTGCTCTTCAGGCCTCATGCAAAACTGTTTGCCACTTGAAATGTAATATCCAGTTGTTTCCCCAAAACCTGGGAGTTATTTATCAAATAAGAGAAAACAGGGAGGGGAAGCATATCTCATAAAACTCCATCATGTAATGCTTGAGTATATCTTTGCACAACAATTGGATCAACCCAATTACTTATGTCAGAGGTCCTTCTGCATCATCAAAACCATAAGTGTCAGAGTTAATGAATAAAATAATAATAAATAAATCATGGAATAAATAGTGATAGATTTTTCTGGTATATAATTAAGCCAAAGTAGTAGTAGCAATAGTAGTAGTTACAATAATGCATATAACTCATATACCACAGCTGTCTCATCTTTTGGCTGAACTGGAATGAGCTGTCTGGTCTTGCTTGACTTTGCTGGAGGTTTTAAATCTCTCTTGGCCTTTTTAATTGCCTGAACAGCAGAAGTGGATGAAGGATCACCGTCATAGATGAGTCTTTGAGGTGTCTTTGTGGTTAGGCATTCTGAAAATAGATGGGAAAACAGTGTTTGCTATAGTTCACGGAGATAAAAACCAAGCATGCATTTGAAATCAGGAAGGAACTGCTTTAATCCTAGATAATAAGGCTTAATGCTGGAATTTCATGCTTGGTTATAATCTTAGAAAGGCAGACAACTCAAAGTATTGACGTCTTTTTACTTCCTCTTTCATTTGCTTATTAAGATTTGTAATTTCATATGTGCTTTCCTGTTAGCATCAAGCAGCTTTGCCGTGACACTGGAAATGTACTTTGCACTTGCTCAGTATTGGGAATATAATAAGGTGTATGCTTTGACACTCTTTTTTGCGTTTCAAGGAAAGTGGAATTGAACTACTGTACAATTTTTAGGAGGATTTGGAAGGATTTATTTCAACTGATCTGGAATAGATTTCCACAGGGTAGGTGGCAGGGCTGAACATGAACACATAGCTATTTAATGGGGGGGGGGGGAGAGAAACCCTTTGCCTCTACTGATAGATTTCTAAATTTATGCAACAAAAATCTATTTGAAATATCAGTGGCTATGGAAGCTACTCTGCTGGTTAGACTGGGGTTAGGCACAAGTGGTAATTATTTTAACCTACTGTTAAAAGCCGGTGGGGTGGGGGAGAGAAAACTTTGAGAGTCAATTCCCACACTTCTCTTTATGTACCCTTGTATCAGTTTCCGCATACAATTAATACCTGGACTTCACAATGAATTGACTCAATTGAGCATGGAAGGACTGTAGTCAGAAAGTGGGGATGGCTGTGAAGCCCTTTTTAGAATAATCTCAAATTATCCTGCTAGGCTCAGCCCAAATGTAAAATGATATTCAGTTTATAAACTAAGGTTTACAAAGGACTAACTATGAAGCATTATGCTCCCTTGTCTCACAAGCCTGTTCCAAAAATTTAAGAGATTATTAAAATGGTTGTCTATAAGATCTGAGCTAGGGAATTGTGGATTAGGTTTTGACAGCAAACCAGGATTGCAAAAACAGTTTGATCCTGATTTGTAATCTGGAATGATTGTCAAAATGGAAATCAGTTTTCTTGTTCAGAGGTAACGGTAAACTGGCTTAACAAACCTCTGAAGAATTACATTAAGGTAGACAAGAAAAGGGAAGAGAGAAAATGACGAAAGTGTCTTCAGGCATAAAGCTTATCCTCAATATGATAAACCAGTGGCATCATTAGGGGAGTATGGAGGGGAGGTTTGCAGATGCACCAGGTAACACCCTAAAAAAAGGGGTGACATCACTGCTCCTCAGTCATCTCTATTTTGGCAGAAATGGGCTGTGGCATTTGCCTGTATCTCTTTAAAATGCTGAAGAAAAGTTGTGATTGGGGTGAGGCTCAGTGGGAGAAGAAAGGAGAGGCCCCAGAGCTTTGGGTTTTTTTTTAAAATTAAAATTTCAAATTTCAATTTTAATAATAATAATAATAATAATAATAATAATAATAATAATAATAATAATTTTTATTTAATACCCCGCCCCTCTGAGCACAATCGGGGCGGCTTACATCATAAAATTCAACAGTAGTTAAGAACAAGTACCCCCCCTCCCCCCTTAAAAATGTAATTAAACTCAATACTATTTAAAAGGATATAAGGAGGTAAATTCCTCCATTAAAAACAACAGTACATAATATACTTAAAAGCAGGAAAAACTTAATTTTTTTCTTTAAAAAACATCACATTTTACCAAATTTTCACTTTGACCACATGAAACTATATATATGTAAACACATTTATTCTGTGTGTATATCATAATTTAAAGGTATCAATTTAATTTTGCTAGTTGTTTATGTCACAACTATTATACATTCAGTGATATATGGGAATTACGATTTATAAGTTATTTAGTACAAAAAAAAAATACTAAGGATTCTGTATTGTGTGGTATGGGAGGAGTTCAATGCAGGGTGACACCATGAGTCATCCCTTTCACACTTTCTCTTCAGCATTTGAAAGAGATACAGGCAAATGCCACAGCCCATTTCTGCCAAAATGTACCGGGTGATACCAATCCTAGTGACTTCACTGTGATAAACCATGGTGTATCAGGCCTGCATTATTCTGGTCTGAACTTGGTCCCAATTTTTGGTTTTTCCACAGCTTCTTTCCCCCCCCCCCCCCCAATAAATGCTTTTGTAGGTAGCACAACCCATGAAATAGCAAACTAAGGGCCTTTGCAGACTGCTAGAAATAGTGCAAATTGAGTCCACTTTTAGGGTTAGGGTTAGGGAATCATGGGAACTGTATTTTATTGTGGCACCAGAGCTCTCTGACAGAGAAGGCTCAATGTCTCAGAAAAAAACAACAATTCCCGTGATTCCCTAGCACTAACCCTAACCCTTAAAGTGGACTCAATTTGCACTATTTCTGGCAGTTTGCAAAGGCCCTAACTGCTGAAACAGAAAATATATCTGGATATTGACAACCACAGAGAAGTGGAATAAAAAATGGCAGGGAGGTGAAAGAGAAGAGAACCAAAGACTGATTTAAATGTTTGGCAATTTAATAGTTGAGATATAGTGGTTTGAATGTTAGACCAGGGCACTGGGAGACCAGGGTTTGAATCTTGTCTGCCCAGCCATGGAAACCCACTGGGTGAGTATGAGCAAATCACACTCTCTCCACCTCAGGACAATGGCAAACCTATGAAACAAATCTTGGCAAGAAAACCCCACGATAGGGTTGCCATTAGTCAGGAATGACTTGAAGGCATGCAACAACAACAAAGGAACGTGGGCTCACATTTTTCAGAGTTTGGTAGTCAAATATTAATTTTCTTATATGCCATTTTTCAATGTAGTGGCATTTGACAGTTTTTGTTCATGGACATAAATGGTATTTAGTTTCTAAGACTCTGAAGCACTAAATCTTTAGAATACTGTTGTTAATGTCAACATCGCATTCTAAACTGTGTGACAATATTTTGAAGCAAATGTTAAATCTCAGTATTATTTTGAACTCTCTTAGGAATCTTCTAATCTTAGACTAAAAGGATAAGCTCTGTTGAAAATAGAAGTGGAAATTGGAAACCTCTGCAAATTATCCTTCCTTCCCCCATAAAGTATAGATGCACTTACCCTATTGTGACATCATCACATTTTGCATTTCATCACATTTTGCATTTCACAAAGCTGTACATGTCAGAATTAATGAATAAAATAATGGTCTCAATAGGCTTGACATTGCATTAATATGGTATAATAAATTCATGCAACTCAACAACCAAAGAGAGACATAGCTGTACAATCAGTTTATATTGTCACACACCAGGCTCCTTCATAGGGGTGCCCTCCAGATGTGTTAGACCAGTGGTCCAACCTTTTTATTGCCATGGACCGGTCAACGTTTGATAATTTTTCCGCAGCCCACTGGGGGGGGGGGGTTGCGGCGTCGCGTTGATTATTAAATCAAAACAGATCAGTGGTCTCCAACCCCCGGTCCGCGGCCCGGTACCATTTGTTCTGAGGACCGGTACCGGGCCGCGGACCGGGGGTTGGGGACCACTGTGTTAGACTACAACTCCTGTCATCTATAGCCAACATGGTAATGAGGGCTATTGTTGTTGTTTCATGCCTTCAAGTTGTTTCCGAGATGGCAACCCTCAGGCAATTGAATCACAGGTGGTTCTTGGCAAGATTTGTTCAGAAGGGCTTTGTGATTGCCTTCCCCAGAGGCTGAGAGAGTGCAACTTGCCCATGGCCACCCAGTGGGTTTTCATGGCTGAGCAGGAATTTGAATCCTGCTCTCGTGTTATAGTCCAGTTCTCAAACCACTTGCCCATCATATTGGAATATGGACAAGATCTAGAACTTTGGTCATTATAGGGTTAATGGTGAGCTACTGAGATGAAAATAGCCTTCAGCAGTATGCATTATCTTATTCAGTTGCTGAGCCTTTACAAGGCTACCTTTCTATTGTGACTGTTTCTCTTAGCCTTTTTCCTTTTTCATTATGTTTTGTCTTACCCTGATTTAATACTATTTTTATTGTTTGATATATTTGCTATTTTGTATTATTTTGCTTGCCACTATTGCTTTTGTACATTTTGTATCTATTATCTGTATTTGTTCTGAATACTTTGTTATACACATTGTTTGTTTGCTTTTAACAGAAATCTTGCCCGAGTTTTTGAAAGCAAACATCTTGTGGTGGGCACCTGTACTTGCCTCCCTTTTTACCCTCATTAATCAAACAGCCAGACTACCTACTAGTTGGTCAAAAGCGATTATAATCCCTATTTACAAGAAGGGAGATAGGAATGACTCTTCCAACTACTGTCCTATAAGTTTACTCTCAGTTGTGGGTAAACTTTATGGCCGATTTCTTAACAATCATCTCACTGAATGGTTAGAGAATGAGAACATTATTGGTGATGAACAAATTGGCTTTAGAAAGGGTAAGTCAACCTATGATCACTGCCTGGTCTTGAACCATCTGGGTGAGAAATATTCTAACTCCCAAAGTAAGGGTTTATTCAGAGACCTGAAATCAGCTTTTGATTTAATCCCAAGAAAGAGACTATGGATCAAACGTCGCCTCTTCTATTGACAGGAGATTATTATGGCTGATTATGAATCTGTATAGCAATACGACTATACAAGTGAGAGGCGGTATCCAGGGTAATCTCACAAAATCTATTTTTGTTGATAAGGGTGTG
>CM034703.1:122378233-122391843 GCA_020142125.1 Phrynosoma platyrhinos
ATTCTACCTAAACATTAGGAGGAACTTCCTGACAGTAAGAGCTGTTCAGTAATGGAACACACTCCCTCAGAGAGTGGTGGAGTCATCATCTTTGGAGGTTTTTAAACAGGCATTGGATGGCCATCTATTGGAGGTGCTTTGATTGTGAGCTCCTGCATGACAGGGGGGTTGGACTGGATGGCTCTTGTGGTCTCTTCCAACTCTATGATTCTAGGATTCTATGATTCATACATCTCTTGAATGTGGAGGTAGATGCTCATGCAGGATCTTACCACACCAAGCTTTCAGGTGAATGGGAAGGGCACTCTGTGCTTCTCCTGAATACCTCCACTGAGATCTGCTATGCAAGTGTGGAGGTACTGGGCCAGTCTCAGTCCCACTCCCTTCATATGGAGGAACTCTACACCTGTATATTGTCTAGCACATGTGGCCCTGTGATCCTCTCACATCCCCCCCCCCATATGTGAATGGGTTGTTCTTGCACAGACAGACAGTGTCCCTGCACTTTCACCCACACCTGTGGAAAAAACAACAACACCTTTTGACAACTTGTAAGCAGTTTGTGTTAGACTCAGAAGGAGTCTAGCCTTTAGCATGGCTGTACTGGCCAGAGTATGAGTTTTCTCTTGCTTTTCATTGCTTTTCATCATAAACCCACATCATATAGCAGAAATAAATAGAGAATAACTTGATTTTTGCAAACAAAGCATTTAATACTACTTTATTTGGGAGATGAATTGTTTCCATCTTGCCTTGAATTCATTTCTCTCTGAAGTCTTTTTTCTTTTCTTTTTGAAACATCATTTTGCCATCCATGTACTACAAGTTTTGGATAAGGCTTCTTTTCTTCTAATCTATCCAGATATTTTGTGCTTGTATTGGGCCTATTGACATGCTGCTTGGTAGTTTTGGGAGACTGATCTCCCCAGTTCATTAGGCATCTTCTCCCTAGGGGCAAGGGAGGTATTATCTGGCCTTGAGACTGTCTTGGTTAGTAGAATATTGAGATCATTGTCTTTTGAGCTTGTCTGTAATTGGGCAAGTTGGAGGCTGTCTGAATTTTGGTATTTTGTATCTGCCATGCTGCTTCCTTCCTTCTTTCCTTCCATATTCATGTTGTCCTTGGAAGAAGCAGCTGTCCTGCCTGTTTGTTCTGTGTGCACATATATTGGGTCTACATGTCCTGACACACCACACTGATTTGCTGTAACTTGCTGAGATGTGTACGTCTGAAGACGGCCTTGAACCGGAAGGTTACATACAGAAAGGAGTTGCGGGTGTCTGAAGATATGAAGTCCTTGCCTTATGATTAAGCATTGCTCATATCCCTGCTACGTAAAAAGCCAAGCGGGTGTGAGCCAGGTAATATGAATAACTTGCTGTAGCTGAATGGAGTTGAGCAATAAAGCAATATTTGCATATGCACCAAAGAAGAATTGCTTTGCATTAGCTATTTTTGGAGAAGTTTAAGCAATGAATATCCTACTGTTCCATGCCTGTGTGTGTTTGTGAGTATGGTCCTTTGCAGACTGCCAGAAATAGTGCAAATTGAGTCCACTTTAAGGGTTAGGGTTAGTGCTAGGGAATCATGGGAATTGTTTTTTTTCTGAGACATTGAGCCTTCTCTGTCAGAGAGCTCTGGTGCCACAATAAACTACAGTTCCCATGATTCCCTAACCCTAACCCTAAAAGTGGACTCAATTTGCACTATTTCTGGCAATGTGCAAAGGCCTTATGCGTCTGTGTGTAAGAACAGGGGTATCTTATGTGACTCTTATCAATTATTAAGAAACAAAGAGTGATACAAATTTTTAGCATAAATAGTGGAGGAAGAGCTTAAAGACAAGTGAAAGAGAAAAGATAATGCTTACATCAAAGCAAAGCAAAACTGCAAGGCATATATCATGAACATGTTTAGTTCGATCTTGGATAGGCATTTTCTTCTGTTACTCTCTGCTGTTTAGCTCATAACTATTGAACTTTTGCCCCATATCTATCCAAGTGGTTTTATTAGTCTCTTTCAAAAAGTTTGGCCACTTCATGCATTCTAATTCTCTCACCTCCTTTCATTTGTTTTGTTGTTGTTGGGTGCCTTCAAGTCATTTTTGACTTATGACAACCTGTCATGGAGTTTTCTTGGCAAATTTCTTCAGAGGGGGTTTGCCATAGCCATCCTCTGAGGCTGAGAGAGTGTGACTTGCCCAAGGTCATCCAGTGGGTTTACATGCCAGAACCGGGATTCAAACCCTGATCTCCAGAGTCCCAGTCCAACTCTCAAACCACTACATCATGCTAGTTCTCGTGTTCCTTTCATATATGATCTCATTTTGACCAATTTCCCATACCCCTCTTTCCATAACGTTGCTGCTCCTTTCCTTCATACCCTCTTTGAATTATCACATATTTAATTAACTAGTTCCTTGGCTAGGGAAGAAGTCAACTTTTCTTTCTTTATACTTTTTTTTCTTTATACTTTTCTTTCTTTAACATTAGAGTTTTGAATGTGGTTACGCTCTGTATATTTTAAACAATGGACATGAAATATGTGAGGTGAACCTTTGCAGTTCACAAATACCTGTTTGAATTGCTTTGCTCAGAGGGGCTACTCCACTTTTCAGTTTCTTTCTTTAACATTAGAGTTTTGGAGTAAATTAAAGCACCTCAGGGGTTTACTCTTTTTTTTTTATTATAGTATCCTAACTAAATGATCAGAGTCACCTTTTCACAGCTAGGGATGTTACATTTCTGCTAGCGTTAACATCTTACATATTTGGTTAAACTAATTTTAGTCCCTTGTACTTTTCTGAAAACTGTATTATTAAGTTAGAAGACATTTTTATTATTTGATGCAAAAGGTTCTTAAAGAAATAGGGACATGCACAGTTCAGCCTCCCATGAGATCTGTTTCCTTTCCTTGTCCTGTGCAGATTTCTGTCTTCCTTTTCACTGTCTGCCTTAAATAAGATGTCATGTTAACATGTGCATGAATGTTAGCTAGGTTCCCTCATAGTCAGGTCTTGCAGACCCATTTCATACTCTCATTAAAAGTGTAACTGGTTAGGGATGATGCAGGTTGATTTTATTTTTGTTGCTTTAATTTCTGTTGCAGCTTTCTTCCAATACGGGACCCAAAGTAGCCTATGTAACGTTGTACAGTGGTTAAAACGATGAGAGGTATCTGTGAAGGAGGAAGGATGTGAAGGGACCCCACAATATACTTTCCATCTTCTAAGTAGATGTTAGCCATATCCAAAGAATCCTCCAAAATAGTGGAGGACAACTGTGGCTCTCCACATGTTGATGGGCTGCAACTTCCATCAGCCTTAGCCAATGCAGCCAATGGTGAAGGATTAAGGCATCTGTAGTTCATTAATGTCTGAAGGGTCAAAGCTGCCCATTAAAAATTACATCATGGTTTAGAAGTCTCACAAATTGTAAGAATGAGCCATAAGTTGATATACTCCTTTCTTCCTAGAATCTTTCACCAAGTGCTGGTCAGGATCCTAATTTTTGGGGAAACTGGTTTGTGGAAAAATACATATTGTGGATCCTTGGTGAATACCAAAATCTGTGGATGGCCAAGTCCCATTATATACAGTAGCAAAGTTAGATGGTTTTCCTTATTTAAAATGGCAAAACCAAAGTTTGCTTTTTTGAATTTATATATTTTTAAAATATTTTCAGACAGTGGATACTTGAATTTGTGGATGAAAAATCTGTGGATATGGAGAGCGGGCTGTAGTTGCATCTGGACACAATCAGAAATTGATTAGTCACTAATTACAAGTAGAACTGTTGTTTTGCCTTATATGCAGGGGAGCCTGGCACCATAAAAGCCAGAATCATTATAGTCTGGAAAGTAGCCTACCTATAATTCTGAGTCCCAGTTTTAGGAAAAGGGCAGGATATAATAATAATAATAATAATAATAATAATAATAATAATAATGATGATGATGATGGAGAGCCAGTGTGGTGTAGTGGTTTGATTATTGGACTATGACTCTGGAGATCAGGGTTCGATTCCTCGCTCAAGTATAAAAACCCACTGGATGACCTTGGGTAAGTCACACATTCTCAGCCTTGGAGGATGGCAATGGCAACCCCCCTCTGAAGAAACTTGCCAAGAAAACCATATGGTAGGGCTGCCATAAATAAAAAATGACTGGGAGACACAACAACAACAACCACAACAGCTCCACTGTTTCCCTATAACTTTCATCATTGACTTCGAGCTTCTGTATTTTTAAAGCTTTCCACTTCGGTACCTTGCTGTCTCTTTTCTCTGCCATTACTCCATCTCTGTGCCTGCTACCACTCTTTGTGCATACATTAGCCTCTTTGATATCCCTCTACCCCTATAAGTGGCTTTGCAAGGCTAATTTCTTCATCAATTTCTGTTGAATCACCCTAGTCTCACTTTGTCTCCATTACCTGTGCTTCCACTGTGGCTATACTTTGTCCCAACCCTTCCCTGTGATTCATTTTTCACTGTCTGACCTTGCTTCCTTGTCTGTAGGACTGCATCTTGCACAATGTCAAATGTGCTAGCAGTGAGGGAAGTGTTATTTCAGTCATGAAATCATAAGCAGTATTCAACAGAACGTTACAAATTTTTGTACCTTTCAGTGTGAAAATTCTACAAAATATGTTTTGTGTCAAACATTTATGTTTAAGCATAATTTTATAATTTGTGATCGTATAATCTTTATGAAAAATGCATGCTTTATCTTCTGAAATATCTGTTGAGGGATTATTTCTTATTCTAATGATTGGTTCCAGTGTTATGTTTGAAGGAGTTCAGGACCTTTTGTCAATATGAGGTTGGTTTATTCTAGGAATTGATGACTTTATTATTTAATTAGTATGTACACTTTTAGTATGTATGCTTCATGTCAAATGGATTTCTTAGCATGAGCTGACACAGTTCCTATAGAAACCAAAGAACTGAATTTGGCAGAAATCTAGGGCTGGTAAAGTACAGCTCCACATGCTTTACTGGCCAGAGGAAGGAAATGGCAAAACCTCCTATTCTTTGCCTAAGAAAACACCTATTCATGAGGTCACTGTAAGTCAACAGGTGACTTGAAGGCACATACACATATTTGCATTATTTATATCAGGGGACATCCTCTAGATGTTTTGGATTATAATTTCAATAATCCCTTACCTTTGGGTTGTTTTGGGATTCTGGGACTTGAAGTTCAAAGCATTTGAAGGGCCAAAAGACTTGTCAATATTTGCCAGAATACTTCATGCTGTCCCCAGAGTATTCTGACCTTGAATTCCTCCTGAATTACCTTACGTGATGCGAATTTTTGGTGAATGATGGACGGCTGGCCTTCCCATGTGGTCACAGGGTTTTGGGTCTGTGTAATGCAGGGGTTGGCAACATTTTCCTACCTGGGGCTGGTCGCTGGTCCCCAGGTCTTCCGCCGGGCCGAGGGGGGGAAATGGTGCCGCGCGCACTTGCGCGCATGCGCATATGCAGTACTCCAGAAGTACTGTGCATGCGCGCACATGCTTGCTCGTGCATGCACAGTACTTCCGGAGTACTGCGCATGCGCGAGCGAGTCATGGCCGCCATTTTGGAAAACAAAATGGCGGTGCGATGCGCGCAGTGGCAGGGGCCGTCGTCGGTGGCGGTGGCAGAACTGGCCTGGGGCCGGTCCAAAGGCCTCGGGGAGCTGGATCCGGCCCCCAGGCCGTAGGTTGCCGACCCCTGGTGTAATGTAAAGAGAACCAGTGTAGTTAAGTGGTTTCAGTGTTGGACTAGGACACTGGAGACCAGGGTTCAATTCCCCACTCAGCCATGAAACCCACTGGGTAACCTTGGACAAGTCACATGCTTTCAGCCTCAGGGGAAGGCAATGGCAAAACCACCTCTGAACAATTCTTGCCAGGGGTTGCTTTAGGGTCATCATATGTTGACTTGAAGGCATACAACAGCAGCAGCAACAACAACAGTGACAACATAAGCAAGCAGCAATCCTGTGGGGAATTCACCATTTATAAGTAATGTAGACAAACCCAAACTTTCACTACTTTGGTTTATGTAATACTATGCCAGTTTGGATGTTACTTCTGGAAAACTTGTATCCTTCCCCAAAGCTGGATGTCATCTGATTGTACCTATTTTTCCAAAACAAACAAATAACTTGTTCAAAGATAAGTTTCTGGTCGTTGTAATACCACTGGAGAATAATACTGCATATAGAAATCAAAGGGGAAAATCAGAATAGTAAAATATCTTTGGTTGCAGTGGCTTTTAATTTTAATTGCAGTGCTGCCCTAGTGATGTATAAGCTATCTCATTGCTGCTTCTATTAGTCAGTTGTTTTAGGGGTTCCTGGGTATTTGTGAGATTCAGCTTCTTCTCAGATGTATTTGAGCCTAGCTTAAATTCCTCCCCTGAAAGAAACCCAAAGATGACTGAATGAATATTAGTTTGGAAATAGCTGTGTTTACTTCCAGTTTTCTAAGAAAGAAAGCTATAAAATGACTTTGCCACATAGTTAAAACTACAGTTTCAAAATCAGTATAGATCTGCTCTTGATGTCTATATACCAGTGTGATAAACTAGTGGTGCAGATTTCAGGATTTCGTGTTGCTGGCTGCTTATGAGGTACCCTCCTCCATTGGGTGTATAATAAAAATGAACTGGGAAAATGCTCTAATAATCATTATTTTGGTATTGGTTGCACATGATCTGTTGAGTTCATAGCATCTTCTGTCCTCAGGTTTATATCAGCTGGTCAACCTGTCTATGCACCCCTCCACCCCCTTGGTGTTGTCCTGGTACTGCCTCCTCTAGGTTAGGTTTCAACATCACTTTTATATCATTTTTGTGCAAGCCAAACCTTGAACATCCTCCTCAACTAAGTACATGTCTTAACTTGAAAGTTTCCAGGAAATATGCACAGTAAATACATGCACAAAAGCTAAGCTCAGAGTTGATAAAAGACTGTGGCCAATCCTTTCTTTTTTATTCTGTAGAATATTGTTTAACAATCATGCACTGGGATAAAAAACACCCTGCATTGTGTGACCTGTGCTGTATTTTTTCCCACCCCAATGAGAATTCTAATGTATTCAGGATATTTCTTTTTAAAAGCCCATGTCCAAAGGAGTGTTTGTGTGTATGTTCAGACAGACATGCAGAACTAGAAAGTACAAGGTGGAATGAAAATGAAATAGTATCCCATTAAAACAAGTATACACTTCTTGCATGTTGGGATAGTTCTCAGTGTAAAGGGCCCTCTTCCCTCCAAATCAGTTTCCTTCAAATGGCATTAACCTGCTGACAAAACAGAACAAATTCCTTGAGCTTTTCCCATATCATAGTTTGCTGAATGACAGAATGGGTCATTTTTTTTTGGTCCCAATATGTTGGATTAATCAGACAAAAAAGTATCCAGATTACAAAAATCAATAGGTTTATTGGTACTTTAAAAATCTGATCCAGTTGTTTGTTTGTTTGGCTTACGAGGAGGGGGCTGTCTTCTAGCACTTGCTGAGATTTGGGGATCTTGTTATGCACTTGTGCAGGTGATAGTTTCATAGAGTGTCTACACACAGTAGCTTCCATTCCCTGTGGATTCTGCAGTAAAACATAATCCTGCTGAACTAAAATGTTCTCCCTAATTTATGAGGGTTAATTAAATGCTATTAGCGGGTAAAAATAAAAAGTGAAATATCATTTTTTGAATTGCTTGTTCCTACCCAGACACAATTGTCTCACTCCCACCCAGTCTGAAAAAGTAGAACAAAGTATTTAGGGCTGGAAATTTACCTTTTAGAAGCAATTCTAATCAAAAGGCAGAAGAGTAGCATAATAGGAAGAGGAGGCATCAGCTATTTGCTACTAGGTGGTAAGAATCAATACCTTGATACCAGTGGCAGGAATAACCATTGGTGATGTAAAGCTTCAAAATATTGCTAGGGGGGAGGAAAGGTTTTTGTTATGTGGCTGTGCATCTGGAAGTGGTTATTTCTCAGACTTCTTTCAAAGTATCTTTTGTGAAAAGAAAACTTGGATTAGTGCTTCTGTAATGTCTGACCCACCAGCAATATGTTGCAGTCCACTGGAGGTCAATAAATTTCCTCATTGAGTCTGTTTCTTAAGCCTCCAAACAGCTGACAAATTGTGATACATCCCTGTTGTGAGTTCCATTTGGGATGAGGGAATAGTAGGAGTTGAAATCCAAAAAAATAATTTATCTAAGCTCTTGTTTGATAACTTCATAGAGGTGCATGCGGTCTTTCTCAGTACTAGTGTATCAAATGGTTTCTCAGATGTACAGTGCTATCAAACAGTTTTTGGAAAAGCATGGCTGAAAGATTATTGCACTTGGAAGTTTATGTAGATTAGAGTATATTTTCATTTTATCTGTAAATAAAGCAATCCAGCAACATCAAGGACAGATCCGTACTAACCACTTTCCTTTCCAGTGGCTGAATTTCACTTCTAAATTTACTATTGAACAGAGTTTCTTCTTCAAAGTTATTTTAGTGGAAGAGTTACAGATCATTAGTAGAACTTATATGTAGAAGTTCCCTAAGTGAGTTCCTGGCATTTACTGATTAAAATGACTGGCAGAGCAAAGCAAAACCTGTGCCCAAGACAGTAGTTGGTTAGACAGACCAGTGGTCTAACTCAAGGTAACAAAAAAAACATTATTGTTGTTGTTTATATAGCATTATCTTTGTACATGACGCTTTACAAACAGATACAGACTAAAATCTTTATAACTATTAAATATAAAATACTAAAATACAATATTAAAATACAATTAAAAAATCCCACGCACAGGCATAATGTAAAATAAAGCAAAATAGGCAATAGACATAATCGAATATACCGGTACTAAAGATATAGAACATTAATCCGAAATTCCAGAAGTATATAGGGATATTTCTCTGACCAAGAGTAGCTTCACTTTGTCTGCATGTTTTTGTTTGCAAAGTTATATACCATAAGAGTTGTAAGAGTTATATCTCTTTCTTTTTGTTGACTATTCTTCAGTAATTGGCCCAGAACTTTATTTTGTGTTTAAGAATGACAAATTGATGCTTCTTGTTTTCCCCCAAATAAATATTTTGGATGGACTCATCATTTTCTCACTGGTGCATCTGGGTAATTTTATCTCCACCATATGCTTTCCCTTTACTCTCACTTTCTTTTCCACGAACTCTTCCTTACTTGCTTCCTTTCTCTCCCATATTGTAGCAGATATTTCCAAGGTAATTGATGTCCAGAATTCAGTTGATTTTTCACAGAGGACAACCATGTTGTTCTGTCACTGCAAAACTAACAAAGAATCCTGTGTCACCTTAAAAAGTAACAATTTTATTATAGCATGAGTTTTTGTGGACAGTATCCCTCTTCATCAGATGCATGAAATGTTATCCTGAATTCCAGGTGTGTGTGCACGCATATACATAGATACACACAGGATACGTGGCAGAGAGTGAGATGCAGAAAGTAGCGACAGTGACAATTTCTGGGTTTGGGTTTGTTTGTTGTACTTTCTGCACTGTTTTCTCACTTCTTTGCTTATTGTCCATCCTCAACCAAATGCACTGTATTCTCAGGATTCTGGATAATAACTTGAAGCAGCTGATGAAACAGGATGTAATCCATACACATTAAAGATATAATAAATCTATTACTCTTTAAGGTGACATATTATTCTTTGTAGTTAAATTTAAAATGAGCATTCTACACTACCCTTAAATATCTGGAAATGTGTCCAAAAACATAATTTAAGTAATAGTTTTAAAGTTAATTGATGAGATGCTAGGCGTGTTACTGAGAACTTCTCTTATGTTCAGTGAAACTTATTCTCAACTAATTTTGTGTGAGATCCCATATTCTTTCCCATTACATTGCAGAGACACAAAAGCTACTTTTTACTCTCTCACACATACTCATTTGAAATTGTAACTAAAATATTTCACATGTGGAAGCATGGTTATCTGTTTATGAAAAACAAGGTGTTAAGTCCAAACTTGTAGAACACTGCTTGGCTGTTGCAGGTAAGAATCAGCCATGTAGGGGAGTTTTTTCTTGAGCTTAAAAATATACCATGGGGAATGCAAATTTTACAAAATGTGAAATTTATGGTCAGAAGTTTTTCTTGTCTGGGAATTGGGAGTGCAGCCTGTTCAAAATAGGATCACACATTCTTTGAAGGAGCCGGTGTTTGGCTTGAGTGGACTCCCAAATCCAGCTTTGTTACTGGAGGTCCCCAAAGCTTTGGTGGTTTGCACTCTTTTATGGCATGTAGCTTTTTGCCAGCTGTGACCTTTCTTGGAGAAGAATAACCTAGTGACACAGTTGATGCTTTCTTAACCTCCTGATTGAACATGGGGCTACAGTTGAAGGTGTGGCTGTTGTGGCATGGTACTGATCACAGTTCTGTAGCAAATTGGTGTGGTATAAAAACTTCTGTATATAAGAAGAATGCTTTCTCCTAATCCTAAATTGCACAAGAATAAACTGAGTGCAAAATCCAGAGGGATCTTGTAGCATCTTTGAGAATAACTGAGCGAAAGAATGCACCTGAGGAAGTAGACCAATTTCTTTTACTCAGTCTCCAAGGTATTACAAAATCCTGCTGTATATTGTTATTCCAAACTAACATGGCCATGTCTCTGAATTCTACCACCTGAGTGCAAAATATTGAGCATCTTAGATTTCTAAAGGCATCTTTCCTTTCCTGGGTCGAAAAGAGATCTGAGAATACTTTAAGCTTGTTTTTTTTTCTTCTTTAAAAACAGTAGCAACAACCTACAACCCAATCCCAAGATCCACCTGCTGGAGCCTGATGCTGAAGGCATACACTGAGAGTTAATGAATTCTGTGCCCTGGAATTTGTTTTGAGTAACAACATTTAATTGAAATCGCAGTTCTTCCATGCAGAAAATCTACTCCCAGTTGCCCCAAGCATTTGACATTTCCAGGTTGGCAAGGTGGCAGATTATTACATTGCTGCTATTATTAAGCATTTAGGTGTCAGAAATCCTTGCTGATTTACTGCAGACCAACCAGAAATCTACCAGTAGATCAATTTCTTTGTGTGTGTGTGTGCATGTGAGTGTGTGTGCCCAGTTTTCTGCTACAGTCACTGGCTGATGGCTTGTCGTGATGGTTAGTGCCTCCTTGGGAATAAAGCACCCAGCATTTGGTTGCCTGAGCCTAGGGGAGGTTGTCTATATGGCATTTCATTCCCACCAGCAAGAAGAGATGTGAGGTGTGAGAGGTAAGAGGAAATGGGCATGAGGAAGCAGGGAATAGAAAATTCTTGTGTTGCTTCATTATCCATTAGAAAAAGTAGCCTTGAAAAAACATCTGTATAATAACTGTAGGATCTAGTTTTGGATGAAGACAGGTATTGGGTGGAAATGCATGTTTGCCTTAGGGTCACCATGAGTCATGACTTGAAGACACACAACAGTTAACAAGTAATAAGGGCAGTAGACACCATCATAGGAGTTTATCACATGGGGAGCCCCGTGCAGAAACGGGCTTTAAAGTAAAAAAAAAAAAAAAAAACCCGCAAAAGCGGAATCTTTGAATGAACGGGATTTCTCCCGTTCTGCCCTGTGTGAAAAGTGAAAGTGCTGTTAAAAGGAGGTTAATCTGAACGGAAATTAGACAAACACTGCTTCTTTTTACTTTTGGGATCTTCCAAAAATAAAAAGAAGCAATTTTTGTTTAATTTCCGTCCGGATTAACCTCTTTTTAACAGCGACGTCGTCTGAAAAAACACCAGCTTTTGCGGGTTTTGTTTAATTTAAAGCCCCGTTTCCACACGGGATTTCCCCTGTGTGATAAACTCCTTAGAAGAGACAGTTCCTCTCTTCTCCCTCTTAAAAGTAGGAATGATTTCTAAGGTGGAGTCTGCTACAACACCTTTGTTTGTCATTTGTTTACTAAAAACAGCAGATGCCTAAAAAAGCCAGGCAAGGCATTTGGTGTGCCATACAGATTTGAAAATGCCTGTTGCTAATGAGTGACTTAGGTTGTATCTATACTGCAGAAACAATCCAGTTTGACACCACTTTAACTGCCATGGCTCAGTGCTATGGATTTCTTGGAATTGTAGTTTTGTGGGACATTTTTTTAAATAAATTTTATTGATTAAAAACAAAATATCATTAATTCCATACATACAATATCCAAATGTGTATACATAAAGTAAAAAAATAATAAACAAAAACAAAAGAATAAAGAAAAAGATTAAAACAGAAAACAACAGAGAAAAACAAAACAAAAGATAAGCAAGAAAAAAAATTAATCCTATAACATGTCCATTTCTACATATCTCAGTATTTATACATATGTAAATAAGAATAGATAGACAAATCACATAAATTAATATATTTAAAAAGACTTCCTGTGTCTAATACCTCTTGCCCATTCGCCAGCTTTTTTAGGCCTCTCCAAGTGTTCCTACTGAGGATTTCTAAGCGGACAATCAGTATAATTGTCAAACCTCTATACGTTTATCTATTAAAAATAAAAAAGATGCAGGCACACTCTCTCAGCCCCAGAAAAGCCATGGCAAACTCCCTGTGGAGATTTTGCCAAGAAAACCCCAAGAACAAGTAATAACAACAATAATCAATATCATCATGGTGGGGGTGGCTGTGGTGGGGGGCGGCTGCGGCAGGACCGGCTTGGGGCTGGTCCAAAGGCCTCGGGGGGCCGCATCCGGCCCCCGGGCCTTAGGTTGCCTACCCCTGATCTACACAATCCTAATCTACAATCAAAACCATCTGAAACACTTCTGGTCCCACATATTTCTGATAAGTGATAATCAGCATGTAGTCTAGTTTCTTTTTCACACCTGGAGTGTAGCTACACTGCAGAAGTAAAGCAGTTTGACACCCCTTTAACTGCCATGACTCTGTCCTGTGGAATCCTGGGATTTTTAGTGTGGTGAGGCACCCGAGCTTTCTGACAGATCAGACCCACCAGACTACAGATTCCAGGATTTGTGTTTCATATGGCACAGGATGGAGCCATAACAGTTAAAGTGGGATCAAACTGTGAAGTCGTAGGCTTTCATGGCCGGCATCCATAGTTTTTTTGTGGGTTTTTTCGGGCTGTGTGGCCATGTTCTGAAAGAGTTTCTTTCTGCCGTTTCGCCAGCATCTGTGGCTAGCATCTTCAGAGAAAAACGGGATCAAACTGCTTTATTTCTGACGTGTTGAAACTAGGATGGTGTCTGTCTACAGAGCCATTTGTTAGCTTGAATTTGGCTGTAAAATGTCACTCGACCTCCAGCCTGTTTGTAATCGGTGATTCACAGGATATCTTTTTCGGATTTGCAGTGATGTTTGCCTTCAGGAAGAATCTGGCAAAAGAAGAAAAGGCTCCTTCAGCCCTCTTGGAAGCTACCTGGGAGCACAGAGCCGAGATGGAAAAACAGGACTCCACTGACCCTATGAAAAGAAAAGGCTCTCCTGATGTCCAAGCTGGGAGCAGTGGGGAATTCTGGGAAAGAGGATCCATGCAGAGGAGCCCATTGGAGGATATACTCAGTGCAGATGTTCAGCGACGGCACTTCAGACAGTTTTATTATGATGAAGCTGAAGGGCCCC
>CM034703.1:122391943-122403243 GCA_020142125.1 Phrynosoma platyrhinos
CCATAGAAAAGCTTATGTGTGTGTTTGAAAAAGGGGGAAGGACCCTTTCTTAAGGTCCAAAGTCCCTCTTTCCTCTTAGTTGCATGCTAATGGGCTGGAGCTCCCCTTTCCTCCATTTCCCTCCCCCATAGAAATGTGTGCAAAGGAGGAGGCATATGGGCTCTGGAAGACAAACAGTGAAGTCCAGGAAATAAAATTTGCAAATAAGTCCATTAGCAACACAATGAGAAACCTCCTTTCTTTTCCTCTCCTGAGTGCAAATAGCCCCCTTCCTTTGGCAGATAATATTGAATTTCTCAAGAAGTCTCTGTGTTGTTGCATCTGAAAAAAACTTCTAAATTCTGCTTAAAACACATCAAATGCAGTCTGATAAAAAAAAGTTTGATTCTGTTGGAGTTAAGAGTCCCAAAACCTAAGTCTCAGCCCTTTGTTCCCTCTTGTTTAGGATTCCCCTGTTGTGTCTAAAATGCAGTATCCTGAAATCTAGAAAACATATCCAGGAGAAGCTGTGTTGACCACACTGCAAACAATAACATCCAAAAACCCACAAATCTGATACCTTTCTCCTGCTTGATTTTTAACACCTTTGCCCAATGAAGAAGCCACAGTTGAGCTTCAAAAGCTTGGATCATCTGTTTTGTGCATTTTGGTTGGCCAATAAAGGTATCACTGTTTTGTGGATTTTGGATGTTATTGTACTTTGCTGTATGGGCTGGCCAGCACGGCAACCCTAGATATGATTCCTAGAGTAGGAGTTCCTCTTAGTTTCATAGCTGTTTGGGAGATTTTCTCCCTCTCCCCCAACAGAAATGGGAACTTTGCTAAGTTCTCTTCCAAGTGGCTAGAATTCAGAGACACAGGTTTAATTTGCAGTACAGAAATAATGCAGTTCAACACTACTTTAACTGCCATGGCTCAAGTCTATGGAAATCTGGGATTTGTAGTTTTGTGAGCTATGTAGCCTCTCTCAGGGAGCTCTGGTGTGACAGCAAACTACAAACCCCAGAATTCCATAGCATTGAGCCATGGCAGTTAAAGCGGTGTCAAACTGCATTAATTCTGCAGTGCAGATTCAACCATAAGTCACGTTACTCTGGAATATCAGAATGCTAAGGGATCTTGTAGCACCTTTGAGACCAACTGTGTGAAAAAAGTTGTAGCATAGTTTTGTAGACTTGCATCTGAGGTCTTGTGGAAGAGACTTATGGCAACCCTAGGTGCAAGAAACTTTTTTTGCACACCATTTTGGGACAGGACAGAGAGAGGTTGAATGGAGAGCTGCACGGGAAACAAGCCCTCTTCACCAGGCACCCCGTTCAGTCAGCACTGTTCCTTCCATAGAGGGGCTTTCACTTTCCCATGCCACCTCCCAGCCTCACTTTCCTTCCCCCAAATACAAACGTATGGGACTCCAGGCTCCCTTTGGAACTTGGGCTGGCTAGCAGCATTTGTTGTTGTTGTTGTTGTTGTGTGCATTTAAGTTGTTTTGAGTCATGATGACCCTAAGGAGAACTTACCATGGGGCTTTCTCGAAAAGGTTTCTTCAGAGGAGGTTTGCCATTGCCTTCCCCTGTGGCTGGGAGAGTGTGACTTGCCCATGGTCACCCAGTGGGGTTGCATGGCAAGCAGGATTTCATTGACTTCATTTGCAAAACTACACCAAAGCAGCTGCTTTCCTTGCTTAGGATACTTTTTCTCTTCTCTCCCCCCTCCCAGTAGAATAGTGGATCTGATACCATGAAATAGGCATGGGGGCCGCACTAGGGTTGTCACTCAAGAGGAAAGGTGGCGGTAAGCCTGAAAAAGTTTAGAGACCACTGAGTTAGGGGGTAGGAAGTCAGACATGTTTTCTTCCTGTTGCCTGTGTATTGTCTTTTCCTTTTAGTGTCCCTTATATGTTTGTCTTATATATAGAAATGCTATGTATTTAATAAAAATATATTAATTAAAAAAAAACAAATGGAAAGTGGATCAGTTTTCCCAAAATGTTTCTGTAAAGGCTATGACTTGGTTGATGTCACACAAAAATAAAATCTCTTTTTTAATATCTATAAAAATAGTTTTACACAGTATTTAGGGAAATATGAACATCTTAACCAGAAAAATTACTTCTGTCCTGTCCAATAAGAGCCTTTATATTAAAGTTAACTGTAATGTATATGGGAATGTTACAGCAAAGATCAAGATGATAAAATCATTGTTTCTATGTTAGTTTTGTATTACGATTTTTACTCTTTTCCCTTCATACTACTTAGTTCAGCACATCCAGGTTATCATCAGCTTAACATCAGCGTTATATATCACTTATCTCCTAACACAGAAGTCTAATCTGGATGACTTTTAAAAATGTTGGGGGAGGGCAACAAGGAAGCTTCTGAGATGCTTCTGTTTAAAAGCTACAACAATAATGGCTGATAGAGTCCAAGGTCATCTTTGTTCAGCTGCAGCAGGCTGAGGAGGACAATGGGGAGAAATGAGAGCAATTTAACTTCAAGCAAAATGAGAAGCACATAATGAAAAGACAGCAAGTCTCACAGAGCACTTTTAAAATAGCTGTGGAATCTTTATCATCACTAACACAGCCATTTCCTCTTTAAAATTGGGGTTGCCTATCAAAGTATAATTAAAATTGAAAGCTTGAGCATACTTATGAAGAAACTGAGCCTTACCAAGTTCAGTTGGACAGTAAGTAAATATGTTTGGAGTTGAGCCACTGGCAGCATGGAAAATGGGAAGATCTCTGGCTTTTAGCAATTGCAATAGCATTTACATTTTTATTCTGCTTATCAGTGAACTCATCACTCTAAGCAACTGTCCCCAACAAGCTGGGTTCTCATTTTACTGACCTATGAAAGAATGGAAGGCTGAATGGACCTTGGAGCCCTCCTCTAGGATACAAACTTACAGAGAAGCCTCAGCCATATTGACCAATAGTCCCATGTTGGCCAATAGCTCCTGGGATTCTGGGAGCTGAAATCCCTCTGCCCTTAAAGGGGGAAGGTTTCCTACCCCTGCTCTAGATCTTATATACATGACCATAAAGATGATAGCTGTTAGAATATATATTCGGGGTAGCTGTGTTGGCCATATAGCAAATACAGTAACATCCAAAATCCACAAAGCGGTGATCTCTTTACTGGCAAGCCAAAATGTACAAAATATATGTTGCAAGTGTTTGAAGCTCCACTGGCCTCTTCATCAGGCAAAGATGTTCAGAATTATGCAGGAGAAAAAAAAATTGTGACATGTTAATGGGATGCAGTGGCTCAAGTGGTTAAGACACTGATTATGTTGATTGCAAAATCAGCAAGTTGGCAGTTCAAGGCCTGGGTGCTGCATGATGGGATGAGCTCCCGTCACTAATCCCAGCTTCTGTAGCAGTTCGAAAGCATGCAAATGCAAGTAGATAAATAGGTACCACTTTGGTGGGGAGGTAAACAGTGTTCTGTGCAATCATTCTGGCCTCATGATCACAGAATAGTCTCTGACAATGCTGGCTTTTCGCCTTAGTAAGGGAGATGAGCACTGCCCCCCTACACTCGGACACAACTGGACAACCTTGTCAATGGGGAATACCTTTACCCTTTACGTTTAAGTCACAAACTTGCATTTTGTCAAGATGTTGGTGATCTCAGTTTAGATATTGTTGGAGGGACATCTCTTGCTATGCAACTTAATCCCCCCCCCATGTAGTACCCATATGACCAGAAGGAGGAAGGGCCAGCTTGCATGAACACCTCCTTCCAACAACACCTGAACTGAGAACAGCAACATCTTGACAAAATGCAGTCTTTTGACTAACATTGTAATACTCTTTTCTTTCTCTTGTATGATTTTTAACATCTTTGCCTGATGAAGAATCCAATGGAGCTTCAAAAGCTTTTGTGTGCATTTTGGTTGGCCAATAATGGTATCACTCTTTTGTGGATTTTGGATGTGATTGTACATAGCTGTTAAAATGTTAGTACTGAAGGAACATAATGATTGAGAAGTCACAATCCTTTTTGCACAAGCATCTCACACTGGGTTAAGGTTCTCACTAGGCAATCTACTGCAACACCAAATATTTTTCCTGGTTAAGCACTGCTATATGAAACCCTATCAGCATGCATCTAGTGACAGAATGTTTGGCCCCAATGTATGCTACTTCATGCTTACTAATAATGTTCAGCTGCATTTGCCATGTTGTTGTCCATTCAAATAGTTTGGAGGTCTTCACAGTGTGAGTTTACACTATCCTGAAAATACTTCTTATTTTGGTTCAGTGTTTTAGAGTACTTCACATTTATTATCTTTTTGTGGGAGGTTTTTGTTAGAGCAGCCTTGCAGTTACCAGTATAGATATAACTATAAAAAAGGATATCCCACATTAGAGATTGTTAGGAAGGGGATGGGGGCAGGGGAAGACTTGCAAAATCAGAATGTCCTTATAAAATCTGTGGTTCAGCTATAAGTGGAATATTGTGTATAGTTCTGGTTGCCTTATATTTAAAATGATATTGTAAAGCTGGGAATGGTGCTGTAAAGAACAACTCATGTGATTGGGGAGGGGGACCCTTACTTTGTGTGGAATGCTACAAAAGTTCTAGGTTTCTTGCCAGGGAGAAAAAAAGCAATCAGTGAAATGATGGAGGTATGTGAAATTAAATGGACAGAGTAGATCAAGACAGGTAATTCTTTATAATTCTAGGACTCTAGGTTAGCCAATAAAAATAGATTTAGATAGTAGATTTTAGGAGATGCAGTGGCTCAAGTAGTTGACACTGACTCTGTTGAATGCAAGATCGGCGGGTTGCCAGTTCGAGGCCTAGGTGCTGGATGATGGAGTGAGCTCCCATCACTAATCCCAGGTTCTGCCAGCCTGGCAGTTTGAAAGCATGCAAATACAAGTAGATAAATAGGTACCACTTTGGTGGGAAGGTAAACAGCATTCTGTGCAATCATGCTGGCCACATGATGACAGAGTAGTCTCTGACAATGCTGGCTTCGGCTTAGTAACGGAGATGAGCACCACCCCCTACAGTCAGACACAACTTGACAACATTGTCAACGGGGAATACCTTTATCAACCTTTAGAAGATTTTAGATAGGGTAAAAGAAAGCACCACTTCACTCGACTGCATAATTAAATTCAGGATGAATGGTGTCATTTGGATTAAATTGTCTCTGTGAAGTTAAATTAACACACAAACTTTCCCCCCACAGTTTGCAATTTTATGTCACATGAGAAGTGCCTGAAGCATGTGAAGATACCATGTTCATGTGTCGCTCCAAGTCTTGTAAGGGTAAGTTATCTGTGCTTTCTCACAAGCTGATTTTCTAAATAAATAAATACATAAATAAACTTAAATGTACACTTGGCTTTCCTTCTTCTTCCCTCTTGACTTCTATCTTTTATTCTCTAAACTGAAAATAGGTTGTTGTAAAACCCTGTTTTAAAGGATGTTTGCCCCTAAACATGGTTGTTCAAGGTCATGTAATGTTAATCAATTCAGATATCAATTAAAGAAGGATGAGTAGGGAAAAGGTACCATTGTTTAAACATCTAGACATGTTTTCAGTGTTAAAATACTAGTTAGCTGAATTGAATTAAGGCAAGATACTATCTGATTGTTAAGGCACTTTGGTTATACTGTTATGATCTGTTTCAGGACCAGAGCCATATTTTGGAAATAAGAGTGTTTTAGTATTAGTAAACTTTTATGTTGGCTGTGTCTTCTGGTATATATTGTATGTGTGGTCATTGTAATGGTCACTGGTTTGATGCAAATAAAATTAATCTTGACTTGAGTATATTATGGTGTGTGGCAGCACATATAGCAAAATGTCAAAATGTTCAGTGTTAAAAGATGGAGAGTCATTCTCTCTCTCTCACACACACACACACACACACACATCCTGCATGAGAAGATTTCATGGTGGGATACAATTGATAAAAACAGTGTAGCACAAAATCATAGAACCTGTATCAAAGTCTTCTATTCAGTGTAAAATGGCCAAAGTGCAGTTAGATAGCCAGGTTTTAACTTGGTCCCTAAATGATAGCATTGGCACCAAGCATGCCTCCAGTGAAAATTTATTCTGTAATTGCACCATACAGAGCAACATAAGTAGGTGCCTCCATATATTGTATTGCTGTCAGTGGTGGATCAGAATGGTGAAGCCATCATCAAATCTTTAATACTTGAACAACTACATAGGGGGAGAAGTGCTCTTTCAAATTAGACATCTACTTCTAAGTATCCCTTGCCTAAGAAAAGCTTATGAAATGCATGGGGTCATCATAAGTTGACAGGTGACACACTCACCCACATCTGAGATAAACCAAGATGAAATCTAGTTAGCCAAATACAGAAAAGAAGAACATGCAAAAGTGGAGCAGGCCCAAATAGGGTAGGAGACGGTTACTTGGGAATGTAAACCATTTCCCCAGGAAGTGTGTCTTTGTTACTGCTGCACAGACTTGAATTTACATTTGTTGGTATTGTTCTGATTGCGCTTTTAATGGGTTGTTGTTCTATTCCTGCTATAGCCGTCAAGGTTTGCTTCTTTTTTATTGTTTTATTTATGAACAGTATTTTTATCTTGAGCCTCATCCATAGTGGCATACCAGCCCATCCTTTGTCACCCTAAAGCAACTCTGTGGCTTAGGTGGGCTGACAGAGTCTCAGGAGGGGCCAGAGTTTAGTGGTAGAAGGCATGGCATGCATGCAGAAGATTGCAGATTTTGCAACCTGCCATTTTGCATCTTTTTTTTAAAAAAAAATCAGATCATGAGGCTGCTAAGAGTAGACCAGTCTTCCCCAACTAATGCCATCTGTACATGCTGGATTACAGTACCCACTGGGGTTTCGTTCCAGGACTCCCTGTAGATATCAAAAACCATGGATACACAAGTCCCATTATATTTAATGCTGTAGTAAAATGGTGTAAGCCAGTGTGGCATAGTGGTTTGAGTGTTGGACTGCAACTCTGGAGACCAGGGTTTGAATCCTGACTCGGCCATGAAACCCATTGGGTGACCTTGGATAAGTCATATGCTTTCAGCCTCAGGGGAAGGCCATGATAAACCTCCTCTGAACAAATCTTGCCAAGAAAACCCCATGATAAGTATCCTTAGGGTAACCATAACTTGGAAGCGACTTGAAGGCACATAACAAACAAAAGTAAAATTGAATCCTTTATATAAAATGGCAAAATCAAGGTTTGCTTTTTGGAATTAAAAACATATATATTGAAGCTGTGGATGTTTGAATCCATGGATTGCAGCAGAGTTGCATTGCTCATTTCATAATACTAATAATCCATGGAGAGGTTGTTATTCACCTCCACTGGTGAGGTGTCCTTACCAGCCTCTCTAAATGTTCTAGGATCAAGTGTACCTTTTGTTTCTGTTGAGAGTACATATTATAAGACCTTTCAATTTCCACATATCACCATGTATATATTACACCATTCTCATGGTTGACTTGGTATATAAAATAGTCTAAATACCCTAAAGGCAACAGATCCTGCCTGACCTTGGAAGCTAAGCAGGGTCAGCCCTGGTTAGTTCTAGGATAGGAGACCATAAATGAATATCAGTTGCCATAAGCTATATTTCAAAGAAAGGGAATGCCAAAACTGAGTATGCCTTCCCTAAGAAAACCCTATGAAATTCATGGGGACACCATAGGTTAACAGGCAACTTGAAGACAAATACACAGACATATAAAATGTAATTGGGACCTATATGCCCATGACAGGAGGAAAGCGTTTGGTGTCTCACTGCTGCTGTTAAGCAAGTTTTTGCATTTTCCCTAGTTGCATAAGGAAATTGAATATTTCCATGGCTTGATTCAAATTTCTCAAATTGGACACATTAAATCTATCCCTCAAAGTTAGATACTGTTTCCTTCTTCCCATTGTAGGAAGAATTGGAATCCGTCTGCAAGAACATTAATCACTGAAGTTAAATTCAATAGCGACATAGTGGCCTTTCTCCCCAGTGCTGGTACAGTCAAGCAAGAATAGTCTCCCAAAGATTTAAACTGTGGGAGACCATTCGGCTGAATATATTTCTGGGGGAGGAAGAATTATCCAACATTTACTTGGAGGCAAACGGGGCTTATTAATTGCAGCACTGTCACACATGCCCTCCTTTCTCACAATCTCTGTGTTAGGTTTTGTGTTTCTCTTGGAAGGTGCAGTATTGGTAACATAGCAGCAGCCACTCCAACATTGCCTCAGGCATAGCATTGCTCTAAGGCTGGGTGGTCAGCTGTGGAAGGCTAGAGGGCCACAGTAGTCCCCTAGGAGACCTTGGAAGATTGCACCTGCTCTATATGTATATACATATACATATACATATACATATACATGTGTATATACGTATGCAGATATGTATGTAGATAGAGAGAGAGGTAGATAGATAATACCTGTGTGTGTGTGTGTGTGTGTGTGTGTGTGTACACCCCACACCCTCTAGTGAACATTTTCCAGCATTTCAGGGCAAACCCCTTTTTTAAAAAAAATTGCAAAAATTATTTGTGACCCCAGGAGGCTTCTAAATGTGATTGTAATGTGGCACCCCTAGAGTGCTTTTAGGGACATTCTGGAGCAAGAATTTGTCCCCCAAAATAAAATCCCTATAGCACCCACACACTTTGCTCATTCTATGGTAATTGAGGAAGTGGCCATTTAATTATGTTTGTTTTTAGTGGTTGTTTTTACTGTTTTTTGAATTGTATTTTGTTCTGCAACTGCCATTTTAATCTTGTACTAGTTTAATTTAGTTTTAAGGGGAGAGGGTTAGGGATAGGGGAGTAGGAGTGTTTTTAAATTGTTATCGGTTTGAATCTTGTTGTACGCCGCCCTGGTTGCCGAGCAGAGGGGCGGGTTAGAAATAATAATACTACTACTACTACTACTACTACTAATAATAATAATAATAATAATATTCTCTAACCTCAGATGGAGAGGTGTATATGTGGGTGTGTATGTGAGTAGAGAGAGAATGAGAACTGTCTCAAGAAATCCCTTTTGTTTGAAATTTTTAGTTATTTCTAGTTGGTGCCTGTCTCCTTGCCCAATAAAGAGAATAGACCCAGAAACAAAAAATGCATAAGGAAATTGTGAAAGTGGCTTCAGGTCCTTGAGTTCTGTTTGAATTCTGAGTTAGATAAGAGTGGCTTGAAGGTAAAGTAGCATCTTTGTAAAATGGAAAGCACGGAGTTGTAAGTATTGAGCAGTTCTGGTCAAATTGCTTAGATTGTGAAGGGCAGAGGATAGCAGTATATATAGAGTGTAGGTTAAAGATCGGAAGTTCATATGTCAGTTTAGTGCAAAGGCCAGAGACCAATTTTGTTGCATAGTTAGTTGAAGTAATATTAGGCACAAGAATCCTTTGATCTGGTATATACTGGCTATTCATCCTTAATGCTAAACTCAGATGCATGGGGCAGAAATAAAACATGATCTCCCACTAAGTACTTTTAAAGATCTTTGTGGGTGCCACAAACTGAATCAGGGCTGTGCTATGTGCAGAGTTATTTTAAAGCCTTCCTTTGTTATTGTGTGCCTTCAAAGCATTCCTGACATTTGGTGATCCCAAGGCAAACCTATTATGGGATTTTCTTGGCAAGATATGTTCAGAAGAGGTTTACCATTGCCTTCCCCTAAGGCTGTGAGTATGTGACTTGCCCAAGGTCACGTAGTGGGTGTCATGTCTGAACTGTGAATTGAACCCTGGTCTCCAGAGTCCAACACTCAAACCACTATGCCATGCAGGCACTCTAAAGCCTTTCTACCTATGCTGTGTATAGTGTTCCTATCCATGCTGTTTTCACAATAAGAAATCAGTTCTCTCCCCCTAGTTCTTCCTTAGGCCTTAGATTCATTAGCTAACAAAACCCTATGAAATTTGGGGGTTACCGTAAGTTGACAGGTAAGTTGACAGGTAACTTGAAGGTGTGCATGTACACCCCCACAAAATCTGTGTTCTCTACCCTTGACAGAGTTAAATAGTGACTTAAGAGGAAGTCTGTCTTGATAGTAACCATGATTAGTGCTAAACATATTTAATACTAATCTGTGGTTAAAGGAAGAGAAGACCATTGCAAAGTGGGGGGGGGGGAACTATATGAATTCCAGGGGCTGGTTCATGATGAGCAAACCATGGTTTGCACAAGAGAGACAGTGTTATCTCTTCAGTCACACACGCATGTGGACTCACATGGATGCATGTATATCCAACAAACTTGGACGTAAAAGCATATTTTGAAAAGGTGTTTGTGCACAGCAGGCTGTGTGCTTTAGTTCAACAAAGCAGGCAAATTAGCTTACTGACAAGATTATGAAGCAATAACACAGCTTTATTTCCCCATAAATGTTTATAGAGAGATGAAGGTTTGATTAGTATACCAATCCCCTGGTGCTAAACTGTCAGGCTGTTCCTAATAGCAGTGCTTGAAAGAGAGAAAGACAAAAGTGAAGGATTATAGCTCACCAAACAAGATAGTAGGGAAAGGCAGGGCTTGGGGAGCTACATGCCAAGTTTTGTTTTGTTTTTTGATGGCACAGGGTGGGCTACACCATGGGTAAATTTGGAACAAAAGGAAAAGATGGTCAGAGGAGGGGTGAAATTACCTCACTTCTTGGTTGTATCTCCTTATTGATGGAGATCATAAGCTTCCCTCTGCTCTGTTGGATTTTTGTTATGAATTAAAAATGAAGCAATCACTCTGACTGCCAAGGCAATTTGACGCATCAAGCTTTCAAGGAACAGTTCCTAATATATCCCAAAATGGTTCTGAAGTAATAGGCGAGGCCAGATGGCTGGCTTAGGCATTATTCAAGGGCTTGATATTGTGATTGCCGGCCAACCTAAGATGATCTTGAAGGAAACATTATGTAGACCCACTTCAGCTGGTTTGGGGCTGTGGTGTGATAATGAAACAGTTTTAGTTGCTGTGACGAACAACCTCCTCCAGGTGAAAGGTGGAGATTGCTACCCTGCTGACCCTCCTGTGTCTCTTAATACTATTGATCATGGTATCCTATTGACCAGCTCATTCTGGGGACTCCTGTTTAGCTCTATAAGTATTAAGCTGTGGGGTGCTATAGGTTTACATCCTATCTTGAGTGCTGTTTAATATTTATGTGAAGCTGCTGGGTTTCAATAGAACTTTTGGAGTTGAGTGCCCTCAGTTTGTTTCTCTTTGTGGCTGGAGTCAGCTGGGACTGTGCAGATGTTGGCCCAGTTCCTGAGTGTTGTAATGAGCTGAATGAGGACAAGTGAAGTGAAGATGAATCCCAATAAG
>CM034703.1:122407035-122429459 GCA_020142125.1 Phrynosoma platyrhinos
TGAATATTCAAAACCGCGGACCTCAAGTCTGTGAGAATAGGCTTGAGGTCTGTGGTTTTGAAGGGGGCGACTGTAATCAAATATACAAAAGTCAAAACTGCAAATGTGGAGGGCCAACTAATTATGTTTTCTGTGTTAAAAACTGTAGCCAGCACAAATACTGTCTTTGCACTGGATTTTCCATCATTTAGAGCTGTTGCAACGAATGTTTGTGATTTCTGTGCTGAAGCTCAGCAGCCCTTTCCTTTTTCGGCTAGTCTAAGCAATCCCATCGAGTGCATGGCTTTTGGGTCTTTGACATTACCAGGTGTCAGGGAATGTTCAACTGCTGCTGTTAATGACAGATGGCCTGCTGGGTTGCCAAGTTAATCTTCAGCTGCACAAAAGCAGCCAGATGGGAATGTCTGTTTTGTGTGTTGGCTTCATAAAGCAAATATTCAACTTGGCTCTTAGTTGTTGGTTTTTTGTTTTTGTTTTAAAAAAACACCACAGGCTTAATAACAGTTTATTCTATGTATGGAAAGCTTTTATTATTGTCCCCTATTCTCCTTGCAAACTATACATAGTGCCTATTTATGGAAAGCTCTGATATATGAAGAGATGTTCAAGATTTGTCCCTGCTGGATTCTTAGAACAAGCTAATACTGAGAGGAAAAAAATAAATTGCATTTCTCTAAAGCAACAACAACATGCAGTGCGGGTAGGAAATCTGGCAAAGAGCTTCATCTGAACTTTTTGTTTGATCTGAAGTGAAACTGGATTATCTCCCTGTCTTTCTGAAAATGTCACACTTAAACAGGACGTGGAATTCAAGGTCAAGTAAAGTCTCATGAACTCAGAAGGATGGCATGAGTCAAATAAATTCTGTGTCGAAAACTTTCAAAGACTGAATTACAGAGTTTATGTACTATGACTAATCATTGTTGCTTGGACTTGCTTAGTCCATGATGTTTAAGAACCTTTTTTTTGTGAAAAGCCTCTAATATCACTGACTGTACCTATTTTTGTTCCAACAAATGGTTCTTCTCAGGAAGTTCTGCTTCTTCTGTTCTGCAGAACTCAAAAGATTTGTTCACCACTTTGTGGCACATAGTGAGTGCCTTGCAAAAGTCTTCACATGCCCATGTTGTAACCTGGAAATGAAATTGATTTACTAGTTTACAGTGTTACCACTTGTTATATGCAAGATGCTTGAAATTAGAAAGGTGCAAAATAGTTTTATTGGGACACAAGTACAGAAAATGAAAACAAATCAGTACTTTCTGATTACATAACTATTCTTCTACCCAAGTCATTGCTTGATAGAAGCACCATTGGCAGCAATTACAGTTGTGAGACTTCTTGGCTAAGTCTCTGTCAGCTTCACACATCTAGATCTTGTAATTTTTGTTCGTTCTTGGCATATTGAAGCCTGGAGTTTGCTTGGCACATTCTAAAACATTTGTGTTTTTATTTTTAAACCCTTCCAATGTTACTTTGGCTGTGTATTTAATGTCATTGACATGCTGAAAGGTGAACCCCCACCACAGGTGCAGACAAAGAGGGGCAAAATTAGGGTGTTACCCCCTTCCCAATGAAATTTCCCTTTAGTCCAAAATTTCTAGCATTCCAGAGAGTAACTTTGAAAAGTTTTCAGTATTTGAATTGAATATCTTTTGGGAACTTTCTTACTCTGCTTTGATGATTTACCTGTTTACCATTCATAGATTATCTTTTTAATGCTGTATTTAGAGTGCTGTGTACCCCTACTCTACTCTCGAAAAACCCAGCAATTTAAAATGATTGTTTAAAACACAGCAATAAAATTAAACAGGAAAAAAAAATCTTTATATGACCATTGAGACACAGTGGTCTGGAATGAAGGATAACAACTTAGTAAGCTGTACTTCGGAGAGTACAAGATACTAAGAATTTTCTGATCAAACAGAATTCCTCTGAATGAACAGGTTTCACTCAAAGGTAGCTTGGCTGTTTTTGTCATGCTAATACAGGGAATAGAAACACACATCATGTGCCGACATCTGTAAAATGGGTGATAAAATGGCAATCCTCATAGACTCTTGAAAAAAGGCACCCGGAACAAAATTTCATGTCTTAAAATGGGTAGGCAACCTAAGGCCCGGGGGCCGGATGCAGCCCCCCCCCCCGAGGCCTTTGGACCAGCCCCAGGCCAGTCCTGCCGCTGCCCACCATGATGATATTTATTATTGTTGTTATTAGTTGTTCTTGGGGTTTTCTTGGCAAAATCTCCACAAGGGTTTTGCCATGGCTTTTCTGGGGCTGAGAGAGTGTGCATGCATATTTTTTTAATTTTAATTTTTTAAAATATTTATTTATTTATTTATTTATTTATGGTGTTTCGGGCCCCCAATTGTCTGAGGGACAACAACCTGGCCCCTGGCTCAAAAAGGTTGCCTACCCCATCTTAAAACATGGAGGATACGTCTATGAAAATACCTTTACAATTAGCCTAGTCTCATAGAAACTTGACTATATATTAAAACATGACAACTATATTCCATAGTAATTTTTAAAAGTGTATTATTATAAACATTATTTTATGGAGTGTGTGTGTTTGGTTATTGGCCTTCAAGTTACCTGGCAATTTATGGTAAGCTCATGAATTTCATAGGGTTTTTTAAGGCAAGGGATACTCAGATGTGGTTTTGCTTCTGAAATATAGCCTACACCACCTGGTATTCATTGGTGGTCTCCCATCCAAGTAATAACCAGGGCTGACCCTATTAATCTTCCAAGATCAGATGGGATCTGCTCCCCTCGTTTTGTTTTTATTTTGTTTCTGAAAATATTTCCCGGAAACTGTGTCTTCCAGAGTTTTGACTAATACAGCCTTCATTTCAGGGGACAATTTAAAATTGAGAGTGGAAATCATCTAACCTTCTAGATACTGTTGAGTGCAGCTCACTATTCCTTATGTGCTGGCTAGGGCTGCTGGGAGTTGCAGTTACAAAACATCTGGAGAGATCATTGATGCCCACCCTGTTTTAAATGATACACTTGTTGAAAGTTCTTGAAATCTTCAGATGTCCTTTATGATAGTGGATTAATCCCATTTTGGAGGAAAGGTGGGGCCCATAAATTCAATAAAAATAAATAATCCACAAACTCTAGTACCTCAAGTCTGTTTGAGATTGTCAAATTCATTAGATTGAAAGGGCAAAATCTTTCTAGGACTATTGGCTCATTGCTTCTTTACTCATGATTTCCCAGTAGAATAGTCATATAACTGAAATTGATTGAGAGTTTCTTGCAAAGACTGCTACTGTTACATAATTGTTCCAAAGCTTTCTTCTTAAAATCTAAAACTTTGGGTGTCTCATGCAATAAAGACTGTGTGACAAATGTGCTGGCGTTATACCAAAATATAAATTAGTGGTTGGGGTACTTCAGACATTGACTACTGTGATGATGCTGGTTTTTATGTACAAATGGATTATGATGTTCTCCTGTGATGTTACCTGTATTAGTATATATTATACAGCTGGAGTTAAGCTCAGAAGGCTACTTATTTTGTATTCCCTCTTTTTGCAGAAATGTCTGAAGAAGGAATTTTGATGGGAGAGACTGCATGTGTGGCCAAATCTCCCCTCTAAAACAATGTAAAGCTTGAAATAATTAAATGATCTGAATAGATAAGCAAAGTATGGTTGGGATTTATTAAGACCAATTGTGGTTTACACCTCAGTTTGCATAAACTGAAAAGATACCCTAAAGGCACCAGATCTTGTCCGATCTTGGAAGCTAAGTAGGGTCAACCATGGTTAGTACTTAGATGACAGACTAAGGGACACCAGTTGCTATAAATCTGTATTTCAGAGGAAGGAACTGGCAAAACCACCTGTGAGTATCCTTTCCTAAGAAAACCCTATGAAATTTATGGGGTCGCCATAAGTTGACATGAAGGCATGTGCATATAGAGAGCCATGCTTTTGCTCACTGCTGCCTGCATAATTATAATTGTATTAATGTATAATTGTATAATTACTTTTAATAGTATAATTAAAAGTTAAATTATATACCTGTACATAAAAGACTGTTGTACTTTGGCCACATCATGAGAAGGCATGACTCACTTGAAAAAACAATAATGCTAGGAAAGGTGGAGGGAAGCAGAAAGAAAGGAAGGCCATATGCTAGATGGATGTACTCTTTTAAGGAGGTCATGGTTATGAATTTGCAGGACCTGAGCAGAGCAATGGAGGATAGGGAGTCTTGGAGATGTCTCACCTACAGGGTCGAGATTGACTCGATGGTGGGTAACAACAACAGCAACAACAACAACAACAACAACATCCTATATAATTTAATGGGCTTTTTGTTGAACTTTATATAAAAGCAATTAATATATTTTATAGAGGTGTCAAGGTGTGTGTGTGTGGGGAATTTGGGGGAAAAGACCCACCCTCATTTTTTTCCAGAAAAAAAAGTGGATTATGGAATATTTCCTTTTAGAATGATTAATAAAATATTACGAGAAGTTTGTTTGGAGTGAGTATGTTTGCATACTCACTCCAAAATCATTTTTAAAAACCTATGGAAGAGGGAGACTTTTGCGTAAGGCTATGTACAACAGTGATTTCCAAACTTTGGTCCGCCAGATATTTTGGACTTCAGCTCCCAGAAGCCCCAGCCAACTTGGCCAGCAGAAACATCTGGAGGACCAACGTCTGGGAACCACTGATGTACAGTTTCACGTCATTACCATTCCTGACTTTAGTATCCCTTTCTTTGTTCTTCTTATGAGAAGGATTGTGTTATGTCTGCCTGATACTGTGGCTAACTAGCGGAGACAAAATACTTTTCTCTGTTTTACTAATGTTGATGGTTTCTTCTGTTTTTATTGTTTTTTTTACCTCAAACTGGCAAGACTAGAACTTAGGTGTTCCATACCATTCAAGATATTTGTAATAGTTTTTTTTTAAAAATGTAATTATATTCTGAATAAACTATAATTTCAATATAGCAAGCATGGCAATTTTATGCCAAGCCAAGTTATATATAATATGTTGTTGTTTTTATGTGTGCCTTCAAGTCATTTACGACTTATGTTGAATCTATCATGGGATTTTCTTGGCCAGATTTATTCAGAGGGAGTTTGCTTTTGCCTTTTCTGAAGCTGAGAGAGAGTGACCTTAAATGACCCAGTGAGATTTCATGGTTGTGCGGGGATTTGAACCCTGGTCTCCAGAGTTCAAACCAATGTTCATGCCATTGGCTCTCATACAATGCATATCGTAACCCTAAATGTACATAGTGATTTTCAGTCTGTAAAGGTGCTTTTGTATTTTTCCATTTTTTAAAAGGGAAATTCCTGGGTTTTTTCCTAGAAGAACCCTTAAATCTCTCTCCCCCCCCCCATGCCTTCAAAAAACCTTTTGCAAACTTTTTAACAAACTTACAGAAAGGTTTCAAGATTTTAGATATTATAATTATGTTTTACATTTGTAAATTGCCTGGGATAGCCAGCGTGGCATAGTGATTTGAAAAAAACAACTCTGGAGACCAGAGTTCAGCTCCCTGCTCAGCCATGAAAACCCACTGGGTGACCTTGGGGAAGTCACATGCTCTCAGCCTCGGGGAAGGCTATGGAAAACCACCTCTGAACAATCTTGCCATGATGGTTCACTTTAGGGAAATGTCTTGAAGGCACACAGCAACAAGAGTGTGGAAGCTGGTTTTCTTCAACTTTGTATTTTACTCATTTGAAAGTTATGATAACTCCTGAAATATCTTAATCAGATAATTTCAAATATCAAGATAAATCAGTGGGTTTTTTTAAAATCAATCTTCAGGTATACTACAAGTACAACTATTGTTACTTTGGTTAATTGACCATCCTTTAATTAAAACTATAGCACTATCTGTCCCCCTCCCCTATGTCTAGTTTTCAATTGTCATGATAGTGAAATAATGCTATATTGTAAGTTGGTTGGGTTTATCCCTATGGTTAATGGAATGGGAAGATGCTATTTGAAGTTCTGTGTCCAAATCCATGACAAAATTTCTATTAAGACTTATTTAGTTAAATAGTTTAACTCAATTTTTTTTTTTTTGCAGCAGCTTCTCATTACAGCCATGTTGGGTGCTGATGAACAAATTATTTGCTGCAAACAGCCTTAAACACAATCCTCTTTTCAAACTAGATTTGCATTGCTAATGATGCTGACCTCAATGGGTTTCCTTGTTTTGGTCGATATTGGAGAAAAGTCTCTGCCTTGAAACTGCTTAATCTGTAAACAGATGTATGGCAGTGTTAATTCTTTCCTAGAATTTAAGATCTCTCACTAGCAGGCAGTTCCTAAAATCCCAGTTTGTAGGGTGTTCATTGTGATTATTCAGTACAGACTGAAACGTGCTCTGGATATGCTCACAGACATCTTGTTTAATATTTCACACCATCTGGAAAAGGCATACCAGCACTGAATGTGGTGCTTTTCCAGATGAGCCCTGGATCCACTTAGACCATGGACCAAACATAGCTTTTCAAGGGAAATTGTTCAGCTTCTTGGGTGACTTTTGTATCACGATGAATGCTTTTCAGCAGTCTTTGGCTAGGTGTATTGTTTTTGTTTCCGCAGTCTTGCATGCCATTATTCCAAGTCTATCAGTGTAATGAAAGCTTGCGTAGCAGAGGGAAACCCCTACTAAACTTAAACAGGAAGCATAACTGCTGAAGATAGCTGGAAATAGAATAGGCATCCTTGTGCTACAAATAGCTATTAGTGCTTTCATTCTCTAGAGCTAAGCCATTTGTTTTGTTTGTTATATTATGTTCCTATTTTTTTTCTAAAAAGTAGCTCCCTTTCTGTGAAAGCCATGTTTTGTTTTTTTAAGGTCCACATTTTTAGTGTTCTTCTGTTGTACTTTCTGTTATTAAAAACAGAGTTTAATGATGCAGCCCCCTGTTGCATGTTGTACTTGCCTCATTCCCTCTTAATATTTGCAGGAGTAATCCCCATCCATCCACACTCTTAAGAGCCCATGTGGACGCAGTTCTAACCCACATTAAGGTGTTAAGAGTTTGACCCTCACTCTCACTCCACACATGCTAATCCTTTCCCTCCACTTCCTTCCTTTTTTAATTAGCAGAAACTTACCAAGCTATATGAACCATTTTAACAGAGGTGAACTCTTAATTGTGGTCAGTAGAAACCAGAGCTCAGAACATTATGCAACTTGTTAGTTTTTGCAGTAAGGAGGGTGTTAGTCCCCTTCCCCATTTATAGCATTAACACTAAGGTGATATGTTTGGGGACAGTGAATAATTTTAAAAGAATGAATTAATAACTTGTGATTAATGTGTTACTAACCCACCCCAGCAATAACATTAATACAGTATAAAAACAGCCATGTATGTATGTATATGGAAGTAAAAGCCTCTATACTCATTGTGGCTGCACCTCAGGAGGAAATGAGAATGAGAACATCAGACCCAAGGCTCATTCTCAAAATACTTAATGATGGTTTAACATTATGGCAGAACCAGCCCTTGTTTGTGCTTCTAAAAACCATAACAATCTATTAAAAACTCATACTATGGTTATTGGTTGATCTCTATACCTCATAGCTGGGTGAAGGTTGTATTTTTAAAAAAAAGAGGAAGAGGGGAAGAGAAACAAATAGCAGTACATTAGTTGTTGTGGGACGCGGTGGCTTAGTGGTTAAGATGCCAATTCTGACGTTCGTAAGGTTGGCAGTTCGAGACCCAAGTGCTACGTGACAGTGAGCTCCCGTCACTAGTCCCAGCTTCTGCCAGCCTAGTAGTTTGAAAGCATGCAAATGCAAGTAGATAAATAGGTACCACTTTGGTGGGAAGGTAACAGTGTTCTGTGCAGTCATGATGGCCAGATGGTCTCCGACAACGCTGGCTTTCCGGCTGAGTAACGGAGATGAGCACCACCCCCTACAGTCGGACACAACTAGTCATTTATCTCAAGGAGAAACCTTTACCTTTACCTTAGTTGCTGTGGTTGGACGTAAACTTATTATTAATGGCTTATGGGAACAAAGTAAAAACCCAGTATTTAATTTTCTGTATGTATATGTATATATTCAGGCCTAAAAACCCTAAAGGCACCAGATTCCATCTGATCTTGGAAGCTAAACAGGGTCAGCCCTGTTAGTACAGTGAGCCCTTGGTATCTGCTGAGGTTTGGTATCTCACTCCTCCTCCCCCCCATACCAAAACCTGTGGGTGCTCAAGTCCCATTAAATACAATGGCATAGTAAAATGGCATCCTTTATATAAAATTGTAAAATCAAGGTTTGCTTGGAGATATAGATATAGATACAGATACAGATATATATTCATATTCAAGCCATGAATGGTTGAATGTGTGAATACAGAATCCATGGATATGCAGGGATGACTATATTTGGATGGGAGACTGTTAGCAAATACCAGGTGCTGTAGGCTATATTTCAGAGGAAGGAACTGGCAAAACCATTTCTGAGTATTCCTTGCTTAAGAAAACCCTAAGTTGGCAAGAGACTTGAAGGCACACTTTCTCTCTCTTTCACACACACAACCACACACACACACACACACACACAACCACACACACACACACACACACACATTCAGTGTATTAAGGCCTCTCAGGTAGCTTTAAAAGTTTTGCATCTTTTTCAGATTGATTTCAGGGGCTCCTATGCAGATTGTGTTCTAGAAAATGGTTTCAATAATAAATGAGAAGCAAACATTATATAGCATTGTCATGGTAATTTGTGGCATCAAAGCAAACAATGAATGCAGCTACTTGTCCATGGTGCCCATTAAGAACAGGAATAATTGAGGCTTTATGTAGTGAGGCAGTATGAGCCACCAGTTTCTTTAATATCCTCTGTGATGAAGGGGTGAGCAATAGGGACAGTATAGGATTTCAAAGAATATTTAAAACTGCAACTCTTCTCCCACTTTCTGAAACACACGCACACAAGCTCACAAGCTATTACATCTGTTTTCTTGTAGCCCATTTTTTCTTCTATTTAGGGGGAGGCAAGGGAAGTGACATTTTTGTATGTTTTTTTAATTGAGGAAAAGGAAATAACTCAGTAGAAACTGCGTCATTTAATAGCATAAAGAAGGGAGAATGTGTCTTTTGAAATGCTTGTGCAACAGAGAAAGTTTTTATGCCTGGGTTACCCGGTCAGAATTGTCTGGCACTAGACCATCCTTATCTTTAATGGTGAAATCATGCTGTCTAAAATTGGAACACTGAGTGTCTTTATTTTTTTCAGCAGTTTATCCTTTTTTTAAAATCAAAACTGGTGTATAGAGTGTTGATTATGTCTAGCTGATATAGGATACAGGTATAGATTTCCTTTCTCAGGAGCATATCTTGATGGCTTGGGCATTGAATTTCATCCAATGTTCCTGTGGTAGATGAATCACATCCCTTAAAAGGAGATCATTTTCTTTGCTTGGGGTGCATGGGGAGTTTTTATTCTTGTCTGTATTTACGCACATTTAAGACATTGCTATTATTTTCACTGTAAAAATATATATCAAATCACCGGTTGGGCATGTAAATTATTGGGGCCATTGCTGTGTATCAGCAAGCACAACCTTTACAGAAGGACCTAGTTGATGATATGAGAAGGAAGGAGGGTGCAGCGCATGTAATTCCCCAGCCATTGTTGTGCTCCAACTCCCGTCAGCCACAGCCAGCATGGTCAGTATCAGAGCAATGATAAGAGCTGGAGCCCAGTAAACTCTGAAAGCTTGCAGGCTTGCTGTGCCTGTTATAGTCAAAGGTACCCAGTCTATTGGGAAAGAGGCAGGTGGAATCATAGGCCCCATTCACACTATGAAAATAATTCGGGATGACTCTGTGATATTTCCTTGGTGCTTACACTTCACCTTAATGCACTCGGTGCACTTGGGGGGGGTACCAAAAAACCCACTTATCCTGGGATGTTCCACTTATCCTGGGATGTTCGATACCAAGTTTTTTCCTGAGTTTCTCTGAAAGATCTGCATCTTCAACAGTGTGAATACGCTTCCGAATGGATTTGGATCACTCTGTATTGTTCAAGAGAATAGAGGTAGCTCTATTTTATCCCAAAACAATGGCATGCACAGAGATCTGCATCTCCTTGGGACTAAAAACTGAGTGTGAATGCTCCCATAAAATCATAGAGTTGGAAAAGACCACAAGGGGCATTAAATCCAACCCTCCACCATGCAGGAATACACAATCAAAGAAATCAAATTAGGTGGAATTATCTAATAAAAAAAATCTCCTACATCAAACATAGATGTATAAAGGCAAATTTATTTTGGCCTTTTAAGATTCTGTGTTAACAAACCATCCATACCACTCATTTCCCTGTACTTTAATGGCTGCCTTCAGCACTTGGGATTGTTATCTCAATGTATCATCTAAAAAGTCTCTTTTTTGCTACTGCTGGGGTGCCACTTTGCTTTTGCTACCATAACTGCCCAGTGTACTATCTGAACTTTTAAAAACTTTTGTCCTGGGTAGGAATGCTGCTGGCTCAGAGTTCATATTGTGGCCCAATAGGTGCCTTGAGGAGATAGACAAGGATGTCAGCATAGTAGTAACTATTTGTACTTTCTATAGAGACTATGGAATACTTTTTATAAAACATGGGTTGCCTTCTGTTATTTGACACCATCAAACTGATTTTATAAATTTATTCTTTTGAAAAGCCATGTGTTAGTGGCTATCCCTCATCCAGTGGCAAAGAGATGAATAAGTTTATTGCACTGTGTGAGGAACTACATGTTTTGCACTGGCACCAATGGTACCTGGGGTACTTGCAAAATGAGTGCTGACTTTCTTTCCAGTATCGGTCAGCTGTTTCTAATCTGTCCGTAACTACTTGCTTTCATTTACCTGCCCTTATTCACATGCTCTTGCCCATGATCCTGGCTCTATTTCCTGGGCTCTGTGCCTCCATTATAGATTGTTACCACACTTTTTGTTGCTTCTCTGGGCTGTGCATAACCAGTGGCTATGCTATCTGGGAAGCTTCTAGAAGTTGTAGTCCAAAAAAGTAACTTTCCCCAGTCTGAATAGTTGGCAGCCCCTTCTATTACTGCATAGTTAATGTATTACTAATCTACATCTTGCCATCAGAAGTGATAACCAAGTCTACAAAAGTTCATACTACAACTTCTTTTTCTCAGTTGTCTCAAAGGTGCTACAACAACCCTTTGCATACTGATATTCCAGATTAACACAGTTATGTCTCTGAAGTAAACCTTGCAATAACTCTCCAAAGTAGCCAATCTCTGTAAGGCATCTTTGGGCTCATTTCCACTTATATTTAACCTGGTGTGCGATTCGCTTTCACTCTGGGTTGGCAAATCAATTCCAGTCGATGAGTCGTTCGCACTATGGAAGCAGGTCTTTTCTTTATTCACTTCTTTTTTTGGCACGATTGTCATTCCCACTAGTTTGTGCCCCTTCAAAATGCCTGTCAATCATCTGTGCATCATTGGTGATGCAACCGGCAAAACATTCAAGAAAACACGGGAGGGAGTCATGGTGCCGTGGCCAGAATCCCATACCTCACTAGTTTTTGGAGAAATCCACCATTCCCCCCTTCTTTCCCAGGACCCATCCTACATTCTAACCTTTTGTCCAGAAGGAATTCCAAAACACCCTCCATTCTGAGCTTGACTAGGAAGCATGTCCTCTAAGTCCTGCAAGGCTGGGAAGGCACCACCTCAACTCCCCATGTCCTCCGAGTCCCCTGGGATGCATCAGCCATGGGTTTCATATGGAGGACTCTCCCCTGGGATGCATGCAGCTATGGGTGTCATCTGGAGGACTCTCCTGTGATGCATGCAGCCTTGGGTGTCACATGGAGGATTCTCCCCTGGGTGAGGTGCTGCCCTCCCAACCTTGCAGGACTTGGAGGACATGAGGAGTTGAGGTGGTTCCCTCCCAGCCTTGCAGACTTAGAGGACATGTTTCCTAGCTAAGCTCAGAATGGAGGGCGTTTTGGAAGGTTGGAATGTAGGACAGATTTCCCCTCAACCCTCTGCCACAGTAATCCCTTCCCTTCAGTTTGAAGCGATTCAGGTTCTTCGTTCCCACTTTCTGGACACGCTTGCTAATCGCTTTTTTTCAAAAGGACCACCAAAAAACTAGTGTCAGGAAAGAGCAGTTCTTTTGCATAGGCTTTGCTTCATCTTGACTGAAACTGAGTGCAGTCAGTTCGGAACTGGTTTCAAGTGGGAATGACAGACATATAACCCGATCAGCAATTCGTTTTAAATCATAGTGGGAAGGAGGCCTTTTTGTTACTGAAAAGGTTGAGGCTGAAAGACCAGCATCTGTATTAGTGTGTGTAAGAGGGGCTATGGGCCTAGAGCAGGGGTGGGAAACTGTTGGAGGCTAGGGGGTGCATAAGCCTCCCAGGGGACTGTGGAGGGCTGCACACCTCCATGAAAAAACATAATTTCTTGTCCCCAGATGCTCCCAAATGGCTTCTATGGGATATAGAGGGCTTATTTGCCATGTTTCTGACCCCCTTGGCCATCATAAACCCAGAAGAGCCCCACTCCCTTTTTAAAGGACTTTATTTTTAAAAGGCCTTTTCTGGGTCTAAAATGGCATGTGGAGAATATTGCAGAAATGCCCCCACACTACTGCAGGATGTGTGGTGCAACTTTGGGTGCAGAAACATGGCCTTTTGGGGGCCTTGGGAGCCACAAAAATAATTCCAGAGGCTGCATGTTGCCCATGAGCCACACTTTGCCAACCGCAGTGTAGAATAGTTCACTGTGGTCTTAATCTAGTTACATACACCCTCCACTTCCCTGAATCCATAGGCTCTCATAAGGGAGATGGAGTAGGATTGAAACAAGGGAGGAGATGGGGATCTCTGTGGTCAGCTTTGATGGCCACCACAATTGATTGACAGAGGGGCGGGGTATAAATAAAATTCATTATTATTATTATTACCCTAAAAATAGCAGATCCCATCTGACCTTGGAAGCTAAGAAGGGTCAGCCCTGGTTAGTACTTGGATGGGAGACTACCAACGAATACCAGGGGCTGTAGGCTCTATTTCAGAGGAAGGACTGACAAATGACCTGTGATTCCTTGCCTACGAAAACCCTATGAAATTAATGGGGTCATCATAAGTCAACAAGCAACTTGAAGGTACATACACACATACTGTGCCAGCTTTGTTCTGTTTCCTTGAGGTGAAAAGGGAGAGTGGAATACATGGAGCTGATCCTGAAATACGGAAATATTGTAGGCCCTCAGTATCTGCTGGGGTTTAGTTCCAGGACCCCCCTGTGGATACCAAAACCCATGAATGTTCAAGTCCCATTAAGTATGATGGCATAGTAAAATGGTGTCCCTTATATAAAATGGCAAAGTCAAGGTTTGCATTTTGGAGTTTATATATATATATATATATATATATATATATATATATATATATATATATAAATATTTTCAAGCTGTGGATGGTTGAATCTGTGGATAAAGAATCCATGGATATGGAGAGCAAACAGTACTGGTTGGAAATGCTTCACCTGGACATGGCTACACAATCTGATATCATTCAGCCTTTGGGGAGTGGGGCAAGGTGAACCAGCTTGCCCAAGTCCTTCTCACCCCTGTTTTAGTGAACTCAAAGTGGAATGATTTGAAATTGGTGACTCTACAGTGCTTTTCCAATGCTTTCACCAACATGTTTGTTCATGACTACTGTGTAATTTGCAGGTGAAAGATGTCAGGTGGAGGTGGAGATATGTTTCACTTCTGTACTTGTATGTTTTATTTGTACTATTGAGAATGAGATTCTGACACTGATTGGGTGTTGACTGAATACACAAAAGTTAAAATCCCCCAAACCTTTTTTTTATTATTGCCTACTTACATTTATGCCGCGCCTGTAGATTTTTGGGTTTTAATATACAGTGAAACCTTTTTTTTTTTAAACAACCTATGCAGGTTCCAGTTGCACATTGCTTAGGACCTCCAGGACATTACAAGAGAAAATTCTGTGCTGTGTGCAGGAAGCCGTTAGAGTCTTCAGCATTTCGTTGTGAAGGTATGACTGAGCAATAATGGGTCATACAGCTACCTACATAACCTAATTCTTATCTTAATTGGCAGTCACATTGGTGCTGTTGTGATTTTGGGGACAGTGTCTAGTATCTTGGGAGGGTATACACAGATTTCCTTGACAGAAGAAAGTGTTGTTAGAAAAAAAAAGCTGCAGCCTGTTGGGTCTCTTTCCCACGGAGTATTCTGGCTCCAAATTCCCCCTGTTACCTGTGCGCTGTCTGCAACAACAATGGTGACTGCCTTCCCATATGATGACTGTTCATTGCCTGGCACTGTTGCTGAGGACACAAGACACCCAGCCACATTTTTGGCATTGGGCAACTTGTTCTGACCTCAGAACAATGTGTGCCTGCAATGGTGGTGCTAGGTAGCTCACAGGGACTGTGGGGGAAGGCAGTCACCCATTGTTGCTGCAGAGAGAGCTGGTAATGGAGAAGGGGAAATGCGCAGCAAAAGGTAAGCTTTTAAAATGCCTGTTAAGGGGAGAGAAGACCCAACTGGGTGTGGATGTGGTGAAGACACTCCTCACTTGATTCAGATTTTTGAACCTGCACTATGTAAGCAAGACTCATGGGAAAAAGCAAATTAAATCACCCATGTTGACAAGGCCTTGGAGAAATTCTGTTTCACTGGCCTTATTCCCCAAGAGTTATCAGTGATTTGTAATCAAGTGTTGATTATTTGTTGGGAGGATAAGAAAGGTGGTTTTAGAAGTTACTTTCAAGATAAAATTCTAATATAGGTTCACACAGATCTCATTTCTGCAGCGCCAGGCCATTGTTCAAATACATCTAAGCCAGCATATGGGCTTTGACTAAAGGTAGTTCTCCCAAAGTTTTTCCCAGAGATCTTCCTCTGAGAATCTTCTGGGAAATCTACAGCCCACAGTAGGAATCTTTTATGTGCAAGGTATGATTTTTGCAACTTAGCACTAAATTAGCTTGGGCACCACACTTGTGATTAGCAGCTGAATCGATTTTTAAAATGTGTAAATGGAGACAGAAGCCATTCAGTCTAGTTCAGGAAACTGGCAGAGGAAGGAGGTTTTCTAAAATGCTTGGTCCCTGAGGCAGTCACAAACCCAGTTCAGCCCCCTCCCCCCTGGCCTACTGCTTTTCAAAAACCAATTTACACAGTTGCTTATTGTGTGAATTGTATCAGTTCTAGTTCAGCCCTACATTATGTTCTTTTGACCTAAGTTGGATCTACACCTAAATCTGAGTTTGAACACTATATACATATATACGCTATTTTCCTTACTATAATAGTGAGACCTTTTGGGAGTAAAGCATTAAAAAAGATAAACAGATAAAACCCAATGCAAAATAAATAATGTGAGCCCTTGTTTTTATTTCTCTTCTAGTGTGTGAGCTACATGTACATACAGATTGTGCCCCATTTGCTTGCAGTGACTGCCGTCAGTGCCATCAAGATGGTCACCAGGATCATGTGAGTGCATTATTTTTTGTTTAAAGAATGTAGGGTAAATTTATTTGGAGACACTTAAATCCTTAAGTCTGAAGCTGAGAATGGGTAGATTCCTAACCTCACTGTGGTATGCTGGCTGGATTTCATTGAAGGACATGGGCCAGTGAGATCATCACATCCTTGGGAATTGGAACTATTCCACCTGGATCTTTGATTGCTCCTTCACCCCATCCCTGTGCTGGGGAATGGTAAAGCAGTCTTTGCTGCTAGATTACAGGAGCTTCTGGAAGCAATAGCTGAAAGGTACTGCTTTTGATTTATCAGCATGGGGAAGAGGAACTCAGCCAAGTGCCCTCTGCTGAGCCTGAAAGCACCATCTGAAAAGACCAGGCTGAGCTCATTATCTCACATGTCACTTGCATACCCAATGGTGGATAGACATATATCAACTGGAGATAATAAATCAGAGCTTGCTGGTTGGATTTGGGGCCCATGAGTTTTCCTCTTCTGTTCTAAGGCTAAGCTTTTGTCATTATGCTTATAATATATACAAGTATGTGTTTTCATAATTTTTGAGAGATTCTACATTCATATATCAAATATAGTTGCTCTTTACTACAGTCGGCCTGCCATATCCATGGATTCTGCATCCATGAAGTCAGCCATTTATATTCCAAACCTTGATTTTGCCATTTTATATACAGGGCACCATTTTACTACCCTACTGTATATAATGATCCTCCGGTCCTCTGGGAGGAACTTACTGCAGCCTCTAAAATCTAGGCTTGCAGTGACCTCCCAGAGTGCGTTCTCTGCTGTTGCCCCCAAACTCTGGAATGACCTGCCGGATGAGATCCGTCAGTTGACATCATTAGACAGCTTTAAAAAAGCTGTCAAGACGGATCTCTTCCGGCAGGCCTTTCCAGATTAACCATCCCGGCCCAGGCTTCCTGATCCCCTCATTCCTCCCGTGGCCCCATCTTTAGTGATGGTTGAGGATCTCCAGAGGGACACCAGGGTTTTTGGTTTGTTTTAATTATGGTTTTATGTTTTTTTTGTTTAATACTTTCTTAAGGGGGGGAGGGATTATAATGTTTTAATGTTATATTTTACTCTTGTTATATTTTACTGTTGTCAACTGCCCGGATTGGTTCGCCACAGGGCGGTATACAAATAAATATTATTATTATTTTATTATTATTATAATGGGACATGAGCATCCATAGATTTTGGTATCCATGTGGGGTGGGTGGAACCAAACCCCAGCAGATACCAAGAGCCCACTATATTTCACTAATATGACATTACAACCCCACAGTACATTTTTGGTAGAAATTGATTTGCTTATGCTCCTTAACAGGATACATACCATCATCATTGGAGAGAGGGAAATCTTCCTTCAGGTGCCCGTTGCAAAGTCTGCAAGAAAACCTGTGGCTCTTCAGAGGTGCTCTCGGGTATGAGATGTGAATGGTGTAGTGTTTTGGTATGTACAAATTTTGTAATTTCCAAATTTGATGCTCGGATTTAATGCCCTTGATTAGGATCCTCAAGGCAATGTATACTAAAAACTCTCAAGGAAGACCATAGGAATATTTTTATGTTAAACACAACAAAATACTGAAATATACTTAAATATACAAGTGCATTTATTTTGGAAAGCGTAAAGGAGTCAGTTTTTTTAAAAGGCCACATAAATATCATAGGACATACTTGTACAAATACAATCATAGTAGAACAGTAAATACAGTCTAAAAAGTCACATAAATAATTCAAAAAATTAGAGCTGTAGATTTTTAAAAAATCTTCAAATGCAGTTTTTTTTTGTTTCTGAGCTATAGTTGCCCCTCCGTTTTTTTGGGGGGATCCGTTCCGCACCCCTCCTGTGAAAATGGAAAATCGTAGATATACAAGCCCCATTGGCTTGAATGGCCATGCGCTCTCATGCATAGCCCTGCATGTGCACCACAGGTGCACACGTCATTTTAACCAATGGGACTTGACGGTCCATGAAGGACCGAAACTGCAGACTCAAAGTCTGTGGAAACAGAGGGGCAACTGTACAACATTAGACTAGTAATTGGTAGTAATATAGGATTTACTTTTTCAATAATGTCTCCATGTAGACTATTCTTTTTGCTTGCTTGGTGTGCAGCAGTTTTCTCTCTTGTGCACGCTCTCTCACTCTCCAGAGAGGGTGAGAAAGAGAGAAAGATCATAGCAACATATGAATATGTCAGCTTATGTCCCTTTAGACTGACTGGCACAAGATCTCCAAAATTTCCAAAGGTGTTTTACAATCTTAGTAACCGAGATTATTTAACTGGATGGAGGTGGCCAGAAGTTGAACTTGGGACCCCCTGCATGAAAGGGCTGTGTTCTCCCCTTCTCACCTCTGTTTCTTTCCTGTATGTTTTCATCTAAAATATTTGTGTACAGGTATATTTAGGACCAACCTAGAAACATCAGTGGCAGACCTGTCTCTTTATACATTCATTTGTCTCAGCTGTATATGAAATGTATGAGAGATGCAGATGTGCTTTTAAAAAGAAAAAGGGGTATACCAATAATATCTATGCTGTTGTTTGATTCCTACAGTCTACCTCTGCTTTTCTTTTAGTTGGACATACTTCCAGTGTTTGAGCTTAGCATACAGAAGCATCAGTTCTCCTCATTTGCTCATCCTCTTTTCTCTTAAGATCAGACCTTGGTGACCACTTCAGCTAAATTAGGTTTGCACATAATCTAGCAAAGTCAGGAACACCAAGGGAAAAGGTCTTTTGTACTATAGAAACACAGAAGGTTGGAGGACATTTTAGTTAGTAGTTTAGCATACTTTGTAAAGGAGCAAAAGCAACGAGTACTGGCTAGTAGCAGTGCTTCCAGAATTCTAATATGCTATTTTTGCTACTCATTACATTTTATTAGTTGAAGGACTGTCTTCTTAAGCAGTTTTTTTTAAATAAAAGGAGATAAATGACTTTCTAGAGAGATGTGAAAGGTTATGATAGTTGTACTTTGCTCTTCTTTTGAAAATAGGAAGAAAAACCAGTATTTTTAAAGTAATAAACTGGAATGTGCGAAATATAGATAATATAGTAGAGGCTTAGTGCTACTAGTGAACCTGAATCCTGTATATGGATTCATTTAATTGTGAGCCACTAATTCATGTATGTGTTACTTTGTGCATCTTCTATCCTTTGAAATTAAACCTTCAGGTTTGTGTAGACTTCCCTGATTTCATACAAGAAGTTTGTATTTGTGGAAATCTGTTTTCAGATGTTATTGTTCTTATTAAGGGGCACAAAATAATTTTGAAATGTTCATAAGTATATATGAAATAAAATGGCTTCAGAAAGAAGCATGAGATCCTAATTTTTCTCTCATTACTGTCTTGTATGCACTTTCACAAGTATAGATCAGATGTGGGGATTAGCTAAAATTGTTGGATTGCAACTTCCAGTATTCATTACATTGGCTGTGCTAGTTGGGATTGCCAGGAATTGCATTGAGGAATTGCATCTTGGAAGCCTGCACAATTCCCATCCCTGGTGTAGATTCATTAAAATGCTGAAACTTATTGGGTGATCAGCTGCTGTCTTGAATTAAAACTCTGCAGCTCTAATATACACACAATAAAATTAGATGTGACTTTACAGAAAATGGATTCTGTGTTTTTTATAGGCTCATGCTGCTTGCTATGTGATTGTACCTCCAGAATGTACATTTGGAAGACTAAGAAGCATGATTCTTCCTCCAAACTGTGTGCACTTATTTTCTCGCAACTTCAGTAAAATGCACTGTTTTCGAATATCAGAAAGCTTACAAACAGAAACAGGTAAAATTCTAAATATATAAACTTGTTTAATTACCAATTTAGTGGAGTTTTTTATTATTATTAAAAGCAGAAATGTTTTCTTGTCCAAATGGTCATCTTTTTTAACAAATGAGAGTGGAGATAGGGAACACATAGTCCTATATCCTCATTCAGGTTTCCCACACTTCTGACAATTTATTTATTTATTTATTTATTTATTTGAAGAATTTATATCCTGTCTTTCTCCCACAATGGGATTTGATTGCAGACAATTTGGCAATAAGTGATTTTCTGAAATCTGGAGTACCGGTATCTTTATTAAAGATACTGTAGGCATAAAAACATAAGATTCAAGAGGATATGCCAGATTTGAAATGTGAAGATACCCTTTTTGTTTTGAAAAAGTTGGTTACATTTTATACTTAACTGGGAAGCTTGTAATAGTGGAACAGTAAAGACTATAGACTTTTAGGATGTAACTTTTCTTTATCTTCATGTGTTTGCACTTAATTTTCCACTTAGTAAGTATATGTAAAAGTTCTAATCCTGCACAGGAAGGATCTTTAGACTAATGGCAAATATTCAGGTAACATAATAAACTTCTTTATCAAGCTGAGAAAACCCAATAATGGAAATGCTTCCGTAAAAATTCTCAATTTTTTCACCCTGTATTTAATTTACTTTGACTGTACTGAGAAGACAGTTGAATTTCAAGAAAAATATTTTACTGCCACCTAGAGTACGTGTTTGTGTGTGTGTGTCTCCCCTCCTGGGTTTCAAGTACATACATGTCATATAAGTTGCCTATGAGAATGTGTCTGTCATCAGATATTAGCCATGTACATAGGACTGTCATTGGCTAGTCATGATGCCTAAATGCAATCTCTATTTTAAGAGACAGTATTGAAAACAAAGATCGTAATAATCAGCCTACATGTCCACTTTCTTTGTAAGCTTCCAGAGGGATTTGTTTGATCATGACTGAAAGCAGGAGGATGGTCTGGAAGGATAAATATGCTAAGTTCTTTACAACAGATATAAGGATAATGCTTTATTAAGGCACTTTTTAAAGAAAATGCAGCTGTTTTCACTGGTCTAGGACATTGCTTTGCTTTAAAGGGGAGGGAGGTGGGATCATAATTGAAAGTGATTGTCAGTGGTTGTAAAAATGGACATGCTCTTATATTACCAGTAGTTATTTTAAGCAAATGTCTGATCTGAAGATGTCCTTGGGATGATTAAAGATTTCATATATAATGTACAGGATCTCTGCTGTGTCTTACTCTAGAGGTTGGCTGTATTTATGTTTAGGCTGCAATTCTAAACATAGTTTTTACATAGAACGTCCTACTGAGCTTAGTGAGTCTTGGAGGAAACATATTTAACATTGTACTGCTAGCGTTGCTGAGTTTTTGAGATCATGGTTAAACAATGACTCTGGCTTACATTAACTGCAGTTAATGAAATTTCTCTTCAGTTTACTCTGAGGAGAAGTTGATAGGAGAAAGGAGTATGGATTCTTCCAATTGGCTCCACTAATTGCAGTCCTTTAGACATTTGAATTTTGCAAAAAATAATCCAAATAGTCAATTGTTACTTGTGTGAAAATATCCTTTGTGTACTCTTCACTAAACCCTGGTGTTATAAGCATATTCGAATATGTGAATGTACTCAGCTAATTTTCAAACCCATGAAAAACATAATAATAATAATAATAATAATAATAATAATAATAATAATAATAATAATAATAATAATAATAATTTTATCTCACCCCTCTGCGTAACGCAACCAGTGTGTCTTGCAACATTAAAATACATATTTCATATCCCACAATCCCACCCACCCCTTAAAATACTATTAAACAATGACAATTTAAAACACACTTAAAATAGTAATACAAATAAACAATAACTGTTTCTAGATAATTATAAAGCCAGCAGAATAAAATTGCCAATAACCTCCCTTTCTTTATATATAAAAAGTCCATTGTTTGTGTTAATTCATTAGAATGGATCTTTTATTGAATCGCACATCTTTTATTTTAATGCTCAGTTCGTCTGGAGAGGAAGTGACAGGCCTTTCAGGAATACATGAAAAAATACATGTTAATGGTACATTGACTGGCTTTACAAAGGTTTAATGTGCTCCTTTCACGTTGCTCACACTGAAAATTAAAGCTCTGTCCTTTGAAAATATGCACTTAGGAGGTCATTTGTGCACCTGGGAGGGAGGAATACTTACAATATCAAATTAGCTGCAGTTGCTTAGTTCTGCATCACTTGTTGCAGGTTATAAGATTACTTCTAAACCTTTTATGTTGTAATTGTGTATTAATACAGATGCTAATGGAATTTTCTGGTAATTTCCCAAAAGTAGCTGTTGGATCAAGTCGTGTATGCAGATTTTTCCTGATTGCTACATTTTACTTCAGTGTTTGTCTAAAATGAAACTATTTCTTTGCATGATATGTATGCAAGCATGATCTGGCTATGATGCTATATTATTTATTTATTTGTTCTTCACCTTTCTCCTAGGGTGGGATCCATGGTGGCTCCCAATAATTTAAACTAAGACTAAGTTAAAATCCCATTTTATTAAAGTTAAAAAGAATTAAATAACAGTATTATTAAAAACCATGGTAGGAAACAAGTTTAAACAAATTTAAAACAAGTTAAAGATTAAGTTTGCTTTCTTTCACCATATCCTGTCACATCAGAGTTTTTTCTATGCCCGTTGCCTTTAATCTTCTGTAGCATGGGCTCATGTTGTCCCTACTCAGGAACGGCTTAGAAAAAACAAGAAACCTAGGGCTTCTCCAGAGAGGACAAAATCTGTTGAGAGGTTATGGTATTTTTTTGTTGTCATTCTCAAGTTTTTTTTTAAATTATCAAAAAAAAATTTCTGCTGTGAACTATTTTTTGATGACTCTCAGCAACAGTTGCAGCATTTTATACGTATTGTAGAATGGGATTCTTTTTAAATTCTGAGATGTATTGGAACAATATGTTCTCTTAGTTGCTTCTGTTTTCCTATTATTATTAGAATTGTCCTGGAGATTCTGCTGGGTGTCAAAGAGCATCACTGCAACACGC
>CM034703.1:122432614-122448258 GCA_020142125.1 Phrynosoma platyrhinos
CCTCGTTTTGGGGAAGAAAAAATGTGTCTTATATGCCGAAAAATACGGCAAGTGTTTGTACATCTGTATAGTTTTTCACTTCTGACTCCTTTGGTTCAAATTATGAACAATGCAATATAAAATGACATCTCTGTTCAAATCACTTTAAGTAAAATAAAGCATGTGTAAATTTGAATGAAACCCAAAGCCCATTGGTAAACTGCTTTGAATACTCTGTATTAAATGATACTTGTGCTAGTTTATGAACTGCTTTGTGCATTTCTTTTAATGGAAAAGTGGGATAAAATCATTTCTAATTAAAACAAATCCCTTCAATGAATAGCTTTTTCTTTTTACCAGCTGAGATCCAAAGAGCCATTTTATTATTTTGTTCGCATACTTTATTTATTGTGGCCATATTTTCACTTAAGTAAGATCTCAGAGTGGTTTATAGTTACATTTCATAGAACAGTACAATATAGGGCCTGAACAGACTGACAGAAATAATCCATCTTGAGACCACTTTAACTGTCCAGGCTCAATTTTAGGGAATTATGGGAATTGTAGTTTTTCTGAGACATTGAGCCTTCTCTGTCAAAGAGCTCTGGTGCCACAATAAACTACAGTTTATTGGATTATTTCTGGCAGTCTGTTCATGCCCACAGTTAGGGATAGGTAGATGCAAGGAGGAGACAGCTTCTTTTGACACGTGGCAGTGGATGAGGCAGTTGAAGTCCCAGGCTTTGCTTTTTATGACTGAGGGAGAACCTGATGACCCAAAAAAAAGAACCCCCTCTGTTGATCTACAGGTTCTTGTTCTTGCTCTCTAGGATTTTTTGACTCTCAGCTTCTTGAAGTTTTGAAAGTAGTTTGATCTATGGATGGAAAAGAGTTTCAGTGTTTTTGAAATTCTTGTCAGTTTTATCTATTTTGACTGCTTGAGACAATGTGCATCTTTCCTTAGTAATTCACCCATTTGCAAGGCTTGCAGTATATTTTGGAGAGCTAAAATACACATAAATCATATCCAATCACTGTAAAATGTAAATAGCAAATCATATGTACACTTGTAAAATGCAAATTGGTTAAGACACCAATTTGGACGATTGGAAGATTGGAAGGCTGGCAGTTCGAGACCTGGGTGCTGCATGATGGGGTGAGCTCCTGTCACTAGTCCCGGCTTCTGCCAACCTAGCAGTTTGAAAGCGTGCAAATGCAAGTCGATAAATAGGTACCACTTCTCAGTGGGAAGGTAACAACATGACCACCAGAATTGTCTTTGGACAGCGCTGGCTCTTCAGCTTAGTAACCGCCCCCTACAGTCGGTTATGACTAGACATTCATGTCAGGGGACCTTTTTAAAAAATGCGAATAGCGAAGAAAACATAGAATTGAAAGTAGTCACAAATATGCTTTGGTCAGTGGGGAAAATGTATACAAAAACAGTTACATCAGATAAAGTATGTAAAAAAAGAATACACTTGTCCCTCCCCTTTTGTGGACTTGGAGTCCACAGTCTTGGTCCTTCACAGACAGCAAGCAGAGCGCACGCGGGCACACACCGCCATTAAAATCAATGAGGCTTGGATATTTGTGATTTCCCTGATTCACAGGATGGGGGTGGGATTTGGAACGGATCCCCCGTGAATTGGGAGGGACAACTATACATTACAGAAACTAGTAGAATTCAACAAAGACAAGGTTACATATCTGAAACAATCACAGAAGCTAAAAAGCACGTAATCCCAAAAATTACCTTATAATGCCAATTCCACGTGGGTCACAAGACATAATGTGAAATATACAATTTTTATGAGATCACAGACATATTAGGAAAAACAAACATCTGATAAAACTTCTTTTATATACAAACTTCTTCAGATTCCACAGCACAATAGTTTCTTTTTTCTTTGACACAGCCACAAATAGAGTCAATCTACAACATCATCCAGCAACAAAGAATATCTACTGGTTCCCATAATCAAAGCATTGGTTTCATAATACTTTGCTCTCTTATGATTCATGGGACAAAATGGATATGAAATTTCCACAAGTGAATAAAAAAGGCTTACTTTGACTGTTGTGCAGAGCAAGGTGTTCATATGATTGTTTTGTGCACATTTTCAGCTTGTTGTCTTTGTAGACTACATGTCTTATGTATACCCAGACTTTGGGGATCATTATTTCTTTGTGGTTGAGGTTTCAGGACGTAATATTTATTTTGAGGGTTATAAACTGTTCTTTCAACTAGGATTTCCAATAAGCTGATATGTTGTTAGCCCAACTCGTAAAATCATGGTCTAGCAGATAACCAGTACTGTGGGCTTAAAAAAAAACCTTGTCAGCTCCAATTTTTTTTTTTTTTTGCTATTAACTCCACCCAGGAGATCAGAAATTTTAAACTCAAAATCCAACAACCACGTTTATATTTTTGATGCTGTTGAGCAAGTATACTAAGGGAAAAGTTTAAGCTATTGGTAGGTTGAAGGGGAAAATATTTTAAATTGCAGCTGAAGGGCACTTTCCCCTTTCACAAGAAATAAAGAAAAGTTTAGTGGGAAGTGGAACAACATTTTTAAATATAGTCTTTCTGTATCAGTGTAACTAACTGAATAGATTCAAAATCCAGAGAAGGGCCAATTCAAATGTAACCTTAAAATTCTTAATAATTTGGATATGTACAGTACTTTATTCCATGTATTAAATGTGAAAATGTGTTTTTACTTCTAGGCAAGCAAATATTAAAAATATATGATGGGAATGATGCACTAAAACGCAATCAGTATCGTCTTATTACAGTTCCAAGGATTTCAAAAAATGAAGAAGTTGTGGTAAGAAAACCAGTTATTTGCTGTCTTCTATGTATCCAAATAATGAAGTACTGGTCAGTGTTAACTACCTCTTTGTATGAAGCAGTTCGTTTAATAGTAGTTCCACTAATGTTATTTTCCAAAACAATAAGTACTTATCAAATCAATCAATAAATTAGGAATTTGAAATCCAAATAGTATCTAGTATCATAGCTCTTAGTAAGAATATAAGAATAGACATGTTGAAGTATAACTTTTCTTTTCAAATATTTGTCCTTTCTCTGAGAGTCAGAAAATGGAACCCCTACCTTTTGGGTAATTCTGCTGCATTTGCTATGAGTTTTTGTTACCTCTTTAAAATCTGTCTTTTGAATGATCATATTCTTTCTGTTTTGAGCTTTGATTTGTCCTAGTTTGGTGATCAGTAGTTGAAGACCTCCAAGCTAAATTTTGCTTACTTCCTGAGCAGTGCCATATTGGCTTGTAGTTGCAATGAAGAGGCAAGGGAGATTAGCTAAAAGGGTGCATGGTATGTACTTGCAGTGGGCCGCAGAGTTTCTAGTCTTCTGCTTCTCACTCTTGTCAAAGTAGTCTTCTAGAGAAAAGCAGATGGCTGTAAGAGACGTATTTGCTTACAGTGTCTGTCATGGACAAAGAGCCAGTGTGGTGTAGTGGTTTGAGGACTGGACTATGACTCTGAAGATCAGGGTTCAAATCCTGGCTCAGCCATAGAGACCCACTGGGTGACCTTGGGTAAGTCATACTCTTTGCATCAGAGGAAAGCAAAGACAAACCCTCTCCAAACAAATCTTGCTAAGAAAACACCATGATAGGGTTGCCACAAGTTGGAAACAACTTGAAGACGTACAACAGCAATAACAGTTATCATGGACATCCGGTCATAATTCCTTTCCATTCAAGAATATCCATGTGGTCTTTTCAAAAGCAAAACTACACAGTGTGTTCCTGTGCTTTTTTAGGAGGCTGCCCTGAGATCTTACTACATCAATGATGATCCACAAGATTATGAACTTCAAACGTTCACCCAGCAGGCCTTCTTTTGTGATGACATAATTAATAGGAATGATACGTCAGAAGAGACGCAATCAGGATCTGTATTTCGAGAAGCTGTTCCTGAAGCTTGGATTATCAGAGCCAAACCTAGGGACAATGAAGTCATAAAAATTTACCCTGGTTGGCTGAAGTGAGTAATCTTTCCTTCTCTAAATTCCAAGTCAGTGAAGCCTTGTCATGGCAGGAGTGGCATGGTGCAGCTTTTGATTTACATGGGGATTAAGGAAAGGAGAGGTTATTTTAAATATTTCGACCCTGTTTTTCCTTATAAATAAACTAAAGTGGCATACCATATTACTGAAACACATCAAAGTGATTACTATACTGCATGTGTAGGTGATGAGAACTGTAAGTAATGGTAGCTTTTACTTTTACTAGAAGTTCAGGCTATCTGAAATCTACATCTCAACTAGACTAGTCTTGGAGAATCATAAGTGCTGCAATCCAACAACATCTGGCAGGTTACTTATTCCCTCTCCTCCTTTACTAGCTACAAAATAGTGTTGTGTTCCTCTTCTGTTTCCATGCATTATCAGGCAGTGGTTTCCACATGTTAGTCGGCAGTGTCAAGGCAGAGTTTATTAAATGGTGCCTAATTTTACATTTTAATTTCTTCTCAAATTATTATTACAGTATAGCTAGGGTGTATAATGGTCAGAAATTCATCAGTTTAAACTCTGATCTAAATGAAATGTATAGAAAATGAGGGGTGAAATTTGGTGATGCTGCACTTTTAAGGCAGAAAGGGTGGGTGAGTGCATCATACTCTTCTTTTTTAGTGCTTACATCCATGTAGTTGTTTTCCTGGTGGCCTTTCTTCCTCATCTAGGGTCTGGCCCTGAAAGTGAGGAAGGCAATGGGGGGGATGGAGGGGAGTCCTTTGTATGCCTTTTGTTTACTTCAATGCTGGTCCACCTTGTATAAATGACTTTCCTCCCTAGGGTTGGGATGGCCTGTGTGTCAATACGGATAAATAAGGAAAGCACTACCCAGACAGTAATTAAAGAAGTTCTCCCACTGCTTGGATACCAGGTAAACAATATCATATGGATAATTCTAGTGTCTGTTTTTCCCGCTTTGACTTATATTCAGTAGTTTTAAGGACACAAGAGCTGTATTGGTTCAGACCAGAGATTTGTCTATCTTTTCCAAGTAATTGCATGTGGAAAGACTGACAACTGGATATGAATGGAATTGCATCCTTGTTCTCACATTCTCCAACAGTTAATAACACAGAAGCATACTACGTCTCATACAGGAGATGTTGTGTAGCCATTCTGACTAACAGTTATAGATGGCTTATCCTCCATGAATTTGTCTACTTCCATTTTGTATCTTTCCAGAATGGCAGCTATCACCAGATATTATGCAGTGAGTTCCACACTTTAATTATATGCTTTTTGAAGAAGTACTTCCTTTCATCTGTCCTGAATCCCTCACCATCATCTTCAATAGATGACCCTCAAGTTCTAGGATTATGAGGAAAAGAGAATAGTTTCTCTCTATTTACTTTCTCCACATCTTGTATAATTTTCTGCATCTCTATCAAAAACTTAATTTCCCCTCTTTTCTAAGTTAAAAGTCCCTAGATTTGTAAACTGTTTCAATAGGAAGAGTCTCTTTAGTCTCTTTATAATTTTGGTTGCCCCTTTTCTGCACTTTTTCCCTCTTTACAGTGCCCAAATTTAAGTCCAGAAACCAAAACTGCATTCAGTATTGCAGATATCATCATTTGCACCATAGATTTGTATAAAAGGTAGGGTAATACTGTCAGTTTTATTTTTCCAGTTATCCTCAACATGGAATTTGCTCCTCTTCCTCCTCCTTTTTTTAACAGCACTCACCTACTGAGTTGAGCTGCTTAATGCAACCACAATTTTTTTTCAGCCAATTGCTGCCAGCTCAGATCACATCAGTACATATGGCATATGGGAAGGGGGAGGCATTGCCTTAATATATATTACTTGATACTTGCTTAAAATCTCATTTGCCATTTTATTAACCATGACTCCAATTCAGAGAGATCATTGTGGAGTTCCTTACAATCTGATTTTCTTCTTCACATGCTAAAAAATTCCATGTCATCTACAAATGTGGCCACCTCGAGATTCACCCCTAACTCAAGGTCATGCAGGAACAAGTTAAAAAACCTTTGTCTTGATATAATTCAAACCAGAATACTGTTATCTAAACCAGAATAAATTAAAATGACACAGAAAGAAGGGCAAAGGAGTTCCGTTGTGGATCCTATCAATATTCCTTTCCTTTAAATTATCCAAAGACAGCCTGGCAACTTCTGGAGAAACAGAAGACAGAATGACTTTCTCCAGGCTAGCTGCTGTCCTTTTCTATTGGAGGAAAAACAAGGGGATGGAGAGAAAGAATAGAAATAAGTTGAGCAAAATTGTGCTGTAGTGGTTTGAGAGTTGGACTATGCCTCTGGAGACCAGAGTTCGATTTCCCACTCTACTGTGGAAACCCACGGTTGACCTTGGGCAGGTCACACTCAGAGGAAGGCAAAGACAAATGCCCTCTGAACAAGTCTTGCCAAGAAAACCCTATGATAGGTTCACCTTAGCATTGTTATAAGTTAGAAATGACTTGAAAGCACATAATAACAACAAAATATTTGGGGAGACTTAAGCTACTCCTGTCTTTTCTTCAGTAGGAGGGCGGGAATCTGCAGGAGCTGAGTTCCTGTTGTTGAAGAGATTTACTATTCCTCCTCTGCTGTCATTCCTCTTCTATCATCACCTCCTGGAGGCAGATAGCAATTAGGCCAGCTATTTTCTGCTTATTCTCTTCTTCTTTTTAAATATAAAAGCTTAAGTTTCAGATAACTAGAAGTTTGTTTTTATTTTTCTATCTCTTGACAGTTGGAAAGCTTCCAGAATTTCAACTTGGTAGAGTTTCTCATGGGTTCCAAGCAAGGCAAGTAATCAGTTGTCTTTTATTATTACATTATATTATTGCCATTTATTGCTAATTCTTTTTTTCATTGGTTGAATATTAAATTTCAGTAAGACAATCCTGGGATTTAAATGTTTAAGTTGTCGTTTTGGTGATTTCATTTACTCCTTGAAAGATTAAATTTAATTAAACAAATTAGGAACCAGCTTGAGAATTCCAAATGTGTTAATGAGTTCCATGATTGATTTTAATTAAAAGGAAACCACTAAAGAATGTTTCTCTTCCCCCCCTTAGTTCAACGAATGGTGTTGGATGATCATGAACTAATTCTTAGCAGATTCCAAGACATAAGAAAGGTGAACATAAAAGAAAACTTTTCAATATTTTTCATACTTCTGAATTCTGTTTTTAATATTGATATCATAACAAACTCTGGCTCCATACTTTGGCTCATTAAGGGAGGGCGACACTAGGTAACCCAGTTCAGATATCACACTAGCATCTTGAATTTCAAGTTAGTTTTGTCACCTTCACTGGCTGGAGATGCTAAGGAGCATCTGTATTGGGCACTAATATGCTGTTTGTGAATGATAAGCCAACAGCTGCAGACCTTAAAGCAATGAAATGCTCCTGTGCCTAAAGTTAACTTCTCGGCCATCTCCTCATATCATGGTTTGGGCAAAATTGGGCTCCTGTTGCTCTTGACAGCTTACTACATGAGCGCTCTCTTTTTGATTCTGTTCTTTTTTTGATAAGCAGACCAAAGATACTTATGACCCATTTTAAAAGAGTTATTCAAGGTGCTGAACTTGTTTGAGGGCTAAATTTCAGCACCTTGGATAGCTCCTTTAAAATCTAAGGCCCAGATTGAATTCAGTACTCCAATAAATTGGATGCCACCTGCTGCCAGGGTTTCCCAGTGTTGTTATTGCTCCTGCTCCTCCTCTTTCTAAACAGCTGTCTTCTGGTGACATGAGCAGATCTTGAAAGTTTGTGGGCAGATCATGGGAAGGGGCAGAGAGGGAAAGAAGAATTGTCAGCATCTAGCTTCTCCAGAGAGCTCATTGCAGCCTGTTTCCCTTTTCCTACCTTCAGTACTGGATTCAGTAAAAGTTAGAAATATCAGCTTCAAAGGAAGGTGGAACCACTTAAGAAAACAGCTATGGTGGAATACAAGGCGGGGGAGAGAGTTCTGAGGGCCTTTTAAACATTATTTCCCCCCAGCAGTCAAAGCAGCTCTTCAGGCATCCTTTATGAGCATTATTAGAAAATTCAAGAACAGGAAGGGGGTGATCAGCACATATTTCTAGTACTTGGAATAGGACTTAACGCTGGAATCCTGCTAGCAGATGCACTTTTCCCAGGGTCATACATTTGTAGCAAAGAAAGGCAGGCAAATCTGCCAGCTCTGAGCAGCATATTTCTCCAGAGTCTTATTTAAGTGTCACCCAAACTTGTAGTCCATGGACTGGTTCTCATCTATGAGCCATTAGCTGCTGGTCCATGATGAGTTTCCATGGAAAATGAAACCATGCTTTTTATGTCAATGGGCACAATTGTACCAGTTCATGGCTCATTGGAAGAAAAAAATTGCTGGTCTGCCACATCTGAAAGTTTAAGAAGCCTTCTTTCCCTCATGGCTACTGTGCCAATGACCTTGTTTCCCTCCGGTTATGCTGCTGGTCTAATACTTTTCACAGGCCATCCTTGACTTATAGGATGCTTTCTTCAGTTACAGCTCCTTTCTTCTCATTCCTTGCACTCCGAAATCATCCTGACTGATATATCCAAATTGTCCTAAGAACAATACTTTTTTGCAAGCTAACTAAGTGGTATAAACTAAAATATGACATAGTTAACCACTCTTGCCAAGAAAACCCTATGATAGATTCACCTTTAGGTTGCCGTAAGTCAGAAATGGCTTGAAGGCAGACAACAACAACAGCAACATTCTTGTAACATTCTTGTAATGTGGAATTCCATAGCAAACGATGCCAAATTATGTAAGAGGACCACAATTAATTGTAGCACTTGCCCTCTGTTATTAACAGTATTCCTCATATAGCGCAAACTTGGATCAAATATGAAATTCCAGGCAAAAGGAAAAAAAAATTGTATAAAACTATGCTTTTGCACATTGGATGAGTGACCTGATGACTATTTTTAGTAGCTAGTGGCGCTAATTTATGCTTATTGGAATCTTAACTTTCTTCTGTGTTTATGCTATCTAATTGTAATGTGGTGGTGTTTCACCTTGCTTTCTTCTTCCACAGACTTCACTACGTCAGATGAACCAAACAAGGTTTTACATTGTAGAAAAAAATGTGTCCAGTGTGCTTATACATTTGTTTATTGGTGGTCTGCCATTTCATCTTTCTAATGAAGAATATATAAACATCCTCAGAGATGAATTGGCCATCAAAAGTAAGTCAAATGCCACCATAACTTCTATTTTAATTTATGTAAAATGAAAACCTATTTTATAATTTGGAAAAGGTTTCAGATGACTGTCATTCCCAGGCTAATTTTGTTAAAGTTTTTACTTTCAAAACTCAAAGTCATTTTTTTAAAAAGCATCTTCCATGTTTATCAAGCTGTAATGGTACTACTTAGGGTCACCATAAGCAGAAATGACTTGAGGGTATGCAACACACACACACACACGTACTACTACTTAACTAGTGATTAGTATCTCATAAAAGTGTACAACTTCTCCCCCCCATGAAATGAACTACTTTTTAATTTTCTCTTTTTGATTTAGTAATGTATTTTAATTATTTTATATGAAAATGTGATTGTTTAAGTATATTTTATTTGTAAGCCATTTTGACCTTGCTTACAGTGGATAAAATGATATGTGTGTGTGTATGCACATGTGCCTTTATTAAATTAATAAATCTTTTAAAAGAGTCGGAAGCTATTGTAGAAATAAATAAGTGATTCATCTGGGCTGTTTCTAGCAATGAGTGGAGAGGGGCAATGTGTGGGATATAGCTGCACGAGAACTTATGGAGTGTGATTTGTGTCCCTTCTCCTGTTATCACTTTTCAAGACCTGCCCACAGTAGGGGGTAGTCTTCAGAAGCCTTACTACACTTATAAAATTATGCTCAGAGTCCTGGAATCCCACCCATGCAGTGTTTGCTTACAGCAAATTAAAATAGATTAATGGTTGCCTTAAATATGATCTGTTTTCATTACTTTAGTTAATCTATTCTATCAGCAGTACTTGGAATTAGCTTTGTTCTGCTATGGACAGTTGATCTGCTTTACTGTTCTAAAGCATTTAGTCTATGAGAAATTTGTTTAAACTTCACACATCTTCACATAAACAACAAAGCTGATCTCTCAAAGTATGGATAAAATGGAATGGTATTAACAGCTTAAGCTTTATTTAGGCAGTCTGCAATATGTTTTCATTTAGAAAGCATAAACATTTTAGTGCTACAGTCTGAAAATAAATCTTGCTTTTTCAACTTTTACAGCAAATGTAGTTTCAGTGAGTCACATATATTCATCTCAAGGTAAGACATCTCAAGGTAACATTTTAACTGGGGTTTGGTGGGTGGGTGATTTTGGTTATTACCAACCTTAGGCTGTTCAGATATTATGTGCTATGTGTCCATCCACATACAATGAGATTGTAATGGTCTTCCTCCTAATTCCCTTTGCTGTGTGTAGATATGAGCTCCTAAACGAGGAGACTTTGCTTTTGTTTGAGACTCTCTCCTAATTAAACTATTAAATCTCTACTGATATTTAGTATTCAGTGATAGGGAATATATCATTTTAGTGAGGTCTTCCTGTTCCACAGTTTACTTCTTGGTAGGGAGTAGAAGCATGCAAGCCTCAATTCACCACATGTATCAATGTGGGGAGGAAGATCTTAGCAGATCCTATGTTTCATCAAATGTTGAAAAAAGGAACATTTTGAAGAAAGGAAAGCCTACATCTCCTCTGAAAAGCAGTCTTCTGCTGAAAATCACAAAGTTGTTACATTGTATTACACAAGCTGATCTATGTGTTTTGTATTGACTCATAGATGATATAATTGAATCAATTTGTTGTAGGTGCTGTTGTTCTAGAAATTTCATGTTTTGCTGAAGCTGAAAGACTTTATATGCTTGCTAAGGACACCACTGTTAATGACAAGCTGTTATCTGCAGTGGTCATTCCTGAAGTTCAGGTAAGACCCACTGTGTACAGAGTGTTAGGTTAACATATGCTCTAGTTTTATGTACAGCATGCTTTTTGTATAAACTAAATTCAAACCATGTAGTCATTAATACTACAGGTTTAGTATCCCTTATCTGGAATTTTGAAATCCAAAATACTCCAAAATCTTTTGAGCTATGTACTTATACTCAAAAGGCTGGAGAGAGATGTCAGTGAAGAGAGATGTAAGGAATTGTGAAATGGGAGGTGTGGATTCGTGCCAAGCACTGTACTTGGATTCCTGCCATTTCACAGATCCTCAGTCTCTCTCCAGACTCATTTTGTCTCATTATGTATATGCAAATACAGGTATTCCAAAATCTGGGGGAAAAAATCAAAAGTATGGAACACTTCTGATTTCCCCCCAAACATTTCAGATAAGGGATACTCAACCTGCATAGCATTCTCTTAAAACAGAGTAACATGTCTTACCTACCATCCTGTTTCCATACAGTCTGCATCATCTTTCTCAGTACAGACTTGTTGCTGTCTAAAAGCTGCCAGCTAAATCCATCCAGATGCAAAGGGATCTTGTAGCACTTTTGAGCAAAAGACAGCAAAAGCTTTCATAGACTTGGTCTATTTCCTCAGATGCAGGCCAAATGTATGAAAGCTTATGCTACAACATCTTTCACTCAGTTAGTCCCAAAGGTGCTACAAGGTCTCTTTGCATATTGATATTCCAGACCAACACAGCTGTATCTTTGAATTCTAAATCCATCCATACTCCTATTTTTTTTTTTTAGCTTTCTTTTCCTGTACCACCCAGAAAATAGACAAATCCTTGGGCCAGAAAAATATCTTGGTGTTTAATCCAGAGCTGAAGTGCAGCTGCTCTGTTTTACAGGAGCGGGGACTAAATTCTTTTCATTCAGGCAGTATGGAGTTATATCATGCTATATAATGGAGAGAGTACATTAGCTCTTGAGTGGTTTCCTTGCTGAGAGCCTGAAGTCCAAGCTGAAGGAATAGGTCATCTTGGGCCCTTACATGCAACATAATCACTGTCCAGTCCTGCAGATCTTGGGATTTGCATTTTAGGGAGGGATATTTAAAATTCTCAGCCAGTGAGCTCTTGTACTTCACCAGGCTATAAACCCTAGGATTCCACAGGATGCTCCCATGGAAGTTACAGTGAAATCACACTCCTATAATTAAGTAGTGTGAAAAGTCCCCAGCTAATCCACACCACACATCATTCCATAATAAATTTGCACTCCTCTTGCTAGCATCTATGCATGTGCAATTTCTCTTTGAGGTTATCTATGTGCCATGCTCAGAATTGTAAAACAGTGTTTAGCATGCACTTTGAATAGTTATGAAACTACCTCATGAGCAGTTATTCCAAAGTGCTGCTTACAACTCAAGACTGATGCACGCAGTCACTTTTGCGACTTGACATTTTTGTTGGATTAAATGGAGAAGTAGAAAAGTGAGAGCTTTAACCATTTCTTCATGCTCCAATTTTGTATGCTTTCACACACACACACAAAAAAAAAGTTTGAAATTTGTTTGTATAGTGCATTGTCATCTGGAAAAGTCCTTAGAACTTAAAAATACAGCTTCACCATCAGTAGAATAAGTCTGGCAAGAAATTCAGATTGTGCCTATGTAATTTGATAATTGGTTTCTCTTATCAGGGAACCCTGATGAGTTCTACCTATTTCATTTTTTAAAAACATCAGTGCCAACAGAAGTTTATTTCATAAACCCAGTTTATAGAACCTACAGCAGAGAAAAATACTTCAGTCTGAGACAGATTAAAGTGTACATATCTTTGGCATTTTCTCCAAAGGGGGAAGTGAGAGGGGAGAGAATTAATATTCCTAGGCGAATGTTGGTAGAATTCAGAGACATAGCCATGTTAGTCTGGACAGGGGGGTCACAAGGTGGGTGCGGGTTGTGTGGACTGCACCAGGTAACACCCTAAAGAGGGTGACACCACTGCTCCTCAAACATCTGCCTTTTGGCAGAAATGGGCTGAGGCGTTTGCCTGTGTTCCTTTAAAACACTGAAGAAATGATGTGAGTGGGATGAAGTTCATTGGGAAGAGAAAAGAGAGGCCAAATGTTTTTTTAAAAAAATAAAATTAAAATAAAATTAAAAATAATAAAAATGTTCTTTTAAAATTTTCCTTGAAAACTTCACATCTTACCAAATTTTCACTTTAACCACATGAAACAATGTACATGTAAATGCATATAAGCTGTGCATATGATACTGTAATTTTAAAATATAATTTTAATCTTGCTGGTTGTTTAAGTCACAACTATTGCCATTATACCCAATGATATACAAGAATTAAGATTTATGAGTAATATTAGTACAAAAAATATTACTAAGGATTCTGTACGGTGTGGTATGGGAAGATGTCAATGCAGTGTTTACCAAACTGGATGACTCTAGGCTGCCACTAAGTCTGGAATATCAGTATGCAAAGGGATCTTGTAGCACCTTTGAGACTAACTGTGTAGAAGTAATAGCATAAGCTTTTGCAAACTTGGTCTACTCTACTTCCTCATGCATGTTCATGCATCTGAGGAAGCAGACCAAGTCTATAAAAGCTTATGCTACAACTTCTTTTGTTCAGTTAGTGTCAAAAGTTGCTACGATATTCATTTGTATACAGAATCACTGTTGAATGTTTAGGGTTTTATAGGTGATGACTAAATTTTTCTGCCTTGTATTAATGATTTCTCCCTTTTTTCTGCTTTGCATTAATTATATTCTTTATTCAGAATTAAAAAGTCATTATAGTGTCAGTCTTAAGAGCGTGGTTATACCTCCCCCCCCCACTGTTACATTTATTTTACATTTTGCTCTTAAAAGAAAGCAAACGTACAAAGAGAAAGAATACACTTAATGTTGTTGTGTAAATATTTTATAAAGCAGATTACTTGCTTTAATGTATGCCTTCACTGTCATCTTTTATGAGATGAATCTTCATCACCTTTTCCCAGTAAACAGTGTCATAATTTTAATCTAATAATCAAATTAAAATAGTGTTCTTTTAATCAATGTAATACATGTAATAACCCCAAATGAAAGTAAGTTAAATTAAAACCAGTCCTACTTTGCTGTGGTATTTCACTCTGGCTACAGAGAGGATGAGCACAATTAACAAATAAGGGAATGGAGCATATTTTACTCCCATCAAAGGAATGTGTGGTTATAAACAAAGAACAGTCATGTTTGATATTGGCTTTTAAAATAATGAGCTACTTTTGTTCTATCTTAAAGAAAAAAATACCAGAGTTAACATATATAATAATCTTGATGGATTTAACATATATATGTTAAAAAAGCAATGCTGTAGAAACCATCGACTCATCTGAGTTTGGTTGCATTAAGCCATTCACTTTTTATTGCTGCTGTTTCTAATTTGCCCAAGTCCACAAAAGTTGCATTCTTCAGTCAGCTCTAATATGGTTGCTAGTTCTTTTTTAAAAACAGAGGTAAGCTGTTCATATCTTTAAGCAGCTGCCTGGAACAGCTGATTCCTTATTCTTCAGTTCAGATTGTAAAAAAGGAACTGTTGCAAACTAGATTCTGTGATTGACACAGAGTGGCTCCATACTCTCCTTGTGTTCAGCACCTTGGCTTCGGGTTCCCCAGATGTTGCTTGGAGTGAGCAATAATTATAAACATGCCTTCAAAACATTCTGTGTACATCTGTTGTCATCCCCACCTAAGCATTGATTTCTAAGACATACATTCACAGTTGTTGAAAGAAGTGGACATGTTGATCGTACATACTATAACTGCAACAATCATCTAGGGGTATCCATGTTGGCCATATAGCAAATCCAATAACATCCAAACAATGATACCTTTATTGGGCCAACCAAAATGCACACTTACATGTTGCAAGCTTTCCTTGAGGAAACATCTTCTTTGAATTGCAAATGGACATTAAATTTCCTTGACTTTGAAAATCTTCCAGTGACCGCATGACCAAAGGGAGAGTGCCAGCCTGCAGATCTGAACTCCCTACCATCTGAACTAAACCAGAAACAGAAAATGCAGGCCTATAACTAACATCTTCAGTTTTTCTCCAGTTTGTCTGATGAAGAAGTCAGTGTGACTTTGAAAGCTTGCAACATGTAATTGTGCATTTTGGTTGGCCCAATAAAGGCATCATTGTTTGGATGTTATTGGATTTGCAACAATCATGTTTGCTGTATAAAGGTCTGGAGTGTGCTTTAAGATATGCTACTATCACTGAGCTCCACTTGTCTTGTAAGTTAGGTCTAAGTAATAACACCAAGATAATACATGTAAAGCACTTTGAAAATTTGTAATGAGCTCTATGTTAAGTCATTGCTGCTGGTTTTCATTAAATATATATCAGAGCAGTGCAGTACCTGAATAGATATTCATTCTAAGCTGACAGAAAATATGCAGGATTTACCTGTTACATTGGCAGAATGTGACTGAATTTAAAAAACAAAACAAAACAAAAAAACACAGTTTTGTATGGTACACAAACACCACTAACAGAACAAATGAAAGAAAAGAGGACATGCTTATCAAATTTGCAGATGATACCAAATTAGGGGGAATAGCTAATACCCCAGAGGATAGGATCAATATTCAAAATGACCTTAATAGGTTAGAACAGGGGTAGGCAACCTTTTTGAGCCGGGGGCCGGGTTGC
>CM034703.1:122459142-122476920 GCA_020142125.1 Phrynosoma platyrhinos
CCCCCCCCCTTAATCCAATGCATCTGAAATGCAAGCAAACAACAAAGATTCAACCCACATCCTACTGGGATTATTTTCACTGTTTGAATAATCCCTTTGTTCTTTGCTTTGACACTGTCTCACAATGTCTCTCCTTTGCATACTATGTATCATTGATTTTCATAGAGAAGAAAAGCACATGTATTCTTACCTCATAGATGCTGCTGGGGATTAATAAGGCTTTTGTTAATCCTCTAATGTGTTTGGTATATATGTTTGCCTTCCTCCTGGGCATCAGATGTGGCAGGAGATTAGATATGAATTTGGATTTGGTCCATGGGACAACAGAGACCTGATTTACTCTTGATTGCAGCAAAACCTTTCAGGTGGGTGTGAGAGCCAGTTCTGTGTGGCATCCTGCCATGCCATCTGTGGAAAACAAAACTGGGGGCAGGATAAGTTGTATGGCTGTTCCCTATGTGAACATCACCTTAACTGATTTAAACCATTGCCAAGATATGTCTGTACTGGCCAGTGCCTGTTCTGAGGAACTTCATGTTCTTCTTTGTGTCTCTGGGCCTTAGTTTAATCCAGCACTGTAAATGTAGCAGTTTAAGCTGTGTTGTTAGAATTATAATATTGTTGTGAGTTTCACAGTTTGGCGTAGGTGTGTGAATATAACAAAATAATGGTTGGGGACCAAAACAAATGCTAATTATTCCTTTATTATTATCCTTCAAGAAGCTGTCCACATCCTTGGTACAGATAAATAATTTTTTTTTTTTTTTAGAAAAGCTAGGAATTCAAAGTAGGAAACATTATTCCCTACCACCAGTGAGGATGAGGTAATCTGGGTCTCTGTGTGCTTCACAAGAACAAAGAAATTGCAGTTTGAGTCAAAGTTCTAGTGAGTCACAGTGTATGAGTGGAAAGCAAAAAGGCATTGGACAGTGGCGTAGCTATTCTTGCAGGGGGTGGGGGTGGTGTAGCTATGTGTCTCCTCCATTGCTTAAGTGTTCTATAAATCAAAATGTGAGCAAAATGAGGCTGTATGCACCCCAAGGCATTTTGGTGGCCCTGCCTACTTGTCTAGCCATCCGCCCTGCTCCCACACCACCTTCCTTTTGAGGAGACATACAAGCAGCCAAAAAAAGACAATCACCACTCCTGGAACTTCCAGGAAATACTAATTAGCTGAAAACTATTTTGCCATGTATTTTGTATTTTGCTATGGTATACTCCAAAGCCACAGCTAACAGGGAAACTCATGTAGTTTGAATTATCCAGCACATGAGAGTCAGAGTATGAAGCTGGTTGACTTATGGAAGGAGATGGTCTGTGTGGTGGCTTGTGGCTGAGTATGTTATTCAATCTACTTCTGGGGAAATGGGCAGTTTAGGTTCCATGACAGTCTCAGCCTGTAAGGTAGACAGGTGGTTTCAGCATTACCAGTGGTCATTTCTGTCACTGGCAATACATGGGCCACTATCACCATTTCAAAATGTGGTTCACTGCTTATGGAAGTTTCCAGGCATGACTGTTCGTCTGAGTAAAAGAGTCCAGGAGAGTCTGGGTGGGTTGAGAGATGATTGAGAGGCTGCACTTTGCCCACCTGTTCTTCACAGCATCTACTTAAATTTTATTTTTTTCAAAAAAAAAATCTCCCTTGGAATCGGAGGAGGGAAATATTCTAACCACACACAAGGCATGACCAGTGATGCAGTGTGAAATCTAAAATTGTTTTTTAATATTTAAATTTTATTAATAATGAACAGTTGTACAATCGCAGTATTTCATTAATTCACCCCTTCATGACAAACAACCCACCCTTTTCCCATCCCTCCTTTGATTCATAGTGCATAATAAAAATACAGCTCTGTTAAGCATCTTACATTTGCAGTTTCCATTCTCTTACTTTACATATTATTATCTTATTCTTCTAATTATTGATCTAAAATTTGGTTGTTTGGTGGTTTAAATTCACAATTACTTTGACACATAAAAGTAACAAATGGCTTCCACATGATACCAAAAAATATTTCTTTTATATTTCCTTTTGCTAGTCTTAATTTATAAATTAACTTCTCTGATAGGGCTGTACTCCCTATCCTGTTTAGTCAGTTGTTAATTGACAAATTTGCTAATTTTTCCATGTTTTGACAATTTCTAGTCTTGCTGTGCAGGAAATTTAAAATTATTGAGTGAAAATATGTTAAATAAAAATTAAATGGAAAATTTCTGTCTCTAGGTTTCACAACAAAGGTGTCTATGTAAAGGTTGGATTGCAGAAAATGAGTCACACCAGAAATCTTCATAAAGAAATAAAACTTCAAGTGGACCAGCATCAAGTTGAGCTTCCAAATATTGAAGGCCTTATCTTCATTAATATCCCCAGGTAAAATATTCCAAATATTGAAGGCCTTATCATCATTACCCATGGATCTACCTCTTTTATGAGAGTTTTTGCCTCTGAGAATAAGTACTTGAAGGTCATAATACCCAAAATCATTTTTATTAATGGAAGCTTGCTAAGATTTTTTCCTATTGTGGGTTTCCTGTGAATTAATATATATTGACCAGTTTAGCTGTAATGATGTTAGATGCATGACCAAGCACAACCACATATGAGTTCTTGCATTCCTCCCAGATGAATGCACTGTAAGAAGCCAGTTGTACACTTACATTTCAGATTTCAGTTAACCAACGTTTAGCGTGTTGGGCCTCTAAACTCTGTTTAATCTTAGAGTCCTGGTGGCGCAGTGGTTAAATGCCTGTACTGCAGCCACTCACTCATAGACCACAAGGTTGCGAGTTCAATACTAGCCAGGGCTCAGGCTAGACTCAGGCCTGCATCCTTCCAAGGTCGCTAAAATGAGTACCCAGCTGTTGGGGGGCAATGAGCTTACAGTTGTAAACGGCTTAGACATCCCATAGCGTGATATGAAGCGGGTATATAAATGAAGCTGCTTTGCTTTGCTTTAATCATGCTTACTTGAAATAAACTGGTTTAAAGTTGGCTTGTTTTAACTAATCATAGTCACAGTTTGTCTGGGCTGAGGCATAAAACTATAGCATTTACTCTAAAATGGAAGTAAAAATTTCCTAACTCCTCCCAGCCTTACTGGAGAGAGGGCACAGGGGAGTGTTGTTGTTGTTTGCCTTCAGGTTTTTTTCATGCAGACTTGAAATTCACTGTGTATCATTTGCATAATGTTGAATGAACCATGGCTTATTTGTGCTGAAATGAGGCTGGTGTATTGACTTAGGCTTTGCCAGCAACTCACCTGGAGCCTTTAGGCACTGAACTGAAGCAAGTCAACTTTTTCATTAAGGTATAGAAGAATACAACATGTGTAAAGGGACATGTATAAAGGTATTTCTCCCTCCCTGCTTGGCTCCCAATGTCCTCTTTTGTCTTCCAGTCCAGTTCAGTTGGGGGCAGGGGATGGGTTGAGTTGGTATTTCTCCTTCCCTGCTTGCCTCTTGATGTCCTCTTTTAGTGTTCTGTCAGAACAGAACACGGAGAAACAGAATGGCTCCCAATTGGCAAAGGGGTCAGGCAAGGTTGCATCTTTTCACCTTATCTTTTAAACTTGTAGTCAGAATATATTATATGAAAAGCAGGCTTGGACACAGTAGCAGGTGGAGTGAAAATAGGAGGAAGGAGCATCAACAATTTAAGATATGCAGATGACACCATACTATTAGCAGAAAACATTGCAGACCTAGAGCAATTGCTGAGGAAGATCAAGGAAGAAAGTGCAAAGGCATGCTTACTGTGTTGAACATAAAGAAAGCAAAAATAATGACCACGGAGTTCAATCTAGACAGTGAGGACATAGAAATAGTAAAAGAATTTCTATACCTTAGATCAAAAATAAATCAGAATGGGGACTCCAATCAAGAAATCAGAAGAAGAGTAAGAATGGGGAGAGCAGCTATGAGAGAACTAGAAAAGGTCCTAAAGAGCAAAGATATACAAGTAACACAGAAGTCAGAATCGTACAAGCGATTGCATTCCCCATTACTATGTGTGGATGCGAGAGCTGGACAATTAAGAAAATGGACAAAAAGAGAATAAATTCATTTGAGATGTGCTGGAGAAAAGTGCTGATTATACCGTGGACAGCAATAAGAACAAATAGGTGGGTCCTAGAATAGATCAAGCCTGAAAATTTCCTAGAGACAGATTACTAAACTGAGGCTCTCCTACTTTGGTCACATCATGGGAAGACATGACTCATTAGAAAAGACGATAATGCTTGGAAAAGTGGAGGGAATTAAAAAGAGAGGAAGACCACATGCTAGATGGATGAACTCAGTTAAGGAGGTCATGGATATGACCCTGCAGAAACTGGGAAGAGCAGTGGAGGAGTCTTGGCGATGTCTCATCCACAGGGTTGCCATGAGTCAAAATCAACTAGAGGGTGGTTAACAACAACAAAAATAAAGAGACAGACTTATGCTCAAAGGCTGCACTACTGCATGGCTCAGGATGGTGTAGTACACTGAGATATTTACCACCACCCCTGAACCTACCATGTTGCTATTGAAGCCCATGCCCCACGTTTCTGTACCTGGAGAAGAGGAGGTAATCACAGAAGTGTCTGGTTATATCCACATACCCAGATGCAAAGTGATTGCATTATCCACTGTGGTCCACCAGGGTCTTCTGGAGGTTTCAGCAGCTGATGGAACAATTTTGCATTTAACTTATGGGGACATAGCCAGATGCTTCTCTTACTGAGACCCCCTGCTCTCTACTATGCACAAAATTACTATGGAGGCTTCAGAGAATCTGTGGTAAGTCCGCAAGGGGAAGGCTGGTTCCTGCAGAGGGAGGAAGGGAATGCCAACCTCCACAGCAAACTAAAATAGATGTATAGAGGCATAAGGTTAACCTGCTGTTGTGCATGCCAGTAACAGGATACCACTTGCTGCTCTGTTCATTTTCTCTCCTGCCTTTGTTCATTCAGCTTGGGATATGACTGCATGACGCTCCCTTCTGCTGAATCACACCACTGATCTCTTGAGCTCAGTACTCTTTTGTTTTAGCTGGCAACAGTCCTTCATTGTGTCAAGCTGGGTTTTTCCCCCTACTGCTACTGCCCAATAGATTTTTCAACTGGAGGTGCTAATGATGAGTCCTCACACTTCCTATCTGCAAAACACTGGCTCATAATACCCTTGAGGTGTGATTCTTTTAGCAAAACTTTATGCCATAAAATGATAAATCACCAACAAGTCAGTTTCCCACAATGGAGATACAGTAGTGGCAATGTCACTCCCTACTTCCAAAGAACCCTTTTACCAAGTTTTTATGCCAGCCATGGAGAAACTTTGAGGAGAGCACATTTCACTGTAGGCAGAGGTTTCAGTAATACAGCATTTGCTAAAAATGTGTCTGGTGAGATGCAAAATTTCTTATTAGTTGCATTTTATTCTATCATTTCTCAGCAAATTAGTCTAGTATTGTGACTTGGTTGAATTCAAGCACCAGCTTTGTAGAATTATAACCAAATCTAAATAAAACCCTAAATCTAAACCCTAAAACTAAAGTGCAGTCAGATCAAGGGTACCAAAAGCAAAATACACCTGTGGGTGAGGAGTGGTTATTATTGATTTTAACTGATACTTAACCTGTATGAAATAATAATGCCACATTTTAAACGAGAAAGCAGCTGTAGTGTTTTTATGTTTTTGAAGTAAGATTTGGGAAACCCAGGCTCAGATTCACCATTTTTCCATGAAGCTTACTGTGATCTTGGGCTTTGTCACATTGTCTATTAGCCAGATGTAAGAAATGTAAAGCATTCTTCTAAGAATAGAGTTAAGAACATGGATGTGACATCTTATGGGCAAAGATTAGAGATTGTATTTCATCAGATCAAATTAACTCTTTGGGCTTCCAAAGAATCAGTGAGGCAAGGGTTGCCCAGCATTCACTTCATTTTCCTCTATGAAGTTCCTTTCCTACATCTTTTCCTGTAATCTGTAAGGATGGGAGACACTGAGGCAAGAGAAGAAGCACAGAAGACTCTCACTTTGTTTCCTGTCATTTCTGGCTTATGCGGTTTCTGTACATGTTGAGTCATGAAGGGGATACTGGCTTCCAGACATTTTTGTGAAAACTCATATAATTCATCATTGATAAAATGCTCTCTGTTGAAGGCTCTTACGCTGTTCCTTATTTATTTACTTTTTAAAGTTAATGGTACTATTCTGTTCTTTTCTTTTCTGTCCAGTTGGGGATCTGGTGCTGACCTTTGGGGATCTGATAATGATAACCGGTTTGAGAAACCAAGAATTGATGATGGCTTACTGGAGGTTGTTGGTGTCACTGGAGTAGTTCACATGGTAAGCCCAGTGTTTAACCTACTGATTTTCAAATATCTTCTGCATATGATTCATTCAAAAATATAGTGTGGTGCAGAAGGGGTACAGTTGCCCCTCCATTTTTGTGGGGGATCCGTTCCAGACCCCCCCCCCCACGAAAACAGAAACTTGTATCTATCCAAGCCCCATTGGCTTGAATGGCTGCCCGTACCATTTTAGCCAATGGGGCTCACCCCTCCGTGAATTATTGAGACCATGGACTTCAAGTCCGTGAAAATGGGGTGGTGGTGACTGTAATACATGTACTCCATTTAACATAAGAGGAAGTTATTTTATTTGTAAGCTAAAATTAAATTGTTACAGGAAAAATTAGAATAATATCGTGTGTTGCTGTTCAGAGCGTTATTGTTCCATATTTTAAGATACGTTTTTGAATGTGACATGAGCAAAGAGAATGTAAAAGGTGTTCAGAAATATAAACATCCGGTATACTAGTATTGCATGAGTTTTACCAATTTCTCATCTTGCAAATGTCATTTTTTGTCTTAATAAAAGCATTACTTATTCTTTTTGGAAAAGGCTGTTCTGAACTGATTGCTCTTGATAGGGACAAGTCCAAGGGGGCCTACGTTCAGGCATCCGGATTGCCCAAGGCTCCTACTTCCGTTTGACACTTCTGAAGCCAATTCCTGTTCAAGTAGATGGAGAGCCTTGGATCCAGCCTCCTGGCCAGATCATTATTTCTGCAGCAAGTCCAAAGGTATTTGTAAATGTTTTGTGTCAGTTAAAAACTCAAAAAACCCAAACCATTCAGTTATAATAAGCATTTCAGTTAAAATACATACATTTTCTACTGTTGTTGTTGTGTGCCTTCAAGATGTTTCTGACTTTTGGTGACCCTAAGGCGACTCTTATCACAGGCTTTTCTGAGACTGAGAGTGTGTGACTCAAGGTCACCTAGTGGGTTTTTGCATGGCTGAACAGGAATTTGAACCCTGGTCTCCAGAGTCATAGTTCAATGCTTAAATTACTACACCATGCTGGCTCTCCCTATATCTGATAATCTCTGAATATTCAGAACAACATTTTGACGATTCACCTAGATTGGTTGTAACATACCTGGGCATAGTCTACCCTGATATTCATGAGCCTTCTGCCCTCTGAAGCTGGAAGCATGAGCTTTGGTAGACTTGAGCCTACTTCCTCAGAAACATTTGACCAAAAGAATCTGAGGAGATAAGCTCAATTCTACCAAAGCTCACGCTACCAGCTTCTCTCTTTCAGTTAATCTCACAGATGCTGCAAGATCCCTTTGTATAATGATTTTCCAGACTAACATAGCTAGGTTTTTGAATTGTACCACCATGTTAAAGATTTAGGTAGAGTACTAGGTGCTGTCTCGGGGTGTGTGTGTGTGTTCCCCAGTTTATACGTTTTGAAATATTAGGAAACCTGCCAGTGATGTCTTCTCTTGTAATTTTAACTTACGTATGTGAAGCAGTGTTTTACTGCTTTACCACATTTTGTTAGTATCTATAGAGTGCAAAAACCTCTGAATCCTCTAATTGGATTTAAATTCAGAGGTATAGCTGTGTTAGGCTGGGGAAGTAGGCTTAAGTCTATGAAAGCTTATGCTACAACTTCTTTTGCTCAGTAAGTCCCAAAGGGGCTATGAGCTCCCTTTGCATTGGATTTAAAGCTGCTGTTAACTTTTTAAAAAGTTTCTTCTTTTGCATTAGTTGTTTTTGAATATTGTCTAATTTTTTTATCTTTAACGTGTTTTTATTGCAGGTTCACATGTTAAAGAAATCAAAACAGAAACAGAAGAAAACTGGAAATATAAAAGAGTCAAGAAATGAGAACATGTCAGTCACTGAAGTGGGGCGGTGATAGAAGACAATATCTGCAGAAGAAATGCAGCACTTCTACAGTAGATGAAGTGGATCTGCCTGGTAAAACTGAATACAGTTTAGGTTAGGAGGTGTTGCTTATGAGCCTACTATAATATTCCATTTTGTTGTACAGTGCCTGTTCGGTGACTGACATGAGATATGTTTATGTATCACAAATTGATCAGAGACATTTGCTTTACATAGCCTTTCCATAAAACATCAACCAATTTTTGCTTTGTGCAAAAAATGAATAAAGCAGTGATCCCATTGTACTGTGCTTTTTAATGCAATTTTTTCCATCTTTTCCTCCCCTGGGAATCACTTGTTTTATGAAAGTAAGTTTTTAGCCCTCTTTAGAAAATGCACATGCTCATGTTTCCTGTGTAAGCATTAAGTTAGCCCCAGCCTTCTCTAGAGGAAAATAAGTTTAGCGAAGAGCTGACAATTGGTAGTTTTATGTTACTTATGATTTGTGCAATATGCTTTAAGTGGGATAAGGACAAATTGATTTAATGCAGTAACATGATCCATCCACCACTCCACCAGAAGCACTGTTTGCCACAGTGTTCCTGGTAGTGTATAATCAAGGCAGTCCCTTCCAAAGTGGCATATAGAAGAATGTAGCAGCTGGCTTCTCTTCATGTATGTAGTTCCCACATTACTCTTGCTCCCATGATTGGTTGCCTTGTATCCCACATACTGGAGAGGTTATGGGGAAAGACCAAGCAGAATGCTCTTGGACAGAGTGTCATCATTCACAGGTATAGCTCTGCTGGCATTGTATCCCGGTGTTTAGCTTATTATGGTTGTTGTTAGTATTAGTGCTTGTGTGTCATGAACACATCACTTTTCCACACTACTAAATGAAACCCTTTGGTGGGAGGGTAGAATATTCTACCATAATTTTATCTATTTTTATACTGCACATTTTTTTAAAAAATACACACTACAAGCTTTTGGTTTTCCTGCTCATGCTTCTAATTTTATGTCCTAAAATTCTTCTTCTTTTGGATTGTTGTTGGCAAACCAAAAGCTAAATTTAGGATTTACAACTATAGCACAATATGATAAACTTACTTATTTTAGCATTAATTGTATTCAGTATTGATTTATTGAGGGGAAGTATGTTTTACTTTTTTCTGTACTGAATACAGAATAACATAATCTAGTTTCTTTTTAAATCACAACTTCTGATCTCTAGTCGTGTTATACATCTATAGGAATGGCTGTACAGATATTGCAAGGGGTGAAATGCTATCTAGAGAGAACATAGTCAACAACTCAGACTGACTGTTAAAATTATGATCAGTTATTGTGAGTATTATCTGCCTGCATGTTTTCATGTTAGTTTGTTGGCATTTGTTACTGTTATGAGTTCTAAAGGATCATTCCTATCAACTAACGTTACAAGAAAAAAGGATGATGCATAGGCTGTACAAGGATTCTGGAGCTCTCATGGCCCCCACCTTGGGTACATCTGAGATGAGGAGATCAGACATCTTTGCTTCTGTCTTTGATTAATTTCAGCTTGCTGCTCTGTCTGAATGTGAACAAACTGTGGTTAATCTTAAGTATGGTGTGCTGAAACAGTATTTAACATTAATCACAGTTTACCTTATATCTGATATAATGCTAGGCTGCAGTTAATCAGAAACTCAAGTGAAGGCTTCTGTTCTCTTCAATGCCATACCAAAGCACCTCCTTATACTTTAATGATAAGCAAAAAATTATTATTACCTCCAAATAAATAACATATATTTCTTTTTCACCACAGAACTATCTATAGAAGAAGACTTAAGTAGGTTAGCTGGAATGCATTTTGTATAATTTCTCACAGCTCTAATTGTAGAAAATGGGGATTAGTTTTACAGAATCCTCTTCTTACTGAAACTGTGCTAGATTACTTAAAAATATAATTATTAAAAGGCCCAATTGCCAAAACTATAGCAATCGCCCCAGACACAGTCATAAACACTGAGGAAACATAACTTTTTTTAAAAAGTGCAGCATGACAAGTATGTTGAGGTTGCCTTTTCCCACCTGAATGCTACCTGAGAGCTCCATGGCCATGCTATTCCGGAAGTCATGGCATTGGATTTATCCACCAGCTGTAATTACCATTATAATATCCCATCTACCATTGTAATATCCCATCTGTGTGAAATTATGGGATGATGGTAATTTCCCCCCTAAGATGATAGTGTGAGGTTTGTTGGTTTTTTAATGATGATACACACTTTAAGTCAAGGATACACAACATTTGTGGCCTTGAAGAGCACATCTGATTTGCACATCAGGAGGACCATATGTGCACATGTGCACTTCACATATGGATGAAGGAAAAGAGGCTTCAACTTGGCCTCCATCCTAGTACTCTTGTGCAAGAGTCCTGGGGCCAGGATTGGTCCTTTGGCACAGATGCGACAATCATCCCTTCTTTTGTGCTGCTGAGGTGATGAGGTTGCTGAATCCTCACTCTCCCGCATCTTCCAGCTGCACTGGGGCTGTTTGGATGTGACTCCATTATTGGCATAGAAGCAGTGACCCTGATCAACTGGTGAGGGATTTAGTTAGCTGTGAAGAAAAGATGGCAGCTTATTTGTTTGTGAGGAGGATGTACTTGGAGAATGTACAGTTGGACTAAGTAGGTTGTGGGTTGTGTACCCCTGATTTAAATGGAAGGCATCAAAAGAACAATGGGGCTGAGTGGGCATGTTTACCCAACACCTTTCCCCCCTCTGCAGTGTATTCAAGAGAGTGCAGATAAGGTGAGGAAGGAACTGTGCTGATCTCCCCATTGATAATGCAGACATTGTGCAGTCCATATCTGAGGCACTAGCACAACCACCAACTGACAGCCCAAAACATCTGCAGCAGGCAGTCTGGTTTGCAGCATGTGTGGCTGTTTTTAGCAGTTCTCTCATTGGATATGTGATTGCTGCAAACATTTCCTTCACAGCAGGAGCACATGTTAAGAGACTGTCATTTTGCTGCTTCCAACATCATTGCACAATTCTCCTGGAAGAGGAACAGCATCTGAAAAGGGCCTCACATGGGCTCACTCAAAACATTCACACATTTCCTACAAGCAATTGTTTGTGGAGCCCTTTCTGATTAGTACTAGGTTTTCCTGGAGGCTCTTCTCAGCCAGCCTTTGGTACGCATGCAAAATTTGCAGGCCACCGCTTCTTCATTTTATGTATCTGTCTTCCAAGTTGTTAGAGCACACTGCAGTGTAGGCATACATAGAGATTGTCCATATGCATATTTTGTAAGATGCGTTCTTATAAAACTAGCTTTCTGTTGTTTTATTGTACATGGATGGACATGAGATGTTTAGGGCCTTTGCAGCTTAAGCACCAAGTCAGTATAAAACCTGGGAGATTGCCTTGCATTTAAGAGTCAGCCTGTTTTGTCTGTGGTTGAATTTAATCCTTCATCTGTGAACTTTAGTTCCCCCCAAAAATTAAAACTGATACACAAAACATTAAAACTGGGTTTGTAGTGGCAAAATAGAATTTGTGTTTCCACTTCAGTTTCCTCATGCCTCCTTAGAGCAAAAGAACAATGGGTCATTTAGAGCCAGATATCAAGGAATGCAGGAGTGTGTTGACATGTTATCCTCTGCATTGCCCCTGTATTCTTTGCCAACATAATAATTTGACTGAACGTATTCATTTTAAAACTCCATAATCACTATACTATGTCAGCGTACCTTAAGGAACACTCCGCACCCCAGTTTAAAGATACCAACTAGAATCTAAAGAATATAACAGTTCCAATGGCTGCAGAGCTGATTTGCTGATTTGGGGACCTGGATCTCATATGAACCAGTGTTTATTGTCTCCCACCCCAAGTAATCCAGTCAAAGTCAGACACTTCTAAGCCCTGGGAGATTTAATCGCCTTCTTAATTCTCCTCATGAAATTAAAGAGAATGTAGAACAATTGGATGGCAGTGTGGATCATGCCCATAATTTGAGTTGCCTGGATGTCATTCTTACTCCCTATTTCAGTGTGGAAAAGAGCATACTGAAATAATAACACAAAGCACAGTTTCCTTCGTCTATGAGGCTTCTGCTGCAAATCCCTTTAGTTTTTAGTGAATACCACTAATTCACTAAAGTTAAGAATAGTGAGTGAGATTCACTAAAGAAAAAAGAAGCACAGCAGATGACTGAGCCTTTCTCCTGCTTCTGAGGTTTGTAATGTTTAGCCTGTTGACAGTTTTGAGTATATTTTACTACATTTATTAAATATTTCTTGTGCTTCCTGAAATTAAGTTTACATGGGATGTCTTTTTGATAAGGCTAAAGCTCAAGAACATTTTATAATGTTTGAATTTTTTAGCTACACAGCATTTCAAAGGCTTACAGTGATAGACACTTTCAGATTATTAGAAGATGTTACTTTATTTTCATTGTTTCGTACATTTTTATTATGCAATTGTTGATAATGATTAGACCTAAATAGGAGCAATAGAATCCTTTATGCCATCATTCTTTTATCTTTAAATTGTGTGCTTTATTAAAGCACTGTGTGGATGTGCCCCGGGCATTAAATACAATATTTAAAATTGCACTATAAAAATCTTCCTTTTGTACAATATGCCTCAACCCTTTCTTTGTGGGTCCATGTAAAGATGGAGTGGATTTCTTGCCATTTCCCCTTGGAAATCAGGGAAGCTTGCAGTTGTAATGGTGTGATTTGTGTTGGGTTGTTCTTGTACCATATGCTATCATCATCATCATCATCATCATCATTTTCATGGTGGTTGCTTAGCAGACTGACCTGGTGAAGGTTATAGAAATGTATCCTCTTTCACCATTTCTTCTCTTCAGCATTAACCAAGGGTTTGTATTACATGTAGACCAATTCAAACTATGGATACTACAAACATAACTATAGTTTGCAAACCCACTTTGATTTACAAGGGTCTTAGTCTTGATGCACATATGATATACAGTTATAGTTAACATTAGGAAAAGAATGGGCAGAAAGTAATTATTTTTTAGTAGTGGAAGAGGTGAGATCACTATCTCTTGATATGCAAGCCATGGTATGCATGGTGCTGACATAACTGATTGCACTAGGCCTTTTTTTCTATTAGACAGAGTGAGGATGTGGATTGATTCCCATATTATGTTTTTATATACGGTGAATTGGTCTGCACTTGTCTGTGGGGTTATGAGTACTTTCTAAAGAAGAGTCAGGTGGTCAATGTGTGTCTTAGAAAGTAAATGCATGGTTTGGGTTCCTTGTATGCAAACTAGATAAAAAGTTATCACTAGAAATGCCTTTTCTCACTGGACAAAATACTTGTGCCTTCATATATAAGCTTGGGTCAGCACAGACAAATAGGTAATGCTGGAATCAGCATTTGTATAGGGATCTTTGAAATCAGCTGGATCATTCATTTCAGAACACATGTTTCGAGAATAGTTTTCAAAACTCTACAGTTTTACAAAGATCTTCATCCATTGTTTACGTGATCATTTCATTTTGCACTTGTAAATATAGAATAGATTATATTTTTAAGGATTATTGCAAAATTTGACATTTAAACCATAGATTAGATGATTTACATTTGGGGGTTGAGAATGTCTGTAGTATGCAGCTGGAAATCTTGTCCTGCAGTTCTAGTAGTAACTGATGTTTTCCCCATTGCCCCCCTAAAATTTCAGGTGGGAAATACAGGAATCTCTGTAGTTTATTCTATAGGCCAAACATGGGGATTTCGTACTCCTTCCATGTTGTTGGACTGTAACTTCCATCAGCACCAGCCAGCATAGTGAATGGTGAGTGATAATGGGAATTACAGACTTAACAGCATCTAGAGATCCACAGGGCCCTCATCCCTGTTATAAGCTACTGATAAATGAATTGAAAGTTTGCTTTAAATTGAATTTGATATTAAGTAGAGCCCTGTACATGCAGATGTTCAGTCCATTGCACACTGGGAGATGAGGACTGTGTTAATTAATGCTTACCTTGAGGCCAATATGCAGAGCCCTGTGTTGATTATGAACAAAATCTCAGTACAGTCAGCCCTCCATATCCATGGATTTTTTACCCAAGGATTCAAGCATCCACAGTTTAAAAATATTTTTTTTTAAAAAAAGTATGAATTACAAACAGCAAACTTAGATGATACCATTTTATATAAAGGACACCATTTCACTACACCATTGTATTTAGTGGGACTTAAGCATCCATGGATTTTGTTATCCATGAGGGGTCCTGGAATCAAACCTCAGCAGCTAACAAGGGCCCACTGTATTGTGCTGGATTGCTCTTGTCCTTTGGGTCTGTCTGCAGGACCTTTTGTAAATGTGGTGCCCAGTTTATGGATATCAGAGGGACATGGTAGGGATAAGACATCTCTTCAAATTTGCTATCTCTTACTGAGCTGAATGGTTTTTATATCACTTCCAAATTTTTCAGGATTCATGCTCACACAAGCTTTGTAACCACCTAAAACATACACAGTCCTCTTCACACCTTTGCATGACTTACGTCTGAGTGATTGGGGATACTGGGGGATAGGAGTTATTTGCCTGTCCCATTTTAGCCCTATGCATGTTCAGGCAAGCTCCTAAACAGAGCCTCTCTTTGCTCCTTGAACAGGCTAATCTACAACTCCTTTAAGCTGAAACAGCAAGGGCCAAAGTACTAATTGTAGTAGAGATCTGTGATCAGATCACAAGTTACTCACAAGTTAGAGCAGTTAAAGCAGCGGATCTGAGTGGTGCTGGGGAAGGTGGTGTTAATTCTCCCTCTACATTGCTTCCTCACTTGAAACCATGGCTCTCATTTTGTTGGTGATCTGTATAAATCCATGTACTTCAGGCAGGATAGGTGTGAATGAGAGTTTACTGAAATGGGTGCTACATTCATTGCAATTTGGCTTTAATTCTGTGTTGAATGTAAAACTGCTCTTTGCATTGCTTACAGTAGCACAACTTAATGCGTTTTTGACTAGCAGTTTGATGTTTACAAGGTGGCGACTGTTGATTGTAAACTTCCATATCAGTGCATCGGCTGCATCAGTTGGAAGGCTTCTCTGTTTCCTTGCTTATGATAATAAATACTGTAGAATGGTTGCCTTTTTTGATCCAGCCTTCTAAGTACAACCCTTCAAAGCTATAAAGTGTGGCTTTTGACCTGTAATGAGCAGTTTGTAGCAAGATAAAAATTGAATAGAGTATTTTTAACAAGAAGGTTTATATTTTCTGAAGATAATTTATAAGGAAGGTTTTATATGCAATTATTGTAGTGTTAATGTAAATGTCAATTCAGATATTCATATAATCTAATATAATAATGAGGAATATATTTTCCAAAGTTCCCCCACCCCTGGTTAATAAAAGGTGTCTATAACTGCCTTTAATGCTGCATTTTCATTTCTTATTTCATTTCATTGTAAGCACCTAGCACAGCATATGTTAAGCCTACAACACAGATCATTGTTTCCATACAGGAAATGTGCATCCTGCACATACATGGAGTTGCATACAATGAAGATCCATGTGAAAACACACGTCAGAAGCTCTGATCAACAGCAGTTTGCTGTGGTGTATAAATACGACTAATAGCTTGTCAAAGTACTTGTGTGCTGGCAACAATGACTGTAATGTGCTCAGCCTGTGCATTATTTCCTATATGGAAAATAACATTTGGCAAGTTTGAAGTAGTCCTGTTCCACCAGGAGGAAAAAAAAATGTTTTTGTAGAATATATGGCTTCAATTGCATGCAGTAATTGTATGCAGACCATGCTTTGTCTTTCGCATATATCTACAGTTCTTGCAGAAGTTCTGCTTAGCTTTAACTTTTCTATGTTACGTATGTATTTAGGTCTGCCAGTTTCTCTCAGTCAGTGATTTTCAAATTGGCTGGGCCTCGTAATTCTCAGTATCGCTGTGTGTGACTAGATTGAAACACACCCATACATTGTGGTAAGCAAGCTGTTCCTCTTGGAAGTTTGTCTGCTTCCTGTGTTATCGTCTGGAGGGGAACATACTTTATATTAGGAATCTATGGGTTCCACAGGACACAGTTTGAACCACAGCTCTGAGTTCAGTGGGTTAATTCTTACTGTATCACAACTTGACATTCTGTCATTCTTGGTTTTAATTTTTTAATGGTGTGTTTATAATAAATTGGTCTGAAATGGCCTTGCTGGAATTTATTCACTCCTTGCAAATCCTAACCAGAGCTGTACAAGTAAGGCATAAATGATATGTCAGTGCTCCATAAATCAAGGATTTCTCCATTTCCTCAAAACAACAAGATCAAATAAATAAATACTTACGACAGTGTAAGACAGTGATTCAGTGTATAAATCATTTGAAACAAATGTTAAACATAAAGGAAATTTCTTTCTGTAAGTAATAAAACGATCTCTAGAAACAGCCTAGCTTTAATTAAAGTGAAATAGGAGCTAACTTAGTAGAATTGCAGAGTTTATATTGTATCTACCATACTGTAGAGATCTTTCGTATCGGTTTTTCTATGCTAACCTCCCTCAAAGAATCGTCAAACCTTATCTCAGGGGTAGGCAACCTTTCCCCTTTAAGGGCCGAGGGACTTCAGCTCCCAGAAGCCTCAGCCATGTTGGCCAATAGTCCCATGTTGACCAATAGCTCCTGGGATTCTGGGAGCTGAAGTCCCTCGGCCCTTAAAGGGGAAAGGTTGCCTACCCCTGCCTTATCTGATGAGGGTGCTGAGCATACTCTGCTAGAAATCCTTCCCTTCCCCATAAATACAGTTCCCAGGTCCCTTGAGGTGGAGAAAGGAGAGACGTGGGTAATTTGGGTAAGACTGGGTATTTTGGGTAAAGTGATGTTAAGCCACTTTCCTATGAATGCAGATGGGGTAGAGTAGAATGAGATCAGATAACTTCCAGAGGCTAAATATCATCTCTAGTGGAATGGTCATTGCTGTGACTAATCATGGTTTTAAAACATTTGCAATTTTGTTCTTCTCATCTGTAGCAAATGTAGTAGTCTCATATTCAAGGGTGCACCATTGTGGAAGTTCCAGATTGGATGGACAAGCCAGAGGTTGAGCATTACGGCAGGGATAGGGAATACCTGTCCCTCCCCTGATGTTCTTGGACTGCCCTCAGGAGCATACCAACATCAGGAGGGGCACTTTTGTCCAATGCTGCTGTATAACCATCAGAATAGCTCCACTAACCCTGAAAGCTGCAGAGGCACATGAGAGCTTCTGGCCCAGAGTACCTTCTTTCTTCTGTTAGATGCTTTGCTGGGTAGTTTGGTTTAGGAGACATCCTGTTGCAAGCCTTTCCTTATTTGTTGTTGTTTTTAACTGCCCTCGAGTCAGTCTCGACTCATGGCAACCCTATGGATGAGACATCTCTAAGACCCTCTGTCTTCCACTGCTCTGCAACCCCTTAATACCTGTGACCTCCTTAATAGAGTCCATTCATCTGGCATGTGGCCTTCCTCTCTTCCAACTACCCTCTATCTTCCTCAGCATTATTATTTTTTTTCCAATAATAAGTCCTCCCTTCTCATGATGTGTCCAAAGTATGACAGTCTAAGTCTTG
>CM034703.1:122481455-122499812 GCA_020142125.1 Phrynosoma platyrhinos
GGATCACAGCAGCCAGCTTGTCCTGCAGATTCTGCTGGGTGCCAATGAACATCACTGCAACACCCATCATCCACACACTGACATTTTCTTAGGCAAGGAATACTGAGAGGTGATTTTGCCAGACTCCCTGTTCATATCAACTGCATATACAGTAGGCCCTCCACATTCGCTAGGGTTAAGGGCACAAGACCCCCATGAAAGTGAAGAAAATGCAAATAAAAAAGCACTACCGGTATTTTTTTTTAAACCTAAGGAACCACTTGTTTAGGGATCTCCAGGTCCTCCAGTACAAGTTTGGTCAACATCTGCCAAAAGTTCACCACATAATCATGCCTGAGGACCTACAAATGCCTAGAGAAATGTTTTCTCTAGTTATCTCTAGATCCTCCAGCACAGTTCTATGATCAGTTTCCAGCTGAACTTCTCTGGAGTACCTAGGGATTCCTAGAAAGAACATATTAATCAAATCCACAAATAATCAAAGCCGCAAATGTGGAAGGCCAACTGTATTTCTAACAACAGTCCTCCACCTTGTTCTCACGGCGCCTCCAGTCGACCAGGCAAGAGACACTGCCTGCAAATTCAGCAGGAATTCAAAACTCAACAACACCTCCCAAGACATTGTGGAAGATGACACTTACTTGACCAGTCTAGTGCTCCACCTTGGTCTGCAGTACAGGTAGAAAAGGGGGCATTTTTCTTCTCCACAGCCAAGCTTTGGAATAAAAGCATGAAGAGCACTCCTAGGAGCTGGCTGTTGAAACAAAACCAATTATAGTTTCCCTTGTTACGACCCCTCACCTTCCCAGCTCCAGCCCTGGATAATTTTGATAAATATTTTTTTTTCTCTTTTTAGTACTTAACAATTAAGATAATCCCTTTACAGTTAGATTATACACTGTCTTCTTACCTTTCAGTGGACCTCCCATCACATTCCTATAGGAACTATATTGTTCCTGACATAGGTTTGTGCTGTGATGTTCATTATCTTCCTACCTATTGGTTAGGTCACTGGCACCTTGCCAGTAGGTTGGGTCTGCCGATAAAATACTTGCTTATATTGCCTGCGTTAACCTGAAGCTTCCCCCTGTTTCACCTCCTGTGCCATGCATCTTCTCACCTGTATATGAGTAATTACCTCACAGGCAGAAGTGGTGCTGTACTTTTGCTAATGTACTATATACAAAAGAGAAGATGCTGAAAACATGCCTGAATTATCCTTGACTTGAAAGGAAAGGTAGAAGAAAGTCCTTGTGCTTTGCTCCCAGGTTGGAAAAGGTAAAAGGGCTGCTGATCCTTTCCCAGGCCCTAAAATTGTGAAGAAGCTTTCAAAAGACAGAGGGGAGAATCAGGAGTTTTGTGAACATTTCGCAAAAAGATGTTTTCATAAGCAATCAAAGGTGAAAAGACTGTGTCTGGCCATGTTGTGCTACCTGTTATGGCTGATGTCTAGAAGAGGTCCTTCACTTTAGAGCAGGGGTAGGCAACCTTTCCCCTTTAAGGACCGAGGGACTTCAGCTCCCAGAATCCCAGGAGTTATTGGCCAACATGGAACTATTGGCCAACATGGCTGAGGCTTCTGGGAGCTGAAGTCCCTCGGCCCTTAAAGGGGAAAAGTTGCCTACCCCTGCTCTAGAGACAACTAATAGGTCTGCGGAATTGGAGCACTTTCCCTGAGAGCCTTTGCAAACTAGTTGCCTCTGTTCCAGCCAGTGCTAGCTAGACCTCCTAGGAACACTGATGTTTCCTTGATGTCCTCTAAATTGTTACCTAATCAGTCTGTTTTCCTAAGACTTGGCATTACTTGTATAGGCATCCATCTTGCAGCATGGTACATGCATTTAAATTTCAAAATGATGAAACCCAGCACTGGGATAAGAGAGGATGAAATGTGTGCCAGGTATGACAGAGGCAACAAAATGTTTCTACCCCTAGAAAATGAGACTTCCATACATCATGCAGTGTCCAGGATCTTGCTTCTCTGCTTGCACAAAGCCATACAAAATATTCAATAACAGGAAGTTGTGGAATAAAGAGGAATGGACAACGCTTTACTTTTAAACCATGGATGCCTTCCATTTTGGTAACCACTAGGAACTGGGAACCTCCAGATGTTGCAGAATTATAACTCTCATCATCCCTCACCAGACTGTTTGGAAGTTGAGTTGAGTCCAACAATATCTGAAAGGCCACAAATTTGTCCTACTCTCTTTTTGGAAAGAAGGGAAACAACCAGAGTATTAGCACCACAGGTCATGACACATAATAAAGGAGATCAAACCTCCCTACTCTTGAATGAGGTTTTATCCTGATTGTGTTACTCACCTTGTGACAAAAATCAGTCCGGATACTGTTCCTTCTCCCACAGGGTAAGAGCATTCAACAGCTAGTTCCATAGCAACAGGATACACAGCAAATCCAAATAAGCCAAAAAGTGAGCTGATGGCTGCCAAAGCATATGTCTGGTTTCTAAGCTGAGATACCTGCAGAAAGAGACGCATGGTCAAAACAAATTCTTGCCAGCAGTTCAGCTCCATTGTGAGCGGATTTGGGGAGTCCAGTATGCATACCCTTCCTTCCCAGTTCGTGAAACCAACTACAATGGTTATCTGAGTAAAGCCAAAACAAATGCCGTATATACTCAACTATAAATCAACCTCACGTATAAGTCGAGGGCAGGTTTCAGGGCCAAAATTATGGCTTTGGATATGACCCATGGATAAGTCGAGGGTAAAACATAGGGGCATGTAACAAAGGATCTAAAGGATGAAACAAAGGAAAACAATGCCAAAGAACTTACAAAATCCCAGCAGGCATAATTGTTTGTGCTCACATTAAAGCCTGGGTGGATGGGAGAGTAGAGGGGAGTCAGTGATTCCAGGATGGATTACATTCTTGCCTTCCATTGCCTTGGTTCCATTGTTTTTAAGAGTTAAAATACAGCACTCACACTGACCTGTAGATAAGTCGACTCAATTTTTTGGGTCAAGTTTTGACTAACATTTCTAGAATTATATATGAGTACATACACAGGTCTCATACACATTGTGCTCTGAGGGCTAAAGACACACAGTCTATAAACCATGACATAATGTTACGGGGTGGGATCATGGCCCCTCCTCCACTCACTTTCAACCTCTTCTTCAGGCAGTTGGGGGTCTTCCCTTGCCCCCCATCATATTTCTTGCCAGATTTGTTCTTTGTGGCTCCTCTTACTCATTTCTGTTCCCAAAAAAGTTTTGACCTGTACAGTTCTTCCTGGCTACCATTTTACACTGATTCAGAACCAGTAGTGTAGGTATAAATTCTGAAATCGATGCGCTCACCCTGGCAGTCTTTTTCTCAGCATCAAGGAGAAAATACTTTATTTTAAAATCAACAGACTAGTTCTAGCAGTTTTCATCTCCATCAGGGGCAATTCTTTTGTAAAGATAGTTGGCCATTCAAGATCAAGCCATCCCAAAGATTTAAGACTTAAACAAGGATAAGCTCAGGACAGCACAGGTATCCCTCAGTTAATAAAGCAGATATGTCTCTTTCTTTTACATAAAATTCGGTGCCAGGGACAAAGGTAACATGGAAAGAACAGGGATAGGTTCTTGCACCACACACACACACAAAACAAAACCAGTTCACTGTTTCAGCAAACTTTTATCCAAAACTAGCAGTATGTGCATATGAAAGGAAATCATCAGATCAGGTAGGCCTTGCATAAGTAAAGAGAACATTCTGAATACATGTTCCTTAAGGGATTCTGGAGTCAGCTGTTGTTTACTTTGACTGTTATAGCCAGCCACAAATAGCTATTCTACTCTAGAATAAAAACCCATTCTTTCCCATCTCCAGCTTCATTGCACTGTTTACTGCAGACATACTGCTGCAACCCAACATTGAAAGTCTGTATTTCCCCAAACCTCTTTCACCATCTTCCAAATGCTGATGCTGCTAAAAAAAATCCTCCAGCTGGACTTTGTAAAGAGGAGCTTCTCAGCAGAGAAAGTCAGGAGGAGGAAGATGTTATTATCCCCTATTAATCTAAAAGGCCTGGTATTGCGACCTTGCAAGTCCTGGCTCCACTATATCACATCAGAGAGAGAGCACTGCTATTTTCATAGTTTACAAGTTATGTTTCAGAGAGCACACAGCAAAATGAACATGGTCAGGATAATAATATGGACTAACATCCTAGCTCAGCCATGGAAACACACGGGATGACTAGCCTCAGAGGAAGGCGAAGGCAAACCCCCTCTGAACAAGTCTTGCCAAGAAAACCCTATGATAGTTTTGCTTTAGGATCACGTAAGGCACACAACAACATCCTAGCATATCCTCACTTTCAATTCATCTATTCCATTTTTGCATTTCTCGTGCCCTTCCTCCAAGGACTTTTTTTGTGGGCATCCATTTGGGGTTGAAGTGCATGGGAAAAATCACTTTCAGAGATCACTCTATATCAACTTAAATAAGCTTAAGAATCAAAATACCACAGTAAATGTGCTGTCTAACTCTCCGTGGATTGATCCACACTTAAAACAGTCAGCACAGATACACTTATATGTATCTGTAGCGTTACATGTAAAATTATTTATTTATTTGGAGCATTTATACCCTGCAATTTTCCTTCACCAGCCTTACTCATACACACTATTGTATGATTCAGAGAGGTATTTCTTAGTACTCCTAAGGCATGGCTTAATTAGTTGAACAAGTTTTTATGTCCCCATAAGGACAATTTTAACTGCAATCTATTAACTGGAAGAAGTTCCACTGAACTGAGTGGATCTTACTTCTAACAGGTAGAGCATTATTTGGTCTTAAGGAGCATTATTTATTCTTAAGGTATTTACCACTGCAAATGCAATGCTAGCCAGTGCAGTTAGACAAAGACAGATCTTGGTGGCTTCTGTAAATTTCTTTGTCCTGTCCACATATAGCCCAAGGAAGAAGGCTCCAATTAACCCGGATACAGTAAACAAGGCCCCGCTCACACCTGAAAAAAACTAAAGAGATTTAATTAGTTATCATAGCTGTAGTGAATAAGAATATAGAGTAGCAATTCAGTAACATCCCAACATATCAGCAGATAATGGTTCAGGAACCATCTGAGCAGCTAAACATCCAAATGGCATCATTTTTCCTACAGAGAATAAAACTCAAATGTAGATACAGATGTATTTAAAATACAATTACCCATGTTTTACTATTAACTATCTAGAAGGCTTGTTCAAAGTGGCCCAGTTACTGATATTTGTAATATCACATACTGATACTAGAAGTGAAGATAAATTAAAAACAGAACAAAACATAGGTTTTCCAATTGACAGCTTGCATTTGCATATCACTTGAAGCCATGGTTTATATTAGCCATAGCTTGTTGCTTTAGCTATTAATTGTCTCCCACAGGACCAAGCAAATTAAGGTATGTTTCCCTAATTTCTGGTCTGTTTCAATTTCAGCCCCCTTTGCTAAATCCCCATTACAAGGTGCTCAGTTGGACAAATGAGGGCGGATGCAGATGGCGAAAAGTGCCGTCTTCAATCCCAGGAAGGGGAGGGGCAGTCGGACGCTGGGCGCCCCATCCCCTTCCTAAGGACATCATCGGAGCAACGGCCCATCCACATGACGGGCACTCTGATGACATCCTTCCGGCTCAGCGGCCAGACACGTTGAGCCGGAAGAGACGCCAAAGAGGCACGCCATGCCTCTTGCGGCGCTCCTTTCGCAGGCTTGCGGAAGGAGCACTATTTTAGCGCTCCTTTCGCAGGTGGCAAAAGGGAGGATTGGGGCCGAGGTGTCCAGCAGCCTCAGCTCGATCCTCTGCTTCCGGGGGCAGCCCAGGGCCGCCCATCTGCATCGCTCCTGAGTCAGGAACAAGCCGCAATTTTGGGTATAGAAGTAACAACAAACCACGGTTTCAGCAAGCCACAGCTTATAAGCTAACAAAAATTATGGTTGCTAATTGTGTTTGCAACTGGCTAGCAAAACACTTTGTTTTCATGGGCAAGTTTACCTACAAGAAAAAAACAGAACTCAACAAGCCACACCCTCCCTTACCATAGCTCAGTCAAAATGTCAGAGAAAGCCATGTTCAAACAAGTGATTTGAACCATTGTATACTATGTTATACCTACAGCAAAAAAGGAGTGGGGAAGGGAACGTAAGGGCCAGATAGCCCACTCCCAAGCTTTATTTGGCTAGGATTAAAGTACATGTATATCATGATGGTAAAAGAGTGCAGACAGCCAGTGTGGTATAGTAATTTGAGCATTGGACTAGGACTTGAATCCAGGGTTCGAATCCTCCACTCAACTATGGAAACCTGCTTGGTGGGCTTGGGCAAATCACGCTCTCTTAGCCCCAGAGGAAGGTAAATGTAAACTCACCCTGAACAAATCTTGCCAAAAAAAAAAACCCTGTGAAAGGGTTGCCATAAATTGGAATTGACTTGAAGGCACACGCCAACAAAGGAAGGAAGGATATTTGGCTTTAACACTGGCCTTTCTTTGTACTTTACTAGAATAAGGCTTCTCCAGCACAATGCTTATTCATTTACTGAGGTTGTGCTGTTTTTACTTCAGTCCACCACGTCAAGCCTAGGATTTGTGATAGCATCTGGCTGAAATCATCAGTTCCCTCCCACAGCTGTGTTTTGGGCTGCCCACCTCTGCCCACCTCTGCAGCTGTGTTTTGGGCTGCCCACCTCTGCAGCACAAGATGACAAAGAAATGTGAAGTAACTTACATCTGAGTATCCATTTACACACAGGACCTGTTCCAACAGAGCACTGTAGCATGTGAATATTGCGATTCCTCCCCCAAGGCAGAGTGTCAGGATGATGTAAGGCACATTTCGCATAAGCTAAAAATGAAAAACAGGACAGGGCTGTCAGAAAACAGCATAATATCATTCAACAGCAAGCCCTACATGTTAATGCTCTGTACAGGTTGTTGAAATATGTGTCTTGTTCTCCAGAACAGCTGCAAGAAATGTTGCACTATCATCAAATTCAGGTACTGTCTAGAAAGCATGGGATAAAGCAGAGGTTGGAGAATTTACCTTTTTTGACTTCACTTTCCAAAATCTCAGTCGCAGATAAGTTGGAGACAGAGGCATGCAGTACCATAAGTTCTTACATTGGTTTAATCACCATGAAAAAGCAGTTAATTTGGCCAACAGATTCTACAGGAGGTGTCTGTCATTTTCCTGCTTCTAGTATCTTAGCTCTCACTCGCAGTGATCTATTAACTGGGAGAAAGGCCCATTGAACTGAGTGGGACTTAACCTCTGATCATTTAAGATTATGTTCATAAGCCTGCTCCCTGTTTCTGCCTTTCCCACAGCTGCAAGCAGACTTGAAATATCCTATTTATATTTTAAACTCGATCTAGATTGTCATTTTGTCTCAACCATAAGGATGGGCAAATGCAGCAGTTCCAGGGGACACATGGCAGAAAAACCCTGAAAGTGGCTGGAGGCTCACTTTTGCTTTTCCACATGCTCTCAGCCTCAGTGGGAGGCAATAGCAGACCTCCTCTGAACAAATCTTGCCAAGAAAACCCCATGATAGGTTCACCTTAGGGTTGCATACATCAGAAACAACTTGAAGGCACACAACAACAACAAACTCTTGATGCTACACAAAGCAGGGAGGCCTTCGGATTATCTTTTTCCTCCCCTTTGGCCAGGAATAGAGTGCCTGACGGAGTCTAGAGAGCCCAAGGTGTGCAGAAGCAACCTTGAGGAAGGCATGTGCCCCCTGGTTTAAACTACAGTTCCTCCCAACAAATCAGGATCAGAAACCAGAGTTTATTCTTGGCTTCTTTGGACATACTGTACAGTCAACCCTCTGTATCCACGGCTTGAAAATATTCCACTTTAAAAAATTCCAAAAGGCAAACTAATTTTATAAAAGGGATGTGATTTTAAACCACTGAAACCAAACTGAAAGGATATTCCTGGTATAAATGAAAAATTAAAATTCAAGGGATATTCCTAATATAATTGCTAGTTTAGTTTGCTCATTTAAAAAGGGGGGTAGGTGGATTTAAAACAAATGAGTGGAATTTGTAGTTAGAGCAATTTGTGCTCAAAACCTCACAGTTCTGAAACTCTAGATCATGTTAATGAACTGCAGCTCCCAGCATTCCTCACCACTGGCTATGCTGGATAGGGCTGTGGCACCTGCAGTCCAATCAAAAACTGGAGAATCATACAATGTTTGGTTTTTGTTTTTTTTATTCTATTGACCATCCAGTGATCTGGAATAGGGATGTAAATGTTTCCATACCTCGGTGGCCACCATCTTTTGTCCTAATCCATTCCACTGGCAGCACTCTGCCACATCTAGGAGACAGCCATCACACAGGGGTCCTGCTATGTAAGTGGATTGTTGTTTTTGTTAACTGCCCTTGACCCCAACTCATGGCGACCCTGTGGATAAGATAAGACCCCTCCAAGAACCCCTGTCCTGCTTAAATCAGACTGTGATCTCCCTAACTGAGTCCATCCATCTAGCGTGTGGTCTTCCTCTCTTTCTACTGCCTTATAACTTTCCTAGCATCATTTTCTTTTCTAATGAACCATGCCTTCTCATGATGTGTCCAAAGTATGGCAGCTTCAGTTTTGTCAATACTGCATTTATTCAGATCTGGGAGAGCTTGAGTCTGTCTTCAGATCTCTTCTCTTGGCACTCCTGACCAATGTTTCAGCACACCTCGCATAATCCTTTGGTACATTTTCTCCTATTCTTTCAAGGCGTTGCCTTGTGATGGCATTGCTAGCTAGCGTTGTGCTCCCTCCATTCAGCTTCCAGCCAGTTTCACTGGGCTCCTCCTGTTGCTCTCACATGAGATGATGCCCAGAGGACCAGAGCCAACTTGACAGTTGTCCTTCTCAGGGACTGCTGGAAGTGTCTGCTTGCTACATACATCTATCTCACAGTCTTGTCCTAATAAAAAAATGTACAGTTGTCCATTCACATTTATGGCTTTGATTTTTGCGGATTTGATTATTTGTGGTTTTGATTAATATGTTCTCTCTGGGAATCTCTAGGTCCTCCAGCGCCAGAAGTTGACCATAGAGTTGTGCTGGGTAACCTAGAAGTTCCCAGAGAAAAAACTTCTCCAGGCATTTGTAGGTCCTCCAGTGTGATTCTATGATCAACTTCTGGTGGATTTTGACCATAAAGTTGCACTGGAAGACCTGGAGATTCCTAGAGAGGTCTCTCTTAGGTAAAAAGAAAAGTTTTTTTTTTATTTGTGCTTTTCCCACATTCACGGGGGTCCTTCACCCCTAACCCCAGCAAATCTGGAGGGACTGCTGTAATAACATCACAGAAACCATCCTGTACTTGTTGGGGTCAGAGAAAAGTGGCAAATAATGCAGGACTAGTTTTACTCTTTATTGCAATTTTTTTAATTAGAAGAAAAAACATCTTTGATGCAGCTAGCACATGACATACCACATGAACGTCCCCTTCCTTCATCTAAAACTTCATTTAAAACTAGCTGATTCTTACAAGTCAGAGGAAAATGGATGAAATCACAGTTGACAGAGGGGAGACAGCTTGACATATGTAATATTTTAACTACCAGCGACATCATTTTAGAAACCTACAGTCTGGCTCCCACGCATGCTCATCACTCAAATTTCGAAGCAGCAACTGATGACTTGCATTTGTGAATGAGCCACCACAGCTTGAAATGCTAATGTTCTCATAACCTCAAATATGCCTTTCCAAAGAGACTTGTCACACAAGTTGTCAAGATGTACTTAATGCCAGTGCAAGTACATGCACAAAAAGGCAACCTCCTCTCTGTTCTGCATGCTACCAGAAAATCCTCTTCTGGAGTTCAGGAGACTGAAATAAAAGTCTGGGATGTGAGGTTGCAGTGGGCTGGCATTGGGAGAGGAGTGAGGAATACTAGATGGAATAATCTATTGACCATCCAGTGATATGTGCATGCCTATCAATTAGGGATTTAAAAAATAAAAACTATAAACTTTATCATCCTTGACAAGAAAGGGCAATGTGAGACAGAGATATCTTGCCAAAGAAACTCAACCACGATGAGATTTAATTTTTATTATATTTTTGGCTCCTCCGTGAGAGCAAAAACAGTAATTTTTTTCATAAGTAACACAAGTAAAAATAAAAGTGATCTTAGTGCAAAACCTATACAAAAAAAAATCCTTCATGAAATTTTCAAAAAACAGTTCCCAAGTGTAGCACAGTTTGTGGGAGAAACCTTTTGAAAATGTCCATTCTTGAAAATTAGAATGAAATAAGTGAAGAGTTATATCCCTAATGTAATATAGTGAGTGGGCTATTTAAAAAAACAAATATTTTTAAAAAATAAAAAATCCCCCTTCATCTGATGAAGTGGGCTGCAGTCCATGAAAGCTTTTCTCAACTAAAACAGTTTCTAAGGTGCCACAAGACTTCTGGTTTAGGCTAGTGCTGCAACAGACTGACACGAAAAACCCACTGCACCACCTAAGCAATACTACAGTAGACTTATGGGTACCCTAGAGATGAAATCTCATGTTACCTTTTGCTAGTCAATCCCTGTTTTTCTGACACCTTCTTTTCCTTCTGGAGACTTCTGGCTTCTTTAAGAAAAGGCAGATACTGCAGAAAACATCTACTCCAGAGATTTCTTTTCCTTTTAAGTTCTCTGAATTTGTAACTTCCTATAGTTCTCAAAACTAACAGACTGATTCTAGCATGAGCTTTCATGGATTGCAACCCACTTCCTAACAAGTACTGAATATAATTCTTGAGCTTCAGGTGTGCAAATGAACTATCTTATTTTTGAACCAATCCAGAATTGTAAACTCTTCTACTCTCTGGTTTATTGTTTGGTTTTGCTCACCACTTACCATCTTCAAGCCTCCAGAGAATGATGGTGCATTAGAGTGGCTGGCACTCGCCGATGGTGGCGTTGGAGGAACCTTGTCGTGAACACCAAGCGTGGCTAAAACACAGGCAAATATAGCAGGACCTGCATACACTCCAAGCTATAAGACACAAACCCAGCAAAATGGTTCAGCTCTCTACCAGATAAGTGGAACTCTTAAGTGGTACAGAATTCTAAAATTCATGCATTTACCATTAAAGGAATATCTTTTCCTTCTTTTACAAGCGCAGGAGACAGCAGATTAGCAATGAGAATGCCCAGTGGATTGGCTAAATGGAGATAAAAAAAGAGGTGATTTTATTCAAGCAACTCAAACACAGTCCCAAAGATCTCACAGCCATGATGGAGAGGTAGAAGGAATTCACAAGGTTTGAGTTCAAGATCTGTTTCTTTGGCTCCCTGTGCTTTAAGAGTTATTTATCAGGAAGGAGAATGGTTGCCAGTATTTTTGCTTTATGTCCTTAAAGAATCTTCTTTAAAGTTCTTCCCCAAAGAGCAGATGGTATTTCAATAAAATTAAGTTTAAATCCTGTACCCAAATACCTGAGGACAACCCCGCACTGAACGTCTGCATAGTGAGTCTAAAACTGTGCTCTTAATTTAGCTGGGAGAGACATCATGTCGTAGTCGTTTGAGTGTTGGACTGTGACTCTGGAGGTTAGGGTTCAACTCCCAGCTCAGGCATAAGGCCTAATGGGTGACCTTGTGCAAGTCACACTCTCTCAACCTTTGGGAAAGCCATGGCAAACCTCCTCTGAACAAATCTTGCCAAGAAAATCCCACGATAAGTTTGCTTTAGGGTCACTGTAAGTCAGAAATGACTTGGAGGTACACAACAACAACAGTTTAGGTGTCATGATCATCTTCAAAGATAACAAATCTTGTGATGTCTTAAAAACTAACATAGCTATTGCAGCAGGCTTCTATTATCCCTGACCATTGGGCTAACGGATGCTGTCGTCTGAAAAATCTGGAAGACACCAGGATGAGGAAAGTCAATCTGCATCAGATCCATTGAATACCAGCATGTGCATGTGTATGTTTGTGCTGGAGATGAGTGTAGGGAGAAAGAAAGAAAAAAATACTAGCAGTAAAGTCAGATTGAAATAAAATGAAAGAAATAATGACAGTGGTAACTATATTAAAGCTTAGATGTATGTAAAATAGTTACAGGGAGCATTCATGGAGTATTCAGAAACTAGCATTGATAAATATCTTGGTACAAATATAAGCTGAGTCTCTCTTATTCAAAATACTTGGGACTAGAAGTGGTTTGGATTTGGATTTTGGAATATTTCCATACATATAATGAGATATCTTGGAGATGGGACCCAAGTTTAAATATGAAATTCATTTGTTTCATACACACATTATACATATAGCCTGGAGGTAATTTTATACACAATTATTTTTAATAATTTTGTGTATGAAACAAAGTTTGTCTACCCTGAACCATCAGAAAGCAAAGGTATCACTATCACTGCCACCCATGAGAAAACTTTTGGATTTTGGAGTACTTTGGATTCTGGATAAGGGAGACTCAACCTGTACTTTAAAGGCACCAGATCCTGTCTTAGAAGCTAAGCAGGATCACTCCTGGTTAGTTTGTGGATGAGAGACCACCAATAAATACCAGGTGCTGTACGGCTATGTTTCAGAAGAAGGAACTAGCAAAACCACCTCTTGAGTTCTCCTTGCCCAAGAAAACCCTATGAAACTCATGGGATCGCCATAACAACTGAAGGCATAAACACACACACACAGATAAGAAGCGCTTGTAGCATGCTATGATAAAAACCCATAATCTTGATTCAAGCTGTGAGTGACATAAATTAACTTTTCCATCTGTTAACTCAGCAGTTTCATACTGGATTCTCCTTTGCTTTATAGTAATCCTTAAATATTTCCATAGAGTAGACTGGTGTTAATATTCCAATACTGAATACGGGAGAATAATGCAGAGAGAAAGATGAGAAGAAAGGGTGCCTTGGTTCATCTGCTAGTCACCATGCTACACCAAGCACTCAAGATTGGCACATCTCTGCCCTCAGTTACTTACACATTGAGCCAATCATATTGGCTGTGGCTCTTTGATGCTCTGGGAACCACAAGGCTGCTAGTTTGGTTGGTGAAAAAATGATAAGAGGCTGGGCCACAGCGCAAAGACATTGTCCTGTCAGCAGGTATACAATGTTAAGGGAACCCAGACTCAGGAAGTTGATGATGCTGAAAATCCGAATAATGCTTCCAATCATGTTTAGCCAGGCACAGAGTAAAATCTGCAAGAGAAGACACCATGTCACCAACTTTAAAAAGATCAGCAAGACCGAACTGCACTACAACTGTAGTATTTAAAAGACTCCACGTTAGAGGCCGAGCAGAACACTGATTTTGTACTTTTTCCAAGCATGCCTAAGGAGATATCCAATGTTTCTTTATGAAAGCAGTTTGCCCCATTTGGCTAGTAATGCAATGGCCCAGCTTACATGCCCATATGACAATAAGGCAGAGCCTGTTGTCCTCCCCTGTGACTAAGGGGCTGTACTGACGGGCAAAAAGAGGTGCTTTCAGGCTGACTTGGAGGCATGGCATTTAGATGACACATGGCTAAAAGCCAGCAGGAAAGCACCCTCTAGGCGCTGCATGCCGGGAAAAGCTGCTCCAAAAAAAGGGCAGCTTTTTTCTGCTTCTTCCGGAAAGATGTGCACCTTTGCATGTGCGTATGTATGCAGTGACACTGGTGTGTCAGAAAAAAGGTGCAGGAGATTTAAAACGGCCATATAAATGCACCACCACACATGCAGCGGAAATTCAGTTGGCGATCCAGACCATGCGTCCTATGTTTCCAGAAGTGGATGCACCACCGCAGGTGCTCTTGAATATTAGAACCCTAACCCATTTTTTCTTTCTCTATATGGTGTTTTTTCTTTTTTCTTTCTCTCTATGGTGTTTTTTTCTTTTGATTATGGTAACAAATTATTGTTTAAAAATTATCTGTATGTATATAGTATTTGTTTTAACAATAAAATTTAATTTAAAAAAAAAAGAACCCTAACCCTAACCCTAATTGTAACCCTACACACATGCCCTAGCAACTGTTCGCTATTATGACAATACATGCATTCCATTGCATTTATGCTTGTTGTCAGCATGCACAACGATTTCATGAAAGAGGCTTTTGTGACCTCTTCTGCACAGGTGTGCGGGTGTGCATAAGACCAGCACACTACTTCCTGGCATGATTGGGGAGGACTTCTGGAGTAACATCTGTCTGTGTGTCCTGTTGACCATGTCCCTTGCATGACCACCAGCTGCATGTATCAAGTCTGTCCACACAACCCTCCCTTGCATGTACCTCTCCCCTCCACCATTATCTGTGTGGGACGTTTTGTGGAGGATGATGGAATAGATGTCTTTTCAGTTGACAAACTGATTCCTCTGCCCCAAGGTGGTACAATTAGAGAGTGGCACCTGTCTATGGCACCCACTCCTTGGGGGGAAGTGGAGGTCAGTAAATCCTTGCATGATCTGTGAGTGTATGACAGGTCCTGTGCAGGTGCATAGGGATGCCAAACTTCAGTCACTTTGTACACAGAGAGTGACAGACTGTATACCAACCTATGACATGTTCTGTGCAGGTGTGCAGGGATGTGTTCCTGTGCACGTACACATGCATCTGAGAGAACATAAAAAAAAAATTAAAGCAGCTGCTGCTGGCCCATGCAATTGCTTTGTTTCCCTTTGTGGGGTCCTCAGGGCCAGTGGTGCAGTTGCTGCGGCTTAGGGAAAAGGCAGCTTCATGTCACCTTTTCCTGCCCATCTGTACAGCCCCTAAGAAGACCACTCACTAGCTCACAAAGTGCGCCGGGAAGCTATCAGAGAAATGCAGAGACTGCTTGTGCTGGCAACAGGCTGGTCACCTCCACCCTCCCTTTCGAACAGCTGGCCATCCTATATAAGAACATTGGTGGACACATTGCTGGCTTTACACTGGATCTTCACCCAAATGTATAACCCACAACTGAACTGAAATTTAGAATCATAGAGTTGGAAGAGACCTCAAGGGCCAGCCAGCCCAGCCCCATTCTGCCACGCAGGAATATACAATCAAAGCATCCCTGACATTTGGTCATCCAGCCTGTTTAAAAACCTTCAAAAGAGGAGACTCTACCACAATCCAAGGGAGTGTGTTCCACTGTCAAACAGCTCTTACTGTCAGGAAGTTCCTCCTAATGTTGATGTGGAATCTCTTCTCCCATAGTTTGAATCCATTACTCCAGGTCCTGTTTTCTGGAGCTGCAGCAAACAAGCTTCTCCATCCTCAATATGAAATCCCTTCAAATATTTAAACAGGGCTATCATATCACCTCTTAACCTTCTCTTCTCCAGGCTAAACATACCCAGCTCCCTAAGTCTCTTAGGGAGACTTAGCAGATGGCTCTTCTTGTGTGTTCCTTGTGTGGACATATGAACAAGATCATGCTCACCATCCAGCTCCCCCAAACGCTGACCTATCTGCTGTACATGCACAATAGCCGCAGATTTAGTGTGAGTGAGAAAAGGAGCATGTAGGGCTTCTTGGCCAACTAGGGGATATCTAAGAGAAAACTGGGTAAGACAACACTTATGTATCTTTCAAGGTATCTTTCAATGGGTATGCTGTAGTTGAGACTGGCAACTGGATTAAGGCCCTTCACTTCAGTGGGACCTTAGATAGTCAAGCTTCCTGATCATATGAGCTTCCCTCTTTCTCACTATCACACAATGTAAAGCTGTGGTGAGTATGGCAAGCACATGCTGTCCTGCCCCCCGTCTCACATTCACTGAATGTACGGTGAGTGTTTTGAGTACCTCTACTATCTCTTAACCTCAGACCCACATTTGCAACAGACAGATGCAGTTTATAGTGACTTGATTTTCAGGGCTGAAGATGGCTGAAAATGGAAATGAAGTATTGTGAACTCTCACAGAGCTCCCTATAAATGCCAGCTTGTTATATACTTGTCTCTGAATAAAACAAGTTGCATTTCTGGACTGCTGTAATTTCAGTAGCTGCCTTGTTTGGTCTTCCCCTTAATCATCTACTTAAAGGAACACATCATGTGAACAGCCTGGAGAACTTGACACCTGTAGCCATATACCTGCATGAACAGATTCTTCTTACTTAGCCAGTTGGAAAGACTTTCCTGAGCCACTTTCCAGCAACGTTTTCAAGAGTTTGTTTCGCTTGTGTGCCACCTACAAAGTGACTGTGCAACCCATTTTCCCATCACTACTGAGTATTGGACTACAACCCTGGAGACCAGGGTTCAGATCCCCGCTCAGCCATGGAAACCCCCAGGTGACCTTGAACAGGTCACACTCTCCCAGCCTCAGAGGAGAGCAAAGGCAACCACCCTCTGAACAAAACTTGCCAAGAAATCCCATGTTAGGGTCACCTTAGGATCCTCTTAAATCAGAAATGACTTGAAGGTATGCAACAACAACAACAACAACCCACAACCAACTGGGACCCCAGACTCTATTAATGGGCATCCATATCCTTGTCTGCATGAAAGGCCTCCTTGGAGGCCCAGTTGCTGAAGAACTCCTTTCTGAATGAATGAGATGTTCAACAAGACTTTAAAACATAATCTCTTCCCAACTGCCTTTCATTAATGTGATTTCCCTATTTTTTTAATTACTATAATTACTGAGTTATGCTTGTTCTGGGGGAATTGCAGTAATTTCTACTATAGTGATCTATCAAATTTTCTTCTTCTTCATATATGCCACTTTGTGAGGCACGGACTTGAAAAGTGGACCGTGGCTGCTTTCAATACAAAAGTGAGTATGCACATACAATAAAAAATGAGAGCTACAGCAACTTGGCTGGCGAGGAACTGAGAGGATTCTAGAAAGTGCTCTGGGATGAATAACCAGAGTCCAATTAGATGATAAATTGAATGTGTGATCACTTGTGCATGGCTTTAAAGGTAAGGTAAAGGTAGTCTCGAGGTTGTCAAGTCATGTCCAACCATAGGGACAGTGCACAACTCCGTTACTAAGCCAAAGAGCCAGCGTTTTTAGAGACTACTCTGTGATCATATGGCCACAGATTACACATAGTGCTGTTTACCTTCCCACCAAAGTGGTACCTATTTATCTACTTGCATTTGCATGCTTTCAAACTATTAGGTTGGCAGAAGCTGGGACTAGTGACAGGAGCTCCCCCCATCATGCAGCATCTGGGCCTCGAACTACCAACTTTCCTATCTTGCAATCAACATAGTCAGCATCTTAACCACTTGAACCACTGCATTAGCATGGCTTTAGAGTCTGTTTTTTCCCCCCTAAGCTGACACATGGTACCCCTGATTTGGACCATGACTGTGGTGTGGGTGCAGTTAGCAGGTTTCCCCCTCTAAGCCAAATTTTATTGGAACCATGATGTGTGTATGGGGGTGGTGGTGGAATAACTGCATGGAGGGGGGAACCTGCTATTTGGGTCCATAACAACCTCCATTCTATTTTACATAAGAAAAACAGAAACAAGGTGGAGGTCTGAGGCTGGATTAGCGGCTTCTGTTCTGTTTTGTTTTTTAAAAGATGTATGAGAGACAGGGAGAAATGCAAAAAGGATCATGGATGGAACATATCTCATTTGACTCTACTTTGTGCAAAATGCATTAGCCATGCTCTGTGGCAGGGGTAGGCAACCTTTCCCCTTTAAGGGGCGAGGGACTTCAGCTCCCAGAATCCCAGGAGCTATTGGCCAACATGGGACTATTGGCCAACATGGCTGAGGCTTCTGGGAGCTAAAGTCCCTCGGCCCTTAAAGGGGAAAGGTTGCCTACCCCTGCTCTGTGGCATTCACTAGTGCCACTATACATGACATCCTCTGCCCTAGAATGCCCCCTGTGCCCTCATCTCCCCAGCTTTACACTGCTTGAAGTCATTGATGGGTGTTGATAAACTGTCATTCAGAGAAGGTCATTGGCCAGTGTTGATTTTGTAATGGAGGGATCTCTCTTTCCATGGAATTCCCCAAAATGTAGTTTTCAAACCACCACGTGAATAAACCAGGTCTTGCCAATCACCATTCTGACTTACTGCACATTTAAGTCCAATTGTGTCCAGAATCCATATTGCGAGGAGCCCAAAGGGAACCGATATCACAAGGTACACGAGGGAGAGCCAGTTGACCACATCCATTGTGGTGTGAAAATATTCAGCTGTCTTATCAGCCACTGGAGCAAATGTCAACCACAGCTAAAAGAGAGGGAGAAAAAGAGGGATGTCTGCAACATAATAGAGCAAAACATTTGGGAAGCATGCTGGGGATGGAATTTGGCAATATTTAGACACATTTTAATGGTGAATAATTTGGCCCCTTACTGTTATCATGCTGTAACCCTGTGCAATCCACAATAAGACTTACTTATGAGTAAACCTGTAC
>CM034703.1:122526587-122537108 GCA_020142125.1 Phrynosoma platyrhinos
GGGAATGACATGGAATTAGGACATGATTCACTTCCATAGTGGGAACAATGCATCTGCCTTGATCGAATCAGTGACCTGGTGTCAACACAATTCACAAATCTGATTAAATTTAAGTGGGAATGAGCCCCTAAGTGTCTACCTCTGTCCTTGCCATTTGCTGCCCCTGAAACTGCTGTCTTTAGCCTCTCCTTTGCCAACTTTAATGGAATAAGATTTCATCTGGATAGAGGGTTACATCCAGCAACATTGTCAGCTTCACAACCCTTCAGTATTGTTTCATGCCACTGACTTCCTGCCCTACAGTACAGTTGTTGGGGTCAACAATAGTTATCGTAAATGATGTTTATTTTGGCACCTCTAACAAATGACATTAAGAAGTTAATACTTATTCATAATAGCATGGAAACAATGACTTGAACATTCTATCTATTCTGAGCAAGTATAACTTAAAAAAAATAACTTGCTGATCCCTTGCTGTATATTTAGGAGGAAGCAAGATATATGTAAAGGCAGAAGCTGCTGGTATATGTTCCAGTGTATCTGACATGTCACTCTCACCATCTGAGACCATGGTACAAGAACTTCAGTTATCACCTGTTTTTGAGGAGTCAGTCTTGATGGTGTGGCAGGTACTAAGATTCATACATTAACTACAGAAAAAAATTCAGTAGGTGTAGGCTACAAAAACTTTAGGAAAATTGAAGTAAGAGCAGTAGCCAAAATCAACATGTAAAACCAGCTGTTGACAGTTAACATATTAGTCCACTGTCTTGTGACTTACTCCATTTCATGCTGGCTTGGGCTTCTTGAGAATATCGATCCCATCTTAAGCAGCACTCTCACGTGCTGGAGTAGTCAGACACTTCAATGTAGTCAATCTAATCAGATGAGATTATCACATGGGGAAAAGGACAGGAGCGAAGTGGATTGCTCCCATCCTTATTGCGTGATTGCCCAAAGATTATCGTATGACATTGCGCTTATCCAGTCATTACCCCATCAATGAAATTGACTTATCGCTTGATCTGCCAAAGATTATCATACGATGTTGCACTTATCCCATCTTTATCGCATGATTGCCTGAAGATTATCATATGATGTCACACTTATCCTGTCATTATCCCATCAATGAAATGGACTTATCACTTGATCGCCCAAAGATTGTCATATGATGTTGCACTTATCCCGTCATTATCCCGTTCTATAATTGTCCTATAATTTTTCATTAACAGAAGTTTCCGTTAATGAAAACTGATGGGACAATTCTACTTCATTGAAAGAATAATGATGGGATAAGCACAATGTATGTGCTAAACTTTTGAGTGATCGCACAATAAGGATGGGATAAGAATGGGAGCAATCTGCTTCACTCCCATCCTTCTTCCCTGTGTGATTTTCTCCACTAATCCACCAAACAGTGATACCTTTATTAGCCAACCAAAATGCACAATATACATGTTGCAAGCTTTTGAAGCTTCACTGGCTTCTTCATCAGGCAAGGTGTTACAAACCAAACAGGAGAAAAACAAAAATTGAAGATGTTAGTCATAGGCCTGCATTTTGTTGTTTCTCTTCTTGGTTAAGATGGTATGGAAGGGCAAATCTTGCAGGCTGGCAGCTCTTTCTTCTGGCCATGTGGCAACTGGGAGATTCTCAAAGTCCAGGAAATTTAACATCCATTTGTGTCACAACAAAGATACTTGCATCACAACAAAGACACTTCCTATGCAATCCAATATGTCTCTGTAGATTGCAAAGGAAGTGTCTTTGTTGTGATGCAAATGGATGTTAAATTTCCTGGACTTTGAGAAGCCAAGTGAAGCTTCAAAAGGTTGCAACTTGTATATTGTGCATTCTGTTTGGCTAATAAAGGTATCACTGGTGGATTTTTGATTGGATTTGCTATATGGCTAACAGAGCTACCCCTGGATATTCAATGGAGTGAGTTACTGAAGGCCTACCTGAATAATCAGGGTTTTGCCTGCTGGCAGAAGGACAAAAGAGAGGGGGCAACCTAATCTCTGTGGAAAGGACATCCCATAGTCTAGGAGTGGCCACTGAGAAGGTGCACTCTAGTGTCCCCATAAGATGTATTTCTGACGGTGATGAAAGAAGGGTCTCTCTTATAGCCCTTAAGACCAGGCCAGCTGATATGTGGAGACAAGGTACTACAGATAACCTGGAGCAGCACTTTAAATGGTGCCCAGCAAACAGTGGAACTATTCTGACTGGGGAGTTACATGTTCCCTCAAAGTAGCCTCACTCAGCAGTCTGGTTGCAGCATTCTGAAATGGTTGCAGTTTGTGGAGTAAAGGATGCCTGCTTAGTGTCAGTATCAGATTTATGCACAACCTAACTATAGTTTAGGGTTGCTGTGTTGTTGCTAACTGCTTTCAAGTGGATTTCAACATGTGGTGACCCTAAGAATGACAGACCTCCAAGTTGCCCTATCATCAACAGCCCTCCTCAGCTCTTGCAGGCTCAGGGCCATGACTTCCTTGATTAGGTCCATTCATCTGCTTTGTGGTCTTCCTCTTTTCCTACTTCCTTCTGCCTTGCCAAGCATTATTGTCTTTTCTAGTGAGTCATGTCTTCTCATGATATAGCCAAAGTATGACAGTCTCAATTTAGTCATCCTAGTTTCTGGGGAGAGTTCAGGCTTAATTTTCTGTAATATACATTTATGTGTCTTTTCAGCAGTCCACAGTATCCATAGAATTCATCTCCAGCACCATCTTTCAGATGAGTTGATTTTCCTCACTGTTCAGCTTTCATAACCATGCATAGAGATGGGAAATAGGATGGCACAAACAATCCTAACTTTAGTATTCAGTGATCTATCTTTACACTTTAGGATCCTTCACAGCTGCCCTTCCAAATCATGGTCTTCTTTCGATTTCTTGATGGCAGTCTCCATTCTGATTAATGACTGAAAGGAATGAAAAATCTTGAACTATTTCAATGTCTTCATTATTTATTTTAAAGTCATGTGCCAGCATGGAGTAATGGTGTGATTGTTGGACTACGACTTTGGAGGTAAAGGTAAAAGTATTTCACATTGATAAATTTGTCAAGTTGTGTCTGATCATAGGGGGTGATGCTCATCTCCATTACTAAACCGAAGAGCCAGCGTTGTCGGAGACTACTCTGTGATCATGTGGCCAGCATGATTGCACAGAACACTGTTTACCTCCCCACCAAAGTGGTACCGGGGAAGTCAATGGCAAGCCTCCTCTGAACAAATCTTGCCAAGAAAACCCCATGATAGATTCACTTTAGGGTCACCATGAGTCAGAAATGACTTGAAGGCACACAACAACAAAATCACCTGTGGTCATTATTTTTTATTTAATGTTCAGCTGTAAAACTGCCTTTGCACTTTTCCCCTTGACTTTCTTCAGTAATTATTCCAAGTCTTTGCTATTTTCTGCTAGGAGTATAGTGTCATCTGCATATCTGATATTGTGGATGTTCCTTCCTCCAATTTTCACACCCCCTTCCTCTGAATTTAATTCTGCTTCACATATGATATTAAGTTAAACAGATAGGGTTATAAAATACAGCCTTGCCTTGATCCCCTTGTCAACTGGAAACCACTTCCTTTCTCCATATTCTGACCTGACTGTACCCTCTTATCCTGAGTACACATTACAGATCAGGACAATCAAATGGTCTGGCACACCCATTTCTTTAAGAGCAATTCATAGTTTTTCATAACACTGGGCCTGAACAGACTGCCAGAAATAATCCAGTTTGAGGCCACTTTAATTGCCATGGCTCAATACTAGGGAATCATGGGAATTGTAGTTTTTTCTGAGGCATTGAGCCTTCTCTGTCAGATAGCTCTGATGTCATAATAAACTAAAGTTCCCATGATTTCCTAGCACTGACCTGTGGCAGTTAAAGTGGCCTCAAACTGGATTATCTCTGGTAGTCTGTTCAGGCCTTCAGTTAAAAGCTTTGTTATAATCTATAAAGCACAGACCTATTTTCTTCTGAAATTCCTTGGTGTGTTCCAGGACTCTCACAGAGAGGGGTAAATATATCATAAGACTATGAATCCCAGAATTTCATAGCACTGAGCCATGATGGTTAAAGGGGCATCAAACTGCATTATTTCTATAGTGTGGCTGCAGCCAAAGTGCCTTCTGCTGGATGTGGATTCTATACTTTGCCTCTCTCCTAGAAAAAAGTAGAATTTGGAGTAAAGGTAATCTGTAATTTAGCTAACTTAAAATACTGGAAGGTACCTAATTCCCTTGCTGTATTGTACTGAACATTATAATTCTATAATTTGCATTTTAGTTTTTTTCAAAACCTGTGCTCTGAACTGTACAAGTTGCCCTGTTTTGACCTGTTCCCTTCTGTGCTCTTCTAGTTTAAGTATCTAACTAATTAATCAATTAATTAGATGTCTTGCCTTATCACATGTAGTCTCAAGATAGTTTACAATTAAAAATGTGTATCTATGAGTGGGAGGAATCAATGCAAAACCTAACATTCAATAAAAACTACCAAAGCAGCAGAAAGATGCAGTGAAAACCAACTGGGGAGCCCAGTAGAAGCATCCATGAGCAAACAGCAGTTAAAAAAGGTCACAAACATTAATTGTCATTAAAGTTTATGTTTTATTACTAAACCCTTGCTGTTTAATTTTTCAGATTTAGACTGCACTGGTGTCTCAATCTAGCAATTGTGACCAGATCACAAAGTAAGGATGTGTTTTCTGGTACCATCAAATGAATGAAAGACACATACCTGACAAGGTGTACCTAGTGGCCCAGAAGAGGATCATTCTGTTGCAATGGCAGCTGGGAGCCCTACAAGAGGAGAGGGCTCCTGAACCTTTAATAGCTGGGAGGAGATCAGCAGGTGTCACATGCATGAAAAGTGGCATCTGTGAAAAGCGACATCTGCTGAAATTCCTCCTTTTACGCAGCTATTAGAGATGCAAGGGAGCTCTGCCCACATCTGCTGTTGGACACTCTAGTCACTATGCAGACCTCAGTCTGAGAGTCTTAAGCAAGAGATCCTCTATCTATCTATCTATCTATCTATCTATCTATCTATCTATCTATCTATCTATCGATCGTATTGTCTTATCCACGGGTCAATGTAAGTAATGACTCTTATTCAAAAAGGAACCAGCTCCTGGTAAAAAGCATGAGTGTGATCTCTCCTGGAAGCACTGTTCTTGAAGCCCTCTACTCTCATCCATCCAGCCTTTAGTGTGAGCACAAACAGTTATGCCTGCTGTAATTTTGTACATTCATGGGCATTGTTTTTAATTTGCTTCATAATTTAGATCCTTTGTTACATGCCCTGTAGGTTTACCCTAACCTATCCACAGGTCATATCAAAATACATAATTTTGGTCCCAAAAACTTGTCCTCAACTTATACATGAGGTCAGGTCGACTTATTGTTGAATATATATGGTAGACCTTTTGTATCAATGGGATTTATTTCTTTGTTAATTTATGATTCAGCAATTGATTTAAATAATCCACTTTAGTTGGGACTAAGGACTGGATTTTGGCCTAGGTGATTAACAACAATAATAATAACCTTGCTTATATTTCTGGTTCTGGGCTATATTCAGAGTGCTGCCTCTAGCCCTGAAGTGACCCAGCTTGCCATAATGGTTTGAATGTCGGACTAGGATTCAGGAGACCAGAGTTCAATTCCCAGCTTGGACATGAAACCCACTGCATGACCTTGGGCAAGTCACATGCTCTCAGCCTCAAGGGAAGACAATGGCAAACCACCTCTGAACAAATCATGTCAAGAAAACCTCATAATAGATTTGCCTTAGGGTCTCCATAAGTCGGAAACAACTTGAAGGCACACAACAACAGCAGGCACCACAGGTTGTCTTGACCGAGGGGAGCCAGGAGATTTGTGACTGTGGAGGCAGTGAACCTACTCTTGCTTTTATAGCTACTTTTCCCAAAGTTGCTACAGGTTGAATGGAAGTGATCTAGGTGCTGGACCGTATTTCTGACAAAGGTTTGGCAGATGCCCCACTACAATCTAGAATAACAGTGGAAGGAGTGGTGGCAAAACCAAGAGTGAATTCACTGCCCAATGACAATATATTTACCAGCTGCCCCAGTTGCAGCTGCCAAAGCAGAATATACATGTAATAAATAAACTAGACTTGATGTTAAACGAACATCTTCATTTAACCTCAATGTTAACAAACAACAATATCCAGAGAGTATCCTGAAGAATGGCACCATAGAAGAAAAGGGCTAAACACTAACTCATGCAATGATAGCCCTTGCCCATTAATGGCACTATTTATTCTAGCAGAGAGTCAGCATGGGGTGAGTACTGGACTAGGACTGTGGGAGACTAGGGTCCTTTGCAGACTGCCAGAAATAGTGCAAATTGAGTCCACTTTAAGGGTTAGGGTTAGGTTAGGGAATCATAGGAACTGTATTTTATTGTGGCACCAGAACTCTCTGACAGAGAAGGCTCAATGTCTCAGAAAAAAAACAATTCCCATGACTCCCTAGCACTAACCTTAACCCTTAAAGTGGACTCAATTTGCACTATTTCTGGCAGTCTGCAAAGGCCCTAGGATTCAAATCCCCAGTCAGCCATACAAACACATTGGGCGAACTAGGGCAAGTCATCGATTATTGCATGAAGCTTCCTTCCTGACGCTGTTGCGGCTTTTTAAACACCCGAAACAGCAACAATTCTTTTCACATTACCATGCAATTGTGAATTAATAATAGGTTGCTGATGAATCTTTTCGCACTGCCATTCCATTTACTCATCAGCTACCTGAGGAGCTTATCACTCACCAAATAAGCCGTTTTACCTCTTCTGGCTTCAATCCTGGATCTGGGATACCCCCGGATGTTATCAGACATAAGTCGCCGTCGATTTAGCCACGATGTTGCCAGCCGAATCCATCCTGGGGTGAAGCCTCACTCAGCTGTCACTTTTTCGAAGTCAAGGAGCTTCCAACTTCAACAATTAAAAGTAAAGTAATCCTGTCTTTGCCTTTCTCTAAAAGAGTGTGGCTTGCCCAGAGTGGAGGGTGCAATGAAACTGGCTTAAATCCCCTTCTCTCTGAATTGCCCCTGAAAGACTTATGGCACATACTTTAACAAGGGATTAATTATGGGATTGACAGCTATTCATGGGATTTTCTCTGTTCATTAAAAGAAGCAGCAGAAGCACAGATTGCCTACAGGATACCTACTGCCTAACCACAGGTCGTGCGATAAGATCCTGCGATTACAGTTTTAATCCCGCTTCTATCCAACAATTTAAGAGCTGTGCAATAATCTCCATACTCTCTCAGCATCAGAGGAAGGCAAAGACAAACCCTCTCTGAAGAAACTTGCCAAGAAAACCCTATGATAGGATTGCAGTAAATGGGAGTTGACTTGAAAGCACAGAACAAAAATTTGTTCCATTTTTAAAAACAACATCATTGTGTCTTATGAAGTGGTCTGCAGTCCATATACCAAATAAAACATGTTAATCCTCAAAGTGTCACAAGACTTTTAATTGTTTTTGATGTATTAAACAACACATTTGTTGTGAGATTTTTGTTGATAAGATTATCAGTATATGGGTTTTGCCTTAAAACAAGGAGAGGCTTTGAGAAAAGAATGCTAATGCTTCTCATTGGTCTGGGAAAGGCAGCAAATGTCTTTCATGAAAGCTAGAGTTTGGTTTCTTGACACAGAGAACTCTCTGAATGTTTAAAACAAAAAGGGTTATGTGTGTGTGTGTACATTTAAAAGAGGCTAAATGCCAAGTGCTGTAGGCTACATTTCAGAGGAAGGAACTGGTAAAACCACTGCTGAGTATTCCTTGCCTAAGAAAATGATTCATGGGGTTGCCATAGATTAACAGCCAATTTAAAGGCACTTATATTGACACAAATACTGTAAAGCAGTGATTCCCAAACTTTGGTTGTCCAGGTGTTTTGGACTTCAACTCCCAGATGCCCTAACCTCCTTGGCCAAAAGCCAGATATTCTGGGAGCTGAAGTCCTAAACACCTGGAGGACTGCAGTTTGGGAGCCACTGCCCTATGGGCACCAGATCCTGCTTGATCTTGGAAGCTAAGCAGGATCAGCCCTTGTTAGTACTTGGATGGGAAACTGCTAATGAATATTAGGAGCTGTAAGCTATACTTCAGAGAAAGAACTGGAAAAAACACCTCTGAATACTCACTGCCTAAGAATATGCTGGAGAGAGCCAGGTTTGAACATTGGACTATAACTCTGGAGACCAGGGTTCAAATCCCAACGCAGCCATGGAAACCCATTGGGTGACCTTGGGCAAGTCACACTCTTTCAGAGAAAGGCAAATGCAAGTTCCCTTTGAACAAGTCTTGCATTGAAGACCCCATGATAGGTTTGCCTTGGACTCACTGTAAATTGGAAATTGGGGACTTGAACACACCCAACAACAAGAAAACCCTATGAAATTCATGGAGTTGCCATAAGTTGACAGGTGATTTAAAAGTGTGTGTGTGAGTGCACACACATACACACACGGAGTTTTGTACACAAGGATCTTTGAAACACAAAAAGAGAGGGACAGGTAGCCCTTTTGTGGTGGAGGGTTTCTCACAATGCCCCCCAGCCCTGGCTCTGGAGATTTGAAGGGAGGTAACAGAATTAATATCTGGGTGTTTGCTTGCCTCTGCTCATGCTCTTTCATTATATTTGTGAATAAAATGCCATCTGTCTCCAGGGATCTCTGTTCTGCCAGGCAACTGAACCTAGGTGGCTCTGCTCTGGAATGCCATCTGTCTGTCTGTCTGTCTGTCTACCTGCAAATTATGTTACAGTGGGGCCTTGATATCTGCTGGAGTTTCGTCCCAGGACCTCCCGTGGATACCAAAATCCATGGATGTTCAAGTCCCATTAAATGTAGTGGATAGTAAAATGGTGTCTCTTATATAAAATGTCAAAATCAAGGCTTGCTTTTTAGAATTTATACATTGTTTTAATATTTTCAAACTGTGGATGCTTGAATCCATGGATAAAGAATCCGTGGATACTGAAGGTCAACTGTATAACACTCCTATCTTAAGATCACTAAAAGCTGTTTGGTTTGTAACAAAACAACAATAGAGAGAGGTGTGGCTGAGCACTTGCTGGTACAGTGTAGGATCAAAAAGACTCAGGAGATTATCAAACAGGATTATAAAATGGAAGAAAAACAGAATAATGTCATCATTATATCGCAAGTGCGGCAAGCTTATCACATGACGTTGCACTCATCCAGTACTTTGCCTAGCCAGAACTCATGATCATCTCAAAACTTCTTATTAATGAGTAAACCCTGTGAATGATCTGCTGATGTCGCTCTAATGGTGCTATTGTGGAGGCATGAAAGCAGATAACTATCAGGGAGCTGAAATCGTTTCCTTTCCCCCCCCCATTTCCCAGGCTGCTATTTGGTACATGAACTTCCCAAGGATACCTTGCCATTTGTAGGATTGTTCTCAGAGTAGATTTCTGTGTTATTTCTTGCTATACAACATGTTTTTATTCAAACTGGATGAGAATTATGTTGTTAAATATTGAAATTTTGTTTAGTTTTGTTTGAGATGGAACAATGTTTTTTAGACATGTGCCGTGGTGCTATAACAGGCAGAAGGATGAGCATTTCTCTCCTAACTATGCACACATGGAACTCTACATTAACAATACAGCAAAGATACAACAATAAAAAGGATTTTGGTGTGCAGAACATAAGTGTGCTCCTCTTTTATTTTTGTCCTGGGGCTCAAGCGTGATTGCAAAACTGTGCGGAAAAATGTAGTGTTAAAGCGCTATTCTCCTGTTCACTGCCAGTAGTGCGATAGTTGTGGAAATGACCCTAGTGTGATAATCTTCTCAGCTACAAACCAGGAAAGATTGGATTCGAACCTTCCCTCTGCCATAAATCAGAAGGTGGCCTTGGGTGACCGCATTTGCTAAGCCTCACTCTGCTTCATTTCTTCCGAGGATGAATGGTGCTACTAACCTTTCTTGCATGTTTACTGTATTGCATGTTTACTGTATTCTTCAGTTTAGGGTTGCCCGGTCAGCCCCTGAGAGTTCAAGGCACTTGGCACTGGAAACCCTATTGAGAAATGTTAGGCGAGACAACACAATCTATGAGGTAAGGGTAAAAAAATATGAACAGTATAAACTGGGAGCTTATGAGGATGATCTTGTTGTGATAATGACCCAAACCCCAATGGACTCAATGAAGGCTCTTTTGGGGAGGGGGAAATTAAGGTATTTGGATAATAATCCGAATTTAAAGTGAATTGTGACAAAACAAACTTTCTGACTAAAAATATGATTTCAGAAGAGGACAATGAACTAAATGCTTTTTCAAATTTTGAAGGAGATAAAAGGGAGTTAAAATCACAAAGAATAATAGTTTATTATTTGAAAACAACTATGAAAAAGTGTGGAAGGAAATTAAAAGAGATTTAGAGTATATTTACAGACCCCTTTTTTGAAACGTATATGCCACTGTGATCAAGC
>CM034703.1:122566016-122576269 GCA_020142125.1 Phrynosoma platyrhinos
CCACCCACCCCCCACCCCAACCACCCACTTCTTTAGATGTTAAGACTTTCTCCCCTTCAAATGTTAAGACTTTCCTCCTTGAGATGGGAAGACTTTTCTCCCCTTCTTCTGATGGGAACAATTTCCTGTCCTTAAATGTGAAGATTTGCCCCCCTCAAGTTGGGAAGACTTCTTCTCTTCAGATGTTAAGACTTTCTCCCCTTTGGAGGTAAAAACTTGCCCTCTTTGGAGGTGAAGACTTTTCCCTTTCAGATATTAAGACTTTCTCCCCTTTGGAGGTAAAGACTTGCCCTCTTTGGAGGTGAAGACTTTTCCCTTCCAGATATTAAGACTTTCTCCCCTTTGGAGGTAAATACTTTCCCTCTTTGGAGGTGAAGACTTTTCCCTTTCAGATATTAAGACTTTCTCCCCTTTGGAGGTAAAGACTTGCCCTCTTTGGAGGTGAAGACTTTTCCCTTTCAGATGTTAAGACTTTCTCCCTTTTGGAGGTAAAGACTTGCCCTCTTTGGAGGTGAAGACTTCCCCCCTTCCAGAGCTGAACACTTACTCCTTTAGAGATGAAGACTTACCCCCTCTTTTAATGGGTCAGATTTTAAGACTTTGACCTCTTTATATGTGAGGACCACTTCAAATGGTAAGACTTTCCTCCTTGAGATGGGAAGACTTTCCTCCCTTCAGATGAGAAGACTTTCCCTAGATGTGTCTCCCCCAGTCATGCTATAGTCCCTTCCCCAAAATATTACCTTTTAATTTCTCCCACTCTTTCCAGTCTTTCTTCCCCCTAGTAAATTTCTCCTCCCCCTCAAGAATTTAGGATGCCTCTCTTTTCCAGAAGCCCTGTTTCTCCCTCCTCCTCCTCCTCATACTCTGGAAAGGACTCCTACCTTGCATTTAAAAACCCTATAATTTCATGCTGCCTCGTCCTACCTCCCCGCTCCCAATTTATGAGAAAGAGTAAGTCATCTGGCTTGCAGGGGTGACTAAGGGGTTATTCACCTCCATGGGGTGGCTGTGCCCATTGCCTGGATGGTTTAATTTGTGAGCTTGCCAGTTGGGTTTCTATATGTCAAAGGAAGAAGAAAAAAAGTGTGTTTTATTTTTTGGGTTGAGGAGTGGGGGGAGTCCTGCCAGGGTGTAAGTGAATGTTGTTGCATAGTTGTGAGTCTTTTTGCAGAAGTCTTGGCTCAGTAATGGCAGTAACTAACTTGTAGCTTTGTCCACATTGAAGCCATCAGGGCTTAAAAGTGTTCATGGCCTCAGGTGTCTATGTGAGTGAACTTGTTTCTAAGGAAATAACGTTTTGAGTTGTGTAGTCCAGGAGTTCATAGTTCTTAGTTCTTTCATGTTGGATTTACCATGAAAGAAAGCTCACTGCTAACAATTAGCTAAATGCTCTTCTATAGTGGACTTATTTTAAACATTTCTTTTGGCTCTGGTAGTGAGAAAGAGAGAGAGAGGGGGGGAGACATGAGAGAAAGTGGAAAAATTCATAGATGAGAAGAACTATCAATACCTAATGAACTGTGCTTCAAAAACTGTTTTGAATGATTTTGCTTTTTGTAAGATGAATGTTTTGCAAAAAATAAAGTTAGTGTGGTGGCACCATGGTTTAAATGAGAGTAGCACGTTATGAACTGGAAAATTAGTTGTGGGACATAACTGCTGAAGAAACACACTTGTTGTAGATTCAATTCATCCTTGAAATGTGAACATCACTTTATGTTGGCATTTAAATTTTTGCATTTCTGTAGTAAATAAACATGTTTTTATGGTTAATTACAAGTGCACTCTGAACTTCATATGCTCTAGATAAATTGCCCCAAATCCTCCTATAAGCACTGGCACTTTTTAGTTTCAAAATATTTGTTATATTTTTTAAATGTATTATTGCATGAAAAAGTTTATATTGAGAAGCTACAAAGAATAAGATTTATTTTTAAATATTTTCCTTTTTGTGGAGGTGCCAAACTTTATATTGCTGCTTGTCCTTGAAATCTGTATTTTTAAGAACATCAAAATTAAAGATACATATTGACTTGTGTATTGACTTGAATACAGATTTCAGTGATAAACAGCAATATAAAGCTTGGCATCTTAGGAAAAGGAACATATAAATAAATCTTATTCTTAATAGTTTCATGAAAAATGTTTCTTAGTAGCTTCAAGTTTTATCTACTAATACACTAAGATTTCAATTCTGGCATTCTGTTTCTCCTGATTTGCAAGTTTTATGTTGTTTCTAACTTGTGATGATCTGCTTGGCTAAGAGATTTGCCATACAATAGAACTAAACAATAGATATTGTTCTTGTTAGTCATAGGCTAATCTTACCATTAGAAGAATAATGTTACTTGCATATACTAATTGCCACTTCATATAGAAGAGTCAAATACATTGTAAATTTGTCATATGTTTGTCATAATTTCAGAGGTGACTAAGTATATAGGTGTGGCGAATACACACACACTACAGAAACATGTGCTTGTTTCTGTTAGGTGTTGTGAAGTGGTCTTCGACATAATTTTTTAGTCTCTTGTAATGTGGTCTTAAGGATAGTTTGCTTGAAGGTGTCAGATGCAGCCTTGCAACTGGGCTTGACAGATGCTGTATTACAATGATATAAAAAAATGGCCCAATTAAGGGTTTCTCAAAGTTTTTACTCTATCTACTTGTCTACTGGCTTTCTATATATGTCAAAATATTTGGGGCCGTATTTAAACATGGCTTAGGGCACTAAGCTAGCTCATGTGGCGCACTGGCCAGGTTGTCCTGCTGGTCTCCATCACACACAGTGAGAATACTCCTTGGGACACTTTCATATGTTGGTGCCTTCCAAGGGAAGATTGGCAATTGTCATTGAGCTGTCTTTCAAACAAGCTGACCCATTGCAACTCCTCTTCTGATTGAGGAGCTTTTGATAAGTCTGTAAAAAATCCAAGATTCCTGATCTAGATGTGGTGTATTAATAGTCCTGTACTAGAGATGGCCTTTGAAATACTTTTCTGACTAGGTTTAACCAAGAAGCTCAAAAAAGTCAAATTTCATTGACTAGGTCTAAGTAGTGTGAAAATCCTTTTGACACACCATTGCAAGTCTCTTGCTAACTTAATTTTCAGGTACCCTTTGTGTGCTTGAAAATGAATGCAATATGCTTCTAAAGAAGGCTGAACTCAAATAAGGCACTACCATATATTCTACAAGGAAGTCCTTCTTGGGCATTGTTACTAGTTCATATGAATTTGAAAAAAAACAACAACATCAAAATTATAAGTTTCAAGCACATCCATACTGCATATTTTAAAATCTGATTGTTGTGCTGGTTCACATTGGAGCAAAGTTGTTTGAGTGTTGTGTAGCTTTGATCAATACAGAGAGTGGTTTGTATCCATGCGGCCATAGATATATCAGTCATAGGTGAAAGGAGTGGGGCAGTTTGGTTCTGTAATGCTTCATGCAGCTAAGCTCCCATTACAGACAGTTCCAAAAATTTGGTACTTGGTCCTTTTTGGATATAGGGGTCTGTGTGGCAGTCAAATGGTGGGCAGTGTGTGGTGTGTGGTCTTCTTAATGTTTAACCCAGCCCATCTCTACCACAGTTCAGTTCTGTCTGAATTTTGTCTGAGAAAGGCATTTATAGGCAGGTACTAGGTAGTCTGTTGGAGTGAATTGCAAATATATTGTTTATGTTGTCTTTCTGGCACAGTGTCTTGGGGTGGCCAGTAGAAATGGCCCAATACCTCATCTCAAATGAAGTTTTCCAGTGTAGCTATCCTTGTCCCAAATAATAGAGCTGTTTACTTGCTTCTTTGTTTTATAGGACTGGAGTTCAGGGGCATTCCTTTTTTGTGAAGCGTCTTGTTCAGTATGAGAATACTATGATGTTGAAACAAAATGGGTTTTAGCTTGAATAGAAATATTAATGTGCTGTCTTGTTTTTTTCTAACTTTCAGGGAAATAACCCTATTTATTGCCCATTTTATGCCTAAAATTCAGAATGAGCAACAACCAGTAATTGCATATTTAAAATTACACTGTAATAGCACACATTATACAATTACATTGTTTTCCAGGTGCTCGCAATACAAATAGTGTGAATATGTGTGCAAATAAACAGGTAAAATTAAGATAAAACCCACACCAGCACTGCTGTTAATAACACCCTTTCCCCATTTCATTCTTAAGTATCTCATTTTTACCTCCTCCCATCAGATAAACTTATCACTGCCTTGCTCCACAGTCCCATCTTGAAAAACTTTCCTGGATTTTTGCCACTTCAGGCTGCTGGTGGCAGTGGGAAGTAATGGTTGGAAGTAATGCTCCCTCATGAATAAGAGTTGACCTACACAGTATATGAAATGAAGTAGTAGAACTGTGGTTCATGTCATATCAGGTTTCAGATGGGAAGACTGCATTTTTTTTATTCCTGTGTTTAAAGTTAAGGCCAACTTTCTAACAGTACCTTTGCATGAGTTGTGAGGAAACCCATAATTATATTGTTTGAGTTTTTGTGACTTTTATCTAAAAACGAATACTTAGTATGTGAAGCATTCCAAATAAAAGAAAATGCCTTGACACACATTTCAGCTTGCTCTGGTCATTTCCCTTGAGAATACTTTATATCAAGTTCTTGGTCACTTCTGACTTTAATATAATTGAGTGTAAATGAAGGTTTGGTATTAAAACACTGTAACTGTAAATGTAAAATGATTGTTTGTCAGTCAGCAAAGTGCAGTTGTTTCACCATTCCAGAATATTCAGACATTAAAGTTCAGTTTAAATTAGATTTTTTTTTAAAAAAACAAGGTACCAAAAATTTAACATACATGTCTAAATATGAGGAAGCATAAAACTAATATACATGCATAGAATCAAGTCTGCAGTCCTGCTAGTTCCCTAGAATGTTAGACAAAAGGCAAATGCACCCTGAAGTAAGCCCAAAGGATGCTGAATATGCATTAAAATATGCAGTAATATAGTTCCACCCAGTACTTTTGTCTCAAGTTGGGGCAGTTGTGCAAAAATGTTGGCTGCTGTGAAGCTGATCTCACTGTGTGTGTGTGTGTGTGTGTGTATATATATATATATGTATATATATATATGGTTGTATATATGCACCTGTGTACTTAAATTTGCACATAGAGTCATAGAATCATAGAGTTGGAAGAGACAACAAGGGCCATCCAGTCCAACCCCCTGCCATGCAGGAATTACATACTTAAAGCATTCCTGACAGATGGTCATTCAGCCTCTCTTTAAAAACCTCCAAAGAAGGAGACTCCACCACTTTCTGTGGCAGAATATTCCACTGTCAAACAGCTCTTGCTGTCAGGAGGTTTTCCCCTAATGTTTAGGTGGAATCTCTTTTCCTGCAGTTTATATCCATTGCTCTGGGTCCTAGTCTGTAGAACTGCAGGAAACAAGCTTGCTTCATCCTCAGTATGACATCCTTCAAATATTTAAACATGGATATCATGTCACCTTTTAACCCTCTCTTCCCCAAGTTAAACATAACCAGCTCTCTAAACTGCTTCTCATAGTGCTTGGTTTCTAAACCTTTCACCATTTTGGTTGCCCTCCTCTGAACATGCTCCAGTTTATTAATATACCTCTTGAATTGTGGTGCCCAGAACTGGATATGGTATTCCAGGTGAAGCCTGACCAAAGCAGAAAAGAGTAGCACTATTACTTCCCTCAATATAGACACTACATTCTTTTTGATGCTGTGTAGGATCATATTGGCTTTTTAAAGCTCCTACATCTACTGTTGACTGATGCTTAGTTTGTGGTGTACTAAGATTCCTAGATCCTTTTTGCATGTACTATTGGCAAGCCAGGCTTCACCCATCCTATCACCTGTGCATTTCATTTCAAGTGTAGGTACCTTGCATTTCTGTTAAAATTCATTTTGTTATTTATGGCCCTGTTCTAATCTGCTAAGGTCATTTTGAAGTCTGATTCTGTCTTCGGGGTATTGGATACCCCTCCTAATGTGGTGTCATCTGCAAATTTGATAAGCATGCCCATATTCCACCATCCAAGTCATTGATAAAGATGTTGAATAGCATTTGGCCCAGGACTGAACCCAGTGACACCCTGCTAGTCACTCTTTCCAGAAGGATCTGTGCAGAAGCATGGAACAAAATATGCTCATCCTGCATCCTGTTCCTTCCTGTAGAGACCTTGAGTCTTGGCACTTCTGTGTATTGACATTTTTTACAGCAACATGCCCCAAGTCAAGGGCAGAGTACCTACGGTATATGAAGTGGTTCTCTTCTGCTGTGCTCTCGTCCCCGTCCCTGATATCTTGGGTAGTTTTGTCTAATGATCTTGTGAGCTGACAGAAATGTAGACCCTAGCCCCTGCTCTATTTATTTCTATTAATATATATATATATATATATATATATATATATATATATATATTCATAATTGAGCTTAAATATCCTAAAGGTACCAGATACTGGAAGCTAAATAGAGTCACCCCAGCTATTAATTGGATGGCAGATCGCCAACAAATAGCAGGTGCTATAGGCTGTACAGTATTTCAGAAGGAAGAACTGACAAAACCACATGCAAATTCCTTACATAAGAAAACCCAATGAAATTCACAGGATTGCCATAAGTTGACAGGGGATTTGAAGGTGCACATGCACACACACACACACACACACACACATTTCTATATAGGTTGACCCAAGGAAAACTGTATAGGTTTACCTGTCTAAAAGTGCCATCAATCCCAGTAGTCTTTTCCAGCCTTTCTACAAATGGGATCACAATGAGTTGGGAGGATTGAAAAACAGATAACATGAGCTGTGAATGCTGAGTACACTGTATATGTTTTAACTTTTTTTAAAAAAACCTATAATTCCATAATGATGTGTGTTGGTTTTCAAACTGGAGATCAGCAGCTAGCATTCTTTTACTAGATACTGATGGGCCCCAGAGATAAAAAAGAAAACCAGCCACTGTTGTAGTGAGCTTCGGATTGAGTCTTGTTGTTGCCCCATCTCCATTTTTTCTCAAAAAAAAAAAAAAAGTTGTGATTGAACTAATCCTATAGATTAAAGCTATAGAATTTACCAAAGGTGAAGCCATTGGAACAATTCATTTGCTGTGCATTAAATGTTCCTCCAGATGTCGCATAGCTGCAACTCCCAGCATAGCCAGCGGTGATGGATGCTGAGAATTGCTGTTCAACAATATATGGAGAGCCACATGATTCCCATGCCTGAATGAAATGCACATGAAAACATCAGACTCTTGCACCATGTTGGAGGATAAACTTGCATACCGAGTGACTCACATTGCTGTACTTAATATCTGCTGACTAGTTCATATGTATATAAATGCTTCACTTTTCACCTCAAGTATTGTTAATACTTGAAATAAGCTAAATTTGCTGGTTTTGGATAAAATAAAAATTGGAGGCTCATATATCAGTGTGCACATTTGAGACAGCAATGGGAACTATGAGTAGAAGGATTATGAAGCAGAAACTGTTGCCAAAGCTAGTCCTCAAGTAGGTAGACATATGCTGGAGTCCTGGATTGGATATCTGTTTAAGGAGATGTTACTTACTAATGTCTCTTGGCTTGACCCTTGCTTCAAGACCATCCTAAGAGCCAGCCACTGGATCGGGCAAAGGGAGGACAATATCCCCCCCTTCTCCTACCAGTAATGACAAGAACTTGTGACAGAAGTCCTGCTTCTCATGGTTGCAGCCTCATTTGCTGGTGTGAAGGGGTGGAAATATTCTCTTTTTTGTCCCTTGATCACGAACGGACCTCTTTCACCCCATCTGTTGCCTGCCCCTTAAGGTGGACTGGTGTGGCATTTACATAGGATTATGGTAAGACTATGTAGTTTAGTAAATACTGTACAGATCAGTTACAGATCCATATGTCTAGCTTACGAATCTGTAACTACAGTACTGAATACCAGCCATAGTCTGCTGACATGTGCTGTGTGTACCTAGTAATATCCAGAGGTGGAAAGTATTCATAGTAAGCTATCCTAAGCCACCTCATTTGAAGTCACTGCTTTATAACATAATGCTTGAGGTTGTTTACGGAAAGACTCAATTTTGTGTTAGTCTTCTTGGTCTTGAAAAGAGCTGCCTTTCTCCATGTGATAGAAAAGCATAGCCACTTTGATGCTGATCTCTGCATTCTCAGTTCCAGGGCACCCGCTTTAGAAAAGGAGCAGCAGATAGGGTCACATGTAGAAAACCACATACCTGTACTAAAAAAAAAGTTGTTGGTGTTTTTCTTTTGGAACCACTTTTAACATCCATAGTTTAGCCTTGTAAATAGCCACACCTGGGATCAGGAACATTCCTTGTGGGTGAGTAGCTTGTCAAATCTGCATACGCCAAGGTTCATACCAACAGGTGGCTTGGTAAAACTAAGCAGAACATCCTATATATCTTCAGGGCTGCACTTGATAGCAGTGCTACTTAAGTCAGAACTGAAGCAAACTACTCTTTTATCCTTTAAAAAAATGCGCAAGCACCACATAATTAGGCATTTTGTTTCTCAAGATAAGATTACTGAAGGTAGAGGTGTATGAATATTTTAAGTGCATTGCTCGGTTTCAGCCGTTCTTTAAAAGCATGAATGGTATTTTTTTTAAAAAAACCCCATCATTTAACATATGCTAGTGGTTTTCTAAAGTAAAAGTCCTATAGATGATAATATGCATTATATGCATTATAGATGGTTTATATATCTATTGTCACTGTTTTGAAACTGTACAAGTACTAATTATGCAAATAAAGCACTTTTTTGGGATACCAGTGGGATACAACGGGATACAAATGAACACTTCATTAAAATATAGCCCATATGAACTTCATATCTGACAAGGAACAGGGTGTTTTTGAGCTCTATTATGATGTGAATGTTGCTATTTGAAGTGATACTAGTTAATGATGTGTCCTTATGCTCTCCACGTTATGGATGGCATTATCTGTGTGGAAGGCCTATCAGGTGGATCTGTGTAACCTTGGTTTTTGGCTTTGTTAATTCTAACCTTGGGAAATATGATTGTCCTCTAAAGAGGGCTTGGTTCAATCCTTGCTGAAGTGTGATAGATAGAAATGAGTGTGTTTCACACATTAGCTCAGGGGTAGGCAACCTACCCCCTTTAAGGGCCGAGGGACTTCAGCTCCCAGAATCCCAGGAGCTATTGGCCAACATGGAATTATTGGCCAACATGGCTAAGGCTCCCTGGGCCCTTAAAGGGGACAGGTTGCCTACCTCTGCATTAGCTGATATTGTAAACAGCTAAATTATCTGAGTTTTCATCATCTGTTAAGGGAGACAGTATGACTAACCTGCATATGCTGTGCTTCCAGTGAGTGTGTCTGAGAGCAAATGGTGATGTCTAATTATGTGGCTTTAACTTAGATCTGGCAGATGTAGGGAATGGTATCTATGTAATACATGTGTAGGCCTAGTGTGAGAGAAATTGCATTGTTTTTGGGATATTGATAATTCTTGAACAAAGCAAGAGAACTTTTAGTTTGCTTTTCTTGCAGGGAAAAAAAATCTTGTGGTGGGGTTTGTTCTCTGTGACCATGGCCAGTAAAGCTTTCTACAGGCCTTTGCAGACTGCCAGAAATAGTGCAAATTGAGTCCACTTTAAGGTTTAGGGTTAGGGAATCATGGGAATTGTATTTTATTGTGGCACCAGAGCTCTCTGACAGAGAAGGCTCAATGTCTCAGGAAAAAAAATTCCCATGATTCCCTAGCACTAACCCTAACCCTTAAAGTGGACTCAATTTGTACTATTTTTGGCAGTCTGCAAAGGCCCTACGACTTTCATTTCTTTGGTAGATGCAAACTTGGCTGTTGAAATCTCAGTCTTTACAATAACTCAATTTCTTTCTGTGCACATTGATAGCTGAATTGTACATAGCTTTAAACCTATGCACTGTATCATTAAAAACACAAATTGAACTCCAGATTAGAAAGAGTTGTGTTTAAAAAGATACTTATAAATCAATTAAGTAGATAATTAATTTGTCTTAAATAGATAGTGACTTGGTTTTGTGTGGATTGTATGTGTAATTTCAGAAAGCAGAAACCTATAGTGCGTTGTTCTAAAGTATTTGATGCTTGAGGATCACAGTTTACATGCAGTTCTCAAGTTTTCTCTCCAAGCAGCTTACAGGAAGTTTGTAAACTATTTTATGTGCCTTTGCATTGTAAACTTAGGGGGGTTGCAGACTGCCAGAAATAGTGCAAATTG
>CM034703.1:122576369-122588252 GCA_020142125.1 Phrynosoma platyrhinos
ACTCAATTTGCACTATTTCTGGCAGTCTGCAACCCCCCTTAGTTCACTAACATTTATACCATTCTTTGGGCCACTAGTGTTCAATAATATCTGATTATAAATACTAGCAAAAGCTTCCATTTAAGTACAGTATTCTTTCACTTCTGCCTTATCTATTTAATATACAAGTTCATCAAAATGTTTGGGAGCAGAAGTGTTTTGGATTTAGGATTTTTTTTCGCATTTTTGAATATTTGCATGTTCATAATGCAGATATTTACATTTTGGAGATGGGACCCAAATCTAAACATGAAATTCATTTATTTGTATACAGCTTAGACACATAGCCTGAAGGTAATTTTACATGAAACAAAGTTTGTGTACATTGAATCATCATAAAGCAAAGGTATCACTATCTCAACTACCTGTGTGAATAATTTTGGATTTAGAAGTATTTCAGATTTTGGAATTCCAGATAACGGAGACTCAACCTGTATGCAATTCTGCTCAGTTTCCACTGTTAAGTAGCAAATGGTATATCCTTCTCACTAAACAAGGACTATTTTAAACTGAATTCACTTTTTTTAAAAAAAGGGGAAAAAAGAAAGCTGCTTTCTTGATGCTTGTGAACATTTGTACCACATTGTTCTGGAGTGATTAATATCAAGGTGGAAATTAGTTTTTAGAAGGTTGTCTGAAGTAGCTCCATTTAATGAAGATGTAAGTAAACTGTGTTGATTTTTTATTTCCTTTTCTTTTTTTGGTCTTTTGAGAATAATTTGCACTCCCAGGAACTTTGGATTCACATTAGTTCATCAAAAATATCTCACCAATATCTAAAGTAGCATGAATTGTACTGATGGAAATCTAATTATTAGGTTTGCTTCCAAGTTTTTGGACAGAGAATGAATGAGAGGTTTTGCAGTAGTTACCCTCTTACCTGGCTGGTCTCTGAGATCATAACTTGAACATTCAGGGAGGTAGTTGTTGCTGTTGTTGTTTGTGCTTAGAAGTCATTTCCAACTTATGGTGATTCTAAGGCGACCCTGTCATGGGGGACACCTGGGCCCAAAGTCTGCTCTCTGTCAAAAAGCTGAAAAATGGTCTGGTGAAGATATGAAGATAAAAAGTGGCAGGCATGAATAACTCTTAACTCTTCCTTTATCTGCTTTCCTCTGACAAGTGCCATATAATTGAATGATAACCTGGTGAGAGGCATCTGCAGGTGAAAAATTGTGGATATTGGAACGAGAGCCAGCATGGTGTAGTGGATTCAGTGTTGAATTCAAACCCCCACTTGGCCTTGGACAAGTCACACTCTCTCGAGTTCAGAGAAAGGCAAAGGCAACCTCCTCTGAACAAATCTTGCCATGAAAACCTTGTGATAGGCTCGTCTTAGGGTTGTCATAAGTCAGAAATGGCTTGAAGGCATGCAGCAACAACAACAACAGATGGGAGCAACATTTGGTTCTCCATCTTTGTGCATATTTCTCGGTTTTTTCAATCTGTGGGGTCCTTGATCCCTGAAACATGTAGCTTGATCTGATTCTACTGTAAGCTCAAGGATTTTTCTACTTGTATATCTTGGCTTTCTTTATGCTACAATATTGATCTTTGATATGAGGAAATGAGTCAAGCCTTAATTGTTAAATGCAGTATGAACCAATTTTTGCACTTTTGTAATAACCAGTATAACTTCGGTTTTTGGGAGGTCTTGAACTATTTTAAATGCTTGGGGCTCACTTCATGTGCTATTTCCAGAGATGTATGTATAGTTGACACCCTTTCAGACTATTGCTATTATGCTGTTACAGACTGCATGTTTGGCAATCTGCATATCTGCCAAATAATCATCTTGGCTAGTTTGGGAGTAGGTTAATCATTTGTCATATAAGTCAAATACTTCTTTAGGTGAGTTTGTAGAGCAATTGTATTCAGATTTTTGTAACAATGGTTTGTCTCGCACACCATACAGTGTGACTACACACCATACATCTTTGCATGCAGAGTTGTACATTGTGCTATGCAACTACTGCATTAAATGCATTGCCCAGTTGCATGCACAACTAAATGCACAACACTGGGGACAACCGAGGTCCCACTGTATTAAGCTATGACTCTTTTTTCTTCTTTTTCTTCCTAGCTGGTGTGAGGAAAAGGAGACTTCCAAGCAACCTCAGAGAGTAAAAGGACTCCTTTTACTCTTATGAGACTGTTTGGCAGCAAAGTTCCACTCTGCTGTCTATCCAACACAATCACCACACAACACAAGCCCATCTCTATTTGCCTCCTTTCCTTTCCCACCTTCTGGGCCTTGTCAGGGAAAGTAGGGAAGGAATGGAAGAATAAGGTGGCAATGTGTTGGGAAAAATTATGATTTGCATTTTCCTGTTCCTCTTTAGTTAGGCAGGATTTCACCCCCCTTCTCTCCCATGTGCGATATGAAGCGGTATATAAATGAAGCTGCTTTGCTCTCATTCTGACTGTCAATCATAAGAGGGAGTTTAACTGACTCTCTGAACATTCTAAACTGCCAGTCAGCAGTCAGTAACTGCTAGTCAGCTGTCTGTAACAGTCCTCCTCTGAGGGAGGTTAACATCTCTCTTCTTGCTTTATAAACTCCAGTTAGATTAGGTTTAGTTCTTTTATGTAAAAATTTATTAAAGCCATTATTTTGTCTTATTGAGTTAGTCTTCATTCTTTAGGAAGACAGATTTAAAATAATAGTCTGATCCATGTTTTTGCTGCTCTGCTGATGAAAGTTAACTCTTAACAAGTTTAACTTTCATACCTGCATATTTTAGTTTACCTTTAAAAGGGTTAACACCCTGGAAACTAAAAGTGCAACCCCACATTTTTGGGTTATGGGCCCAGTGGAGACCCAATAAGCTGCCAGGGACACGGTAAGCTCTCAGAAGGGGACCCAGAGGAGACACAGTGAGATCTCAGAAGGATATTTTATTTTTAAACTGCTTCTCCTGAAGATATTGACTTCAAGAAAAAATATTTTTTTCTTACTCAAACAATAGAAAATTGCTTCAATTAATCCTAATTTCACAATGATCAATGAAATACTAACTGGAACAAATTATAAAACGTGGTAATGGAAAATGCAAATGTACCTGACTACAGTGGGTGTATTTAAAACAATAAATGGAAGAGACCCACAGAAGCAGAAATACATCAACAACAGTTTGATGAAAGTGCAGAAAAAGCAGCAGCATATATATGTTTGTCTGTAGATCCCAGCATTGCTTAAGGTTTAACTGAAGCAAAACAAATATGGGACAAACTACAGAAAATATTTAATACTCCAAGTACTTCTAATCAAACAGCTCTCTAGGTCAAACTTGTTAACACCAAGTTGCATCATCCTGAATTTTTGAATCAGCATATTGATGGCTTTATGGCAACTTTGGGCCTTTACAGACTACCAGAAATAATGCATTTTGAGTCCACTTTAACTGCCCTGGCTCAGTGCTAGGAAATCAAGGGAATTGTAGTTTTTTTCAGAGACACTGAGCCTTCTCTGTCAGATCTGGTGCCATAATAAACAGTTCCCCTGATTCCCTAGCACTGAGCCAGGGCATTTAAAGTGGACTCAAACTGTATTATTTCTGGCAGTCTGTAAAGGCCCTTTGTCTGGAGTTACAACACATGGAGAATCCTTTCCAGAACATGCAAAACTTGGACTGTTTTTGGCAAGTCTTCCAAAATATTACTCTCCAATAATTAATGCTTTACAAGTTAAAGAAGATGTTTCTTTATAAGATGATGTTACTTGAATTGTTAAATTTCAAAATTGACAAAACCTGATGGAAGATAACTGTATTACAAAAACAACAGACAGAGAATTAATGCAATTTGTTGCAGAGGATTTGAAAAAGACTTCCTTTTCTTCTAAATCAGATAGAAATAATGTTAACAAGTCAAAACCTAGAGCTGAGCTGCAAATGCTGTAAAGTCAAGGACTGAATACTAAGAGCAAAAACAATTTTAAGAAAGAAGCTTTTATTCCTAAACAGAAATCTTCCAGTCATGTTGATATCAGTTTGATTCAACAACAGTTATTTCAAATTGCTGGAGATAAATATAAAAACTAAGTTCTAATTGATAGTGGAGCAAGTGCTCATTCCTGTCTATCTTGCTAATGGGCAAGAAGTTTTTGCACAAGGAAAAGGGACTGTTATTTTGAAAACAAAACTTGGTCCTGACAGAATAGGAACTTTAAAAAATCCCAGATGCTTAGTATGTACCAGATTTGCAAACTTCCTTTTACAGTGTGCAAACTACAACATCAAGAGGCAACCATGCCAGTTTAAGAAAGCAAACCTGTTTTGGTTTTCATGGTAAAACTTTGATTTTTAGAGCAGGCTTAGGATCTTCTGGATGCTATCAGGTGCAGATTTTACATTCGTCTGTGAACAGTGTGACCAGATGTAATCACAAAGACTGTTCAACTTTATGGCATTGCAGATTTGCTCATCGAAGTGTTGAAAATATTAAGAAACTGGCAAATCAAGAGCTTGCAAGAGACTTTAAATTCAAAGCATGCTCATTATTGTCTCATTATTCACCTCCTTGGGGTGGCTGTGCTCATTGCCTGGATGGTTTAGTTTGTGAGCCTGCCAGTTGGGTTTCTATATGTCAAAGGATTGGATCTTTTACATTCTGATCTTTCTGGACCAATGAATTAAAAGTCAGCAAGAGGTAACTCTTATTTTATGACAATTAATGATGATTTCAGCAGACACACACATATTTTTTATCTTCTCAGAGAGAAGAGTCAAGCATTTCAAAAATTCAGAGAGTACTTTAATAGAGTCTCTAACAAATTTGGCTACAAACCAAAGAGCCTTTACACAGACAACAGCACTGAAATTATCAATGCTGAATTTGATGATTTTTTTGAAATAGTATGGCATTAAATATCAGACCATGCAGGCTTATTCTCTGAAACAAAATTCCATGGCAGAGAGAATGAACTGAACTCTCAAGGAGATGGCAGTCACCATCCTTTTGGAGGCTAATATGCCTAAATGCTATTGGTCTGAAGCCATCATGACTGCAACATACCTGTGTAACAGATTACCAACTAAAGATGTAGCCCCTTTCCACTTATGGCATGGAGTCAAGCCAGAATTAAACCATCTGAAGGTTTTTGGAAGCAAAGCATTTACCTATATTCCCAAGCAGAACAGAGGTAAACTTGACTGCGGAAGTGAATTTTTGTTGGGTATGCTAGAAATGGATACAGAATTCTAAATCCAAATGGACACACAATAAAATTAACAAGTGCTGTTTATATTGATGAAAGACCACAGCCCAAATCTAGTCAAAACCAAGATGTTTATCAAGATTTATTTGCAAAAGAAGAAGATTTCTACCAGCAATCAAATCACATGGAGTTATGTCATCCTCCAGAAGTCTTACATCCAGAAGGGGCTACACCTGCAGTAGACCAGCCTAACAGTGAGGAACCTGACGGCATGCAAGAAGCAGAGCTAGGTATCCAAATCCAGATGAGAAGGTCAGAACGCTCCAATAAAGGTATGCCACTTGACAGATTCTCTTATCAAGCCACAGAGGAATTAATTCCAAAACCCTCTTATTGGAAGAAGATCAAGGGAATTCCAAAGACAGATTCTGAGAAGTGGGTGCAAGCTGCTAGCAAAGAAATGCAATCTTGATATAAAAATAAGACATGTACTTTATCAGAATTGCCAGAAGGAAAAAGAGCAATTGGCTGTAGATGGGTCTTTACCACAAAGCTAGATGCAAAAGGTGAGATTCAAAGATACAAAGCAAGACTTGTGGCTAAAGGTTATACTCAAAAGTATGGTGAGGACTACTACGAAACCTTTGCTGGAGTAGTCACTCATACAACTATCAGAAATCTCTTAGCTGTCTCAGATTATAAGAAAATGAATTTTCAACATGTGGGTGTTCACAAAGCTGTTCTTTATGGCGATCTCAGTGAACAACTTTATATGGAACAACCTCCAGGATTCCAAATATCTGGAAAGGAACATCTTGTATGCAATTTATAAAAGATCATTTGTGGTTTAAAGCAAGCAGAGCATGGAGTAAGAAAGTGAACCAGCTTCTTATTAAAGAGGGGTTCACTCCAGGCACTGTTGACAATTGTGTTTACAAGAGATTCAGATATAATAGAAGGACTTACATCACAAGTTATGTTGATGATTTGATCCTGTGCAGTGAGGGCAAATCAGATAGTGAAGAGATAATCCAAAATCTCAAGAAAAAAATTGATATCAAGAATTTGGAGACATCTCACACTATCTTGGAGTGCAAATACAAAGTGACAGTGATGGTAGGTTCTTCCTGAATCAAAAGCAGAAGATATTGGATCTTCTGGACCATCTTGGTCTGAAAGATGCAAATGCTATGCCAACTCCAATGGAAGTAGGATTCTTAAAGGACATTAAGAAATCCGAATCTTTTCAAAATGGAGACAAGTATAAGACTGCAATTGGAAAACTCCTATACATTGCCAGCTTCACCAACATAGCAACTGACATAGCAAATGCTGTTAGCATCTTATGCAGAATGGTCAACTCTTCTACAGAAAAAAGATTTCATTGCAGTTAAGAGAGTTGCCAGATATTTAAAAGGAACAGCAGATTACAAACTGATGCTGCCAGTCTGTCACCAACCACAGCTGATTGCCTATGCAGATGCAGACTGGGCTGCAGATATGGCAGACAGAAAGTCAACCACCGGAAACCTGATTTTCTATGGTGGAGGAGCTGTAAGTTGGGCAAGATTCTTCTACATGTGCTGAGTGTGTTTCAGCAACAGCAGTATGTTATGAAATCAAATGGCTGCAGAACTTGCTCCTGGAATTTGGGATAACAGAATCCAAACCAGCCACTTTGATGCAAGATAATCAAATCTGCATCAAGATTTCACAGAGTTAAAAATCACTCAAGAAGAACATTGACATTGCATTACATAAAGTGCAAGAAATGTGTCAGAATGGATTTGTCCAACTGGAATACTGCAACACCAAGGTGATGATTATAGAGATCCTCACTACACTTCTGCCAAAAGATCATTTCCAGAGGCTACATGAAGGGATGAAGATTCTTGACGTCGGTCCAGGAGAATGAGAAGGGGGTTGTTGGAAAGATTTATGTATTGAAGCCCCAGCAACTGCACTCCCAGCCCCAAGGATACTGCAAAGGGAGACAGAGTAACCGCATGGGCCGGCAGCAGCTGCTTTAATTTTTGTTTTGTTTTCAAATGCATGCACACATGCACAGGACCATCTCTCCACACCTGTGCATCTGTGCAGGAAATCATCCCTGCGCACCTACACAGGACCTGTCGTAGGCTAGTATATAGTCTGTCACTCTTTGTGTACAAAGGTGACTGAAGTTCGGCATCCCTGTGCACCTGCACAGGTTCTATCGTACACCCACATATCATGCAAAGATTTGCTGACCTCTGCTTCCCCCCAAGGAGTGGGTGCAGTAGACAGGTGCCACCGTATGATTGTGCCACCCTTGGAGTGAAGCAACGGGTTTCTCAACTGAAAAGACACTCCATCATCCTCCACAAAACATGTCACCAGATCAGGGGAAAGGGGAGAGGTACATACAAGGGAGGTTTGTGTGGAGAGACTGGATATATGTAGCTGGTGGTCATGCAAGGGACATGGTCAACAGGATACACAGACAAACATTACTTCAGGAGCCCCCCCATCATGCCAGGAAGTGGTGCGCTGGTCTTATGCACACCTGCACAGAAGAGGTCACAAAAGCCTCTTTCATGCAACCTGCTGTGCATGCTGACAGCAAGCGTACATTCACTAGAATGCATTTATTGTCATAACAGAGGACAGTTGCTAGGTCGCATGCGTAGGGTGCTTTAAATTAAAGCTTGCATCATAGGTTGCATGCTCTGGATCGCTGAGTCAATTTCCGCCGCACGTGCAAAAGTGCATTTATACGGCCATTTTCTGGTGCATCAGTGTCGCTGCATACATATACACATGCGAAGGTACACATCTTCACCGAAGGAGTGGAAAAAAGCTGCTCCTTTTTGGAGCGGCTTTTCTGAGCATATGACAGCTAGAGGGCACTTCCTGGAGTCTTTTAGGCGTGCATCGTCTAAAGGCCATGCCTACAAGTCACCCTCAAAGCACCCTTTTTTTGCCCATCTGCATAACCCCTCAGTCTTTATTCTTTAGGAAGACAGATTTAAAGTAATAGTCTGATCTATGTTTTTGCTGCTCTGCTGATGAAAGTGAACTCTAACAAGTTTAACTTTCATACCTGCATATTTTAGTTTACCTTTTAAAGGGTTAACACCTTGTAAACTAACATTGCAACCCCACACAATGCTATGCCTATGCAGTAGCAGCTGGAGTCTTCAAGGCAGAATGAGGCTCTTGCCAGCACCAGTCTTTTTTTTCCAAAATATTTATTTAAAAAAATTATTAGGATAAGTAAACAACTATATACAAAACGTGTGACAACAATAAAGCAAAATAAAACAATTCATCTCACAGCTTTGAATTATGTTGTGGGTCTCCTTTTGGGGTTCTATGTAATATAAATAGTCATTTAAAAATCCAGTGCTGTCTTTGTGTAGTTTTAGTCCAGAATGTCTAATCAAAGGTTCAGATGAGATAGAGGTTGTCTTCTCTTATTTCTGTCCTTGTTTATATGAGTGGGAACCCTTTGTCTATGAAAGGTCTTGATTTTGGTCTTCCTGCATAATTTGCCATTCTGTCAGAGAGTTTTTCAAGTAACCACAGGTCTCATACCTTTTCCCAACACATATCTAACGATACTTCCCCTGCTTCCCAGCATCTGGCAATTTCTACATGCAGTGCCAGTCTTCTTGCACCATTTCCTGCTTCATCGCCACTGCTACGTTTTAACCTGCGTTAAGGAGAAATCCAAGATTTACTGCTGCGTTAAGGAGAAATCCAAGATTTACTGCTTCAGCTGGCCAAGCTGACCAGGGCATTTTTTTAAGCCCCTTCAATCCAGGATTTTCCAGGTTTTCTGGGACAAATGGCAATCCTAGATTTGGGGAAAGGAGAACTTCTAGTATCTGTCAGAAACTTTACTCTCTACTTGCAGAACTGAATATTCACGTACTAATTTCACATCAATGGATAGGCTGAAGTTTCCTTTACTCTGATGGGAGCTGTAAAAATTTACAAGGTTTTGGTCTCTGCTATTTCTTTTTGTGGGCTTTATCAGAAATCTATAAAATTAATTAAATTAGCCAATTTATGAAATGAGTGATTACTGTTGGTGTTTAACATATTCCAGCAGACTATTAGCAAGGGAGAGTATCTTCTTAAATGCGCCAACTGTTTATTTGAATTGGCAGTAGATAACAATGGTGTGCTAACTGTAACTCTGCACAACAGCACTTCTAATCTCAGTGTTTTTGACACATTCCTAATTAGGTGTGAAATGATCGAAGGTTCAGAGCATCACAGGGAATGAAATGTGTTGAGATTTCCTGCTAATGTAGTTTATTTGCTTAGCTAGGTAGTCAACTAATACTGGAGATTAGTCTGGATTGATAGAGCATGAACCAAGGCATTTAGTTTATGAAGAGGCTAAAAAATCATTTTTGAAAGATATTCCACTGCCAGAATCTCCTCCTTTCAGTTCTGAACAAGTACCTAAAAGTAGCAACATCCAGCATTATAGGAGAGCTGAAAAACTGAAATAGAGTTGTTGTAGACTTAACAGAGCTAGATGTTATCATAAACAGAAGCACTGCTAAAAACATAAACCTTGTGTCAAGTTCCCCCTATCTTCCACAGTATTACATACTTGTGGACACATCATGTTATATATTCCTTCACCCATGCCTACCCTCAAGCACTAATATTGTTGAGAGGATGTGGAGAAATGCACAGTGTGATGCCATCATGTTATGTGTTTTTCTGTGACAGCTGCTTAAAGGCAGAGAAGATAAAAAAAAACACTATTTTGTTGTTGTTTCTCGTCCTAACCTTCCAGTGTGATTTGTCTGTGACTATACAGAAGGAAGTTCAGCTTTGTTTGGTCGACTTACTCCCTAGGTAGTGTGTTTTATGATCGCAGTCTTATATATGTCTTCTTAATGAGCAGGAAGAAATCTTTTTGTGTTTTGTAAAAATGGCCAAGAACGTTCTTGCTCGCTCTTTTGCATCATGACACTTTCTCTTCAGAAAGATTGCTGCTGTGGGGCAATTAGAAATTCAACTGTTGGATATTTCCTCGCATGCAGAGCACTATACCTGTTAATTTTGTTCAACGCGCAGTGTGTGTGTGTGTGTGTGTGTGTGTGTGTGTATGTATGTATGTATGTATTTTGGGTGTGGGAAAGGATGTGAGACTTGACCAACATCCCCATCTTAAGCTTGTTGATTGGCAAAAAGGATTTAGATTTTTGAAGTGAGAATGAGTGAAAGGATGGGAGATCACAGACATAAGGGGTAGAGGAAATACACATTTACAAGACTGGTTCCAGTTTTTAAATTGTGAGTTGTAGTGATAGTTGGAAGAAGATTCAGGAAGAGAGCTTTGCATAAGATGACCACATATTTGTGGGTAAATGCAGGGAGCATTTTGAAGCCTACACAGTACATTTTACACTACAGTCGTGGTCAGGTCGTATTGCTGTTTCCTGCTGCATTCCTGTGAAATGTGAGAAATGTGCATCCTTAAACTACTGAGCCACTATAGAAACTATGTAACAAGGTCTCTAGGTGTTTGCACATTGTTTTCTATGGATGAATTACTATTATTTGCACTGCACAGTTTGTCAAGTGCACTAGCAAAAACATTTGTTGCATAATGGCTGGCATCCCGTTAGTCCAAATTGTGCCTGTGTATGTCTTTTTTTGGTCATTGTGGAGGTCAGAATTCTCTATCCCCATTGTGCAACCTCCCTGAAAGCCCACTCTTTTCATGCTGTTTCCCCACTCCTAACATAGCTGTTTAGTGGCTGTTGGAGAGCAGGGTATGACTGAGAGCTATCTGAATAAATTCCTGTATCATATAGTCAAACACAGAAATGATCAAGACATTGTACAGGGCCTCCTTGGGTTCTTCAGAGGTCCTTGTAGACGATAGTATTCTTCTCCATCTGGCTGGAATCATGCATTCAGGCACTCCTGAGCTGTCTCCCACTCTCCACTGACAACTAATAATTGTGGTGTGTGTGTGTGTATGCATGTGTGCAGAAAGGGAGACATGTTGTAGTTCTGTCATGTTGGAACTTTACAATATGTCTTGGCAGAATCCTGGTCAAAATGTGGGGTTGCTAGAACAGTAATTCCCAAATTTTGGTCTTTCAGGTGTTTTGAGACTTCTGCTCACAGAATCCCCAGCCTGGTTGGCTCTTAGTCAGGAATCTGGGAGCTGAAGTCCAAAGCATCTAGATGACCATAGCTTGGGAACCACTGCTCTAGAAGGACCTTGCTCAAAGTAAGATATAGCACTAATTGTAGATAGATTCTGCAGCACCTTTAAGACTAATTGAAAAAAATTAAAAAGTTGTCAGCATGAGCTTTCGTAGACTTCAGTGTACTTGTTCATAAGATATATAAGATATAGGACGTTTGACTTCAAAAAGGTTTAATTAGTTTCCCTATCAAATAATGCAAAGTGGCTTTTTTAAAGATTTTAACTTTACTAGAACAACAAAACTGTTCTTTGAAAGGTTTGATACAAGAACAATGCAGCTAACGGTTCCAAAACAACAAAATTAACAGAATAATTCATTGCAGTTTTGAACTATCTTGATAATATTAAGTAGGGTGTATGTAAGTAAATGGTTCATAGAATCATAGAATTGGAAGAGACCACAAGGGCTATCCAGCCCAACCCCCCTGCCATGCAGGAACTCCCAATCAAAGCATCC
>CM034703.1:122597896-122617126 GCA_020142125.1 Phrynosoma platyrhinos
GTCTATGTTGCAGAATTTTGAGCAAGATTTTGCTTGTGTGGGAGATCAATTCTGTGGTCCTATAGTTGCTGTAGTCTCTTGTGTCTCCCTTTTTGTGGATGAGGATCTATAGTGATCGCTTCCAATCTGTTGGCCATTGTTTGGTTTTCCATATCTGTTGACATATGTTGGTTAGCACTAGAGTTGACTCTGTCAATGTAGCCACATATGCATGAGGAAAGTCTTATTTGCCTAGCCTTAGTCACTTTCCAAATGATTATTTTAGCTGAATATAGAAAGCACCAAGATGACTGCATTTGTGGTTTAGAGCCTTTGGGTAAAATCTTCCTCGCTTTATTCAATATGCAAGTTAACCTTGGAGAATTCATTGTAAGATTTTCTGACTTTTCAGTTTGGCTGCTCTTGAGGTTTTCAATAAGTTGTTTAATCCAGGGTCTTTTCCCTGTGAAGTCATAATTCTGTCCTAAAGGCATTCTTCCCATAGCAATTTTAGTGCCACATACTCAGTGTTGTGACTTTACATAAAGCTGAAATGGTAAAAAGTGGAGGCTAGGGGATTTTGAACATTTACAACTATAATTAAATATAGCTGGATTTTACCTGGCTTAAGTTTGACTTGTGACATCTTAAGTCTTGCAGTGAATTTCAAGTGTTTGTTGATGTTCAGGTCAAGCTCTCAAAGTAGATAAAAAGGTGAAATTGGTTTTAGATAACTTTATTCCTATAGGATTGCTGAATTTGAGAATGTCTTTGCAGTGATGGTGAAACCTGTGACCCACAGTAGCTTGGTCCTCACTAGGAAGGACCCTCAGAGGAGTAGTAACATGTTGCCTCCTGACATTACTGGCAAAGAATAGGCATTGTGTTTCTGACACTATCTTTGTCAACTACTGCAGATCTAGAAGCTGGAGTTTAGAGACTAAGGGCCTGAACAGACTGCCAGAAATAATTCAGCTTGAGACCACTTTAACTGCCCTGCCTCAGTACTAGGGAGTCATAGGAAATGTAGTTTATTGTGGCATCAGAGCTCTGTGACAGAGAAGGCTCAATATCTCAGAAAAAAACTACAATTCCCATGATTCCCTAGCATTGAGACAGGGCAGTTAAAGTGGTCTCAGACTGGATTATTTCTGGCAGTCTCTTCAGGCCCTAAGAAAGCCAAGTGGCCGTGCTGCTGTGTGCTTCTCTGATGGTTTCATTGCTTTAATTCTACAGCCCAGACAAATCCATTTGCACCATTCATTCTAAAACTGTACATTTTGTACTACTCATTTAATATCAAGTATCAGACAGAAGATTCATTTGGCATACTATTTATAAATAAAACAAACTCAGAATTGTTTTATTTCTGTAGCTTGGGTTTTCTCATCTTCAGTGAGCAACACTGCTGTAGGAGCAGAAGGAGTATACAGTCAGTCCTCCACATTTGTGGCTTTGACTTATGCAGATTTGATTACAGTCGCCCCTCCGTTTTAGTAGGGGATCTGTTCCAACCCCCCTGCAAAAAAAACCAAAAAAAAACCACAAATATTCAAGCACCATTGGTTTGAATGGGCACACGGTCCTGTGTACATGCCACCATTATATCCCTCCCCACTTGCCGGTCCACGAAAATGGAGGGACAATTGTATTTGCAATTTTGATTAATATGTTATCTCTAGGAATCTCTAGGTCCTCTAGAGAAATTTTGCCAGAAGTTGATCATAGTTGTGCATGAGAACCTAGAAGTTCCTAGAGAAAACACGTCTCTAGTTATTTGTAGGTCCTCCAGCATGATTCTATGATCAACTTATGGCAGATGTTGGCCATAGAGTTGCACTGCAGGACCTGGAGAATCCTAGAGAGTGTTCTCTCATGTAAAAAAGAATAATGTTGTTATTTGCAGTTTTCCCACATTCATGGGGGTCTTTCACCCCAATCCCAGCAAATGTGGAGGGACCACTGTAATTCTAACTTTTTAAAAAAACAGTTCTTTGAAAACAACTCTTAATCCTTGGTTCTTAAAGTTTGGTGTAGTAGTTAAGTGTGTTGGGTTCCAACTTCAGGTTCATCCTGGGCCATGAAACCTCAGTGCCTGAATAAAGCCAGTCACTTTCTCTCAGTCTGACATCTCTCAGTAAGTTGTGAGAATAAAAAAGTGTACACCACCCTAAGTTCATTGGAGAAAAGGTGACACATAACTGTAACTAATAAGTTCAGGAATGGTATAAAGAAAGGTAAAGCTCAGAATACGCTGAGATTGGCTAGGCAAGCAAAGAGCAGCCAAAAGCATTTTTTTTCAGATATATTTGAGGCAAGAGAATGACAGGGAAGGATGGTAAAATGCTAACAGATCACAACAAAAAGACAGAACTACTCAATACCTATTTTGCTTCTATTTTCTCCCACAAAAAAAGAGACCTTGTCAAGGCATCTGAACTGCAAATCAAGATGGATAGGGAGTTAATAGTTAATTTCAGTGAGATCATATTGTCAGGGCCAGAGGTATACTCAGAACCACTTGCCACCATTTTGAGAAATCATGGAGAACAAGTGACGTGACAAAGGACCGGAGAAGGGCAAACATTGTCCCTCCCTTCAAAAAAAGGCAAAAAACAAGGTCCAGGAAACTACAGAACAGTGAGCCTGACCTCAATACCAGGAAAAATATTATACAGAATCCTGAGTGTGCAAGTATCTTGATGATATTGCAGTGATCAAGAGGAGCTAGCATGGGCCTCTCAAGAACAAATCCTCCCAAACTAATGTTATATATTTTTTTCCTGTCAGATCACTAGTTTAATAGATGGAAGGAATGCTATGGATGTCTGGATTCCAGCAAAGCATTTGCTTTGGCTTTGGCTACACAAAGGATTTGAAAGAGATAAAATTACCACAAATTGTCATGGAAGCTCAAAGCATGAAGTTGATTTTCTTGTTGGCAATTTAGAATTCATCTGTTGTTTTGAATTTTTGATACACTTTATACTAGTTTGGTAACTGTTACTGTTTGTAAAATTGTGTGCCATTTGCATTTTTTGGCAGTTTTTATGCTTTGCATATTTTGTATATATTTTTTTAAAAAATACTTATCATGGTCTTTGGCTAGCACAATAAACTCATTGATGATGAACATATAGTCCTTTTCCTAGAGTGGACTCGAGCATTGCCACCTGAGTCTTATTTGTTTTCTATAAGCCATATTTAAGGAGTCTCAGGTTGACAGATCATAGACATGGGGATACTCTGCAGCAGAAGATACTGAAGAATCCTACTCTAAAATGTTGATTAGCCATGCAGTTAGGCAGTCTAACATTAGGAATAATTTTTGTCTGGAGTTTAATCTCTTGCTCTAGTTTCATTGTGACACACAGGATAGGAAACTGCCTTATGCCAGGTCAGATCATTTGCCCAGTCAGCTCAGTGCTGACTATTTCAACTTAAAGTACCCTTCCAGAGTCTCAGTCAGAGGTCTTTCTCATCTCATGTTGTTGTTATGTGCCTTCAAGTCATTTTCAACTTGTGGCAACCCTATCATGTGGTTTTCTTGGCAATATTTGGTCGGGGCGGGGGGGACATTGCTTTCCTCTGAGGATGAGAGTGTGTGACTTGCCTAAGGTCATTCAGTGGGTTTCATGGCCAAGCTGGGATTTGAACCCTGGTCTCCAGAGTCATAGACCAATGTCCAAACCACTACTCTGCATTGGCTCCATCTTCTGTTAGCTGATCCATAAGAGAGAATATTAGCAATTGAGCCAGGAGTGTTTTACGTACACATCAGATTGCATTCACCTCCACAGTTGTGAACCATTGTGGCAGTGAGGCCAGTCTATGTAATTAAAATCCTAGTTACATGAGAGTCAGTTTCATATTTCTTAATTTAAAGGGCTTGAGAAAAAGGCTTGTGTAGCAATGCTTCCTATATTGACAGATTAAAGAAACCGAAGATACTTGGAGTTTCCTCTTTCTTTTTTTAGTTTCTTTACGTTTACATAATTCACTTGTAGAACAGGTTTAGGTTAGTCACGGAGAAAGCAGTTCAGCCCCCCCGCCCCACCAAAAAAAAAAAAAAAAAAAGCTTTGAATATATTCTCAAAGTTATTTATTGGCTACTATAACAATGATGCATTTACTGCCCCTCTGCTTTCCAGGTAAAATAACTTCAAGTTGGAGTGGCAGCTGTAATGTGTTGTGGCAGGACTGGTAGATGAGACCTATTGCAGTTGAAAAAGCAGCTTTGGACAATGCCAGGAAACAAACAGTTCAGTAAAAGTCTTCAGCATACCATAAAGGCACTAGATTATCTGATCTTGGAAGCTAAGCAGGGTCAGCCCTGGTTAGTACATAGATAGGGGACCACTAACATGCCAGGTGTTGTATTTCAGATGAAAGAATGCAGAAAACCACCTCTTTTTCATATTACTTGCCTAAGAAAACACTATGAAATTTAGTTGACTTGAAGGTTGATGTGTGTGTGTATGTGTTTGATTTAAATAATGATTTAAATCACTAATCAGAAAGACTCAGTGTAATCATGTGATTCCCACCTCCCGAAAGTTTATTCCTTGCTATAAGTTTAATTCATATTTTACATAACCCAGAATTAGTGAAGACTCATTCTTGCTGGTATAATCTTAATATTTACAACCTGGTGAAGGTTTCATTTTCAGAATAACAACTTTTCAGATTAGTTTTACAGCTATATATAAAAATACTGATTTGGTTATACTATTAGAAACCAATCACAGATAATTATTGTGAAGTGAACTGTCTCCAGTTTAATAGGTTAATCATTCATATTTAGACAACTTTTCAGTTGTACTTTATTGGAAGGCGAAAAATAATTATTACCTTAATATTAACAATTTAAAAAGTTTAATTTAACTAAAACAATAATTCCAAAACATGTGGCGCATTCAGTCAAAAGGTTTCACTTTCATTTTTACTGCTTTCCCTTCCTTCTTCACACTTTGCTTCTTCTGCAAATCTATTCCACTCCCAGTTTCCCAACAATCTATTCATTGAATGTTTTGAAACTTAGCACTTAAGAGGTAAGGGGTTGATTCTGTGTGCATAGATTTGCAAAAGAAAAATTGGCTTGTGATCTCTGTGCATACACAAATGCACAGTTTTGAGAACTGTAAAACCGAACATCTGTTGTAATATCCTCTAGATAGAAAATTTGTCCAATATTCTTACAGAAACTCTGGAAGAGCATGCCATGGTGACACTGTGAATGAATTAATGGTATTCATTTACCAAAAATTTTAAACATTGCATGAATATACATTGTCATGCTACTTAATTAAAAACTAATCCTAATTTCATGATGAATAACCTTTGGACCATAATGTATCTTAAACAGAAAACTATTTTTAGATAGATTTTTCCTGAAAAACATTTAAATGTAAAATAATCCTATTTTTATCTATGCTGCTATGTGCTCTCTCTCTCTCTCTCTCTCACACACACACACACCTGTTCAGGAAGGTGTATTAAGAGATCCCTGTCAAGGAAGTCTTTGACAAAGGTAGTGCTTTGGTTTCATGTTCTCCCCACTGATACTATGTAGTGTTTTGGGATCTATTTATTATTATTTTTAGTAATGTCTGCACTGAATGTTTATGCAAGTCTTTTGTATATACAGTTGGCCCTCCACCTCTGCAGCTTTCACTTTTGCGGATTTGATTATTTGTGGTTTTGATTAGTATGTTCACTCTAGGGCTCTCTAGGTCCTCCAGTGCAGCTCTGCTGGAAGTTGACTATAGAATTGTGATGGAAGACCTTGAAATTCCTAGAGGAAACACTTCTCTAGGCATTTATAGGTCTTCCAGCATGATTCTGTGATCAGTTTCAGGAAGATGTTGACCACAGAGTTTCACTGGGAGACCTGCAGATTGTTAGAGAGATGTTCCCTCAGGTAAAACGAATAGGTTTTTTTTATTTGTGTTTTTTCCACATTCATGGGGGTTCTTCATTCCTGACGCCAGAGAATGTAGAGGGACCACTGTAATTTATGAATCTTCATGATGCTTTCAAGTACAGTCAGCCCTCCATATCCACGGATTCTTTATCCACTGTTCAATCATACACAGCTATAAAATATTCCAAAAATGCATACATTCCAAAAAGCAAACCTTGATTTTGCTATTTTATAAAAGGGGAGCCATTTTACTATGTCATTACATACAATGGAACTTGAGCATCCATAGATTTTGGTATCCACAGGAGGTTCAGGAGCCAAACCCCAGTGGATACAAAGGGCTCTATAGTGCTCTTTGAAGTGGTGGTCTATGGCCTGGTGGTGGTCTGTGAGGAATCAGTTACCAATCTGCAGTGAATTTCAAGGAAAGAACAATGCAATTCTAGCCAGTGGACACAAATATAGTTCTGGTCCCTGGCACCTTAGGAGAAAAAAAAAAAAATCCAGTCCCCTACATTAGATGGCCTGAGAAGCCTTGCTTTATAGAATACACGTAGAAGAGGCATTTCCTTATCCTGATAAGCTTACAGTCTTCATTTAAAGTGTTTATGTGAGGAGATAGAGGCCTAAATCTCCTAAAAGCACCAGATCATTTGTCTGCTCTTGGAAGCTAAGCAGGGTCAGCCTTGGTTGTCGCTGTACATAGATGAGAGACTGCCAATGAATACCAAGTGCTGTAGGCAGATCAAGCTGGAAACCTTCCTAGAAGTCAATATGACCAAACTCAGGCTTTTGTACTTTGGATGCATCATCAGAAGAGAAGACTCATTAGAAAAGACAATAATGCTGGAAAAGGTGGAAGGAAGTAGGAAGAGAGGAAGGCCACATGCCAGATGGATGGACTCTATTAAGGAGGTCATGGGTATGGGTTTGTAGGATTTAAGCAGAGCAGTGGAGGTCATCCATAGGGTCGCCATGGGTCGAGATCGAGGGCAGTTAACAACAACAAGAAGTAGGCTATATTCCAGAGGAAGGAACTGGCAAAACCACCTCTGAGAATTTATTACCTAAGAAAGTCCTGCGAAATTCATGGGGTCACATAAGTTGACAGGCAGTTTGAAGGCACACTGTGCACATTGAAGGCAATTTGAAAGCACATTGCCTTCATTTGTGGAGAGATGCAACAAAGACAGTGGAGAGAAGCAGAAGTGGCAAGGAAAAAAAGAATGCAAATGAAGTACAGTTATACCTACTTAGGGAATTCTGATTTAGAGTTCAGTCTTCAGGAGGAATTTGATGAGGACTGGAAGAGGAGAAGTGGTGTCAGATGTAACTTCTGAGTCTCAGTTCTTTGAAGCATTAGAAGTGGCAAGAAGATTGTGCTGAATGGCTGTGACAGACTCCCATTCTCTTTTACACTGTGCTTTTGTTTAACACATTTATATCTTGTTATTTGGCTGTAAAGAGGCCCAGCATAGCTTACAATTCAACAGAAACAGAATACTGTAGTTTTAGCCTTTAGGCTTATTATCTTAAAAAAACGGATTCTTTTTCAGATTCCAAGACTATTTTTGAGTGTAAAATAGGGGAGGGGGGTGTTGGTTTGAAATCTGCCATAGTATTAAATATACAAAATAAAAATACAAAACAAAAACAACAACCCTAGAACACCTTGATGAAAGTGTAGGAGTCAGCACATCACACAATTTATTGGGGCAAGGGATGAATCAGCTAATCCTTAATAGAATATCAACTCAACAACAAAAAAAAATGTGAAATTACAGAAAGCAAAAACACAGTTTATAAATGCAAACCTTATTCCTAATCTGTAAAAGGTACTGAATCCTCTTAATATGAACCCATTGTTTTTCCATAGTTCTTACAACATTATCTGTGTCTTTAAAACCAATAACTAGAATGGGAAGCCCAACCTATTACTAAGATGTTCTCTTTGCTAGTGACTCTTGAATGACACAGTATTTAAATTTATCAAGGCCTTTTATGTTGTAACTAACCTTGTATGCTAGGAAAGAGAGCAGCCCTTTTAAAGACTGAATGAAAGCCGTGGGACTATATTTATATTTGTACTGAACACATTAGTTGGTATTATTGCATCCCCAAAGAATCCTTGAAGGTGTTTTATGAGTTGGCCAATAATTCTATGGTCTTCTACGCAGCTTTCTGTTTACCTGGTAAAAGACAATTACTGTTTCTGTATAAATTCATAATATAGGTTTGTTTAGAACTGTTTATTTACTACGTCAATTGCAGGCAGTTAATTCTCAGATTCTCTAAATTTATTAGAAGTTCTTCATGTGAGAAGCATTTCAAGAATGTTGCAAAGGACTGAACAAATTAAAAGGGCTGTTCTAAAGAACTCTGTAACTGAACTTGATCCAGCCTGGTTCTTGACCTTATTTCAAATTAAGGGCTTGTAGATGCTTTCTCTTCATTTCAGATAAACTTTCAATGTTGGAAAGTCAAATGTCATATAGCTGCCTTGAGTCCCTGTACCAGGAGGAAGGTGGGATATAAATAAGTAAAACAACAACAACAACAACAACGTGCTGGAAATGAGCAGGTTGAAGTGGATAAAACTGCCTTTTTGGAGGAGAAGATGTTCTGTCTAAATTTCTGATTTGCAGGTATCAGCATAACCCCTGAGCATAGGATGAGTTCATGTACACCTCCCTTCTATGGCATAGATTGCTGATTGCTACTGTGAAGAGTAGTGCAAAGGCATAGCTTGCCATATTCTGTTGGTGTATCTTGAAATGCTAATTTTGAAGGAAGGAAAAGAGAGAGCACAGTGGCTAAAATGTCTTGCAGGATTACAGTATTATTAAATCATTATCCAATTTGGGCTTTCTTTTACTATCAGAATGGCTTTGTTAAGAGGTTTTATTAGCCTTGAACTTTGAAAAAGATGTTGAAATGCAGTGGGTTATCCAGTAAGCAGCATGAAGAGCTGTAACAGTCAGTAGCTTGGCCTTGAAAAAACTATCCTGGCTCAGGCTATACAAGTGGATTTCATGAACAGCAGAGGCTAAAATCTTTTCTGCACTTATGCATGGTTAAATCGCATTGCCCTCAAGCAGAATTTGTTTGCCGGTGCCTGTGTTATTCTTCATTACTCCATTAGGCTTCCAGTGTAGAAAGCAATCATCCTACCATGCAACAGGTTTCCCCACGTAACTGTTGTTTGAACCCAAAGCCTTTATTTATTACTGTCCAAGTAAAAGTGCCTGGCTTTGTACAGGTTGGAACAACCCTTAGTATAATAAATCAAAGCCTTCAAACAAGGCCACACAGCTGTAAGAGTTGAAAATACTCTGTTTGCCCCACCTGCCTGAAGACACAGATGGGAGCTATAGGCATGCATGTCACTGCAGCGGTTTACCCCTTGAGCTCTCTGAGGTAGAGGTCTTCCTATTCCATACTTGCCCCAAATTAGTTAGTGGCTACCCTAGAGCTCCATCTCTCAGATTAAAGTTTGCCCTCCATACGGATTCTTTATTCACAGATTCAACCATCCATGGCTTGAAGAATTCCCCCCAAAATATAAATTGCAATAAGCAAACCTTGATTTTGCCATTTTATATAAAGGACGCCATTTTTATTATGCCATTGTATGTAATGGGACTTGAGCATCCACAGATTTTGGTATCCATGGGAGTCCTTGAAACAAACCCCAGTGGATACCAAGGGCCCACTGTATTTATTCCTGGTTTCAAACTGTATTCCTATATGTTCATAAGGGAACTTGGAGCCTGATGACTGAAAATGGACCTACAAGCTTCAAACATGCAAACACATTATTGAAAATTAGTACAGGTATGTTTAAAAAACCCAGATAAACCCAGCTGCTCATCCCAAGGGTCTCCTTAGTAATATGCCAAGGTTCAGATGTGTGGGTTTTGTGTTCTCGGAGCTGTGGTCCTGACAGAAACACAGGCACTCTCTATTGTGTTATGATAGATCACCTCTTTAGAAATTAATCTCGGCTAGTGTTGCTATGACAGAGTATGCATCTTAACATTGATTAATGTATTTAAAGGACTGCCAGTTTTTCATTTTAAGAATCTCTGCTGCCTCGATGAGGGTCAGCTAAGGGCCTTTGCAGACTGCCATAAATAGTGCAAATTGAGTCCACTTTTAGGGTTAAGGTTAGTGCTAGGGAATCATGTGAATTGTATTTTTTTTCTGAGACATTGAGCCTTCTCTGCCAGAGAGCTCTGGTGCCACAATAAAATACAGTTCCCATGATTCCCTAACTCTAACCCTAACCCTTAAAGTGGACTCAATTTGCACTATTTCTGGCAGTCTGCAAAGGCCCTAAGTTAGTGAGCAGAGATGATGGCAACCAGTTACATCGGCTGGAATGCCAGAAAGATTGGTAGATTGGAAGAACTTGGAACATTACCATCTATACCAGAGGCTTCCCTTTTGCCTCCAGTTAATAGAAAAGAGTTGTGTAATAGAGGAAGGGAAGAGTTTTTGAGATCTTTAAAAACTTTATCTTATTTTTGTTACTTGCTGCTCTCAAAGTATTCTTCGTTTTTCTATAATTGTCTTATACAGGTTGAGTCTCCTTTATCTGGATTTCCAAAATCTGAAATATTCCAAAAACAAAATCATTTTTCATGGGTTGCTAAGATAGGGACACCTTTGCTTTCTCATGTTTGTTTCATGCGCAATATTATTAAAAATATTGTATCAGAGTTAGGTTTCATCTCCAAAATACCTCATTATGTATGTATACACAAATACAGATATTCCAAAATTTTAAAAAAATCAGAAATCCAAAACACCCCAGGTCCCAAGCATTTTGGATAAAGGAGACTCATTTATGTCTATTAAATACTGTCTCTTGGATTTTGCAAGCCATTTAACTGTTTTAAGCTGCCGTGAGAAAAGTTTTGGTGGAGTGGAGATGCCTGACTGCTGAGGATACATATTAGAGATAAAATTTTGCAGAGAAGCGATGCAAAACTAGAACATGATTTGTGTTACCTGTGGTTTGTGTTCCATATGCAGATAAACTGAGGTTAAAGCTATTTCCCCTTTATGTCACCTTGCATGAGAATCTCTGAATTTTGTCTTTAAACACTGATTATTGAGAGTGTAAAAACTTCCTTGGCCATACAGTATTTTGCTTCTTGGGATGTAATACCAATCTCCATCTTTGATAAACTTTTCTTCAAGTGAGCCTCAAAACTCACTTTTAGGTCTTGTTTTGGTGGATAGTCCTGAACGGTAATTTAACAGATGATGATAGTCAGAACATTATGTTTAAATTATCTTAATGTGAGAGCTGATACTACCACCACACTGGTCTTTGTTACATTTATATCCTAGTTTTCTTCTAGTACACCTAAGATGTGTATATGTGGTGCTTTCGCTTTTCATTTTATCTTCACAACAACCCTAGTAGGTAGGTCAGGTTGTGAGAGAATGATAGACCCTGGGTTGTCCAGTGTTTTTCATGGCTCAGTGGAAACTAGATCTGCTTCCTTTCTTCCATTTTCTATTCTGTCCTGCTCACTGTGCCTTCGCAGAAATATGGAGACACAACAACACACTGTCATGTGATAGTTTTATGAGTGTGCTGTCATGCCTCAGTTTATATCTGTAAGGCATACTTAAATATAGTTTGTGCCCTTAGTGAAATGCTGCTTTTCATTTACACACGCACACCACATCCAATAGCAGGCCAAATGTATGGTTTTTGCACACAATTCTGACTGCAGATATGGCTATACTTAGACTCTATATATTTGTATGTCTGAGTTGAGTTCTTTTGGTTAGCTGACAACTTTGTGCTGTAGAAGCGTGGAAGTGTAACTCCAAAATGATGATGTTGCTATGTGCCTTCAAGTCAACTCTGACTTATGCTGGCCCTTTCCTAGGGTTTTCTTGGAGCTCTTTGCCATTGCTTTCCTCTGAGGCTGTAAGAGTGTGACTTATCCAAGGGCACACTGTGAGTTTCCCTGGCAAAAGAGAGTTTGAACTCTGGTCTTTCAGCATCCTAGACCAACAGGCAAATCACTATACCATATTGGCTGCAAAACAAAATTTTTCAAATTGCTTTGGTGCCAAGTGCTGTACTTTTCCTTTAAGATGAAGATCCTGGGGGTATTCTTGGAGAAAAAAAAGAGTGCTCATTAAAACCATACATGAATGATTTTACTGAGCAGAAATATACAGTCTATGTTAGGAACTTGGAGTATGATCCAGGCAAGGCAAAGAACTTTTGGTTTCATTTGATTTCGGTTGGTAGGCTTAAGCGTGTCCCATTAAAGTCACTGGCGTTTTAAAAAAAGTTCTTGACTTTGCCTGTTTTGTGCCTGTGGAAATTAAAAATTGTTATTATGTACGCAAGTGGAACTAACTGATGTAACAAAGAAACAACAAAGAGTGTATAGATAGACTGTGAGAGAATGTTGATATACTTAGTGGAAACTCATACTTTCCTTCTCCTGTTGTTGCAGTTTTTTATATTATATGTTTCTAGTAACAGCTTTTCCTATAAAAATACATTTGAATATAAAATAATGTATTAATAGGAAACATATCATTTTCATTATATTATAATCACTGTCGATAGCTCTTTAAAGAGTGTTGGGAAGGATCCCAAGGATCTTACAATGTAGAATTGGCACTAAGGATGAAAATAGAATTGTAAAATCATAGAGTTGGAAGAGATCACAAGGGCTATCCAGTCCAACCCCTGGACATGCAGGAATACACAAACAAAGTAGCCCTGACAGAAGGGCATCCAGCCTCTGTTTAAAGACCTCCAAGGAAGGAGACCCCACCACACTTCGAGGGAGTGTTTCCACTGTCAAACAGCTCTTACTGTCAGGAAGTACTTCCTAATATTTAGGTGGAATCTCATTTTTCTGTAGTTTGCATCCATTGCTGTAGGTCCTATTCTGTGGAGCTGCATCTTTAATATGACATCCCTTCAAATACTTAAACAGGGCTATCATATCACCTCTTAACCTTCTCCTCTCCAGGCTAAACATATCCAGCTCCCTAAGTATCTCCTCATAGGGCTTCATGGTTTCCAGACCCTTCACCATTTTGGTTGCCCTCCTTTGGACTATTTCTGCACTGTGAATGCAGCCTTAATCTAGATAAGGGCTGGGAATCCCTTTTCTTCTTGAGGGCTACATTGGTCCAGGGAAGCATTGTGATGGGGAAGGTGTATACTGGCAGTAGGTAGGACCAGAGCCCCAAAAGAGCAGAGTCATCCACTCTTTTCTTCCCTCCAGACTCTCTATCCCTGATACATATATAACCTATTCCCACACACAAACATGCACCCCTTTCATCAATTTGTTCTTTTTCACACTTCCTCAGACTTGTGTGGTGTAGTGGCTTGAGTGCTGGACTGTGACTGGAAACCAGGGTTTGAATCCTGACTCAACCACGTAAACCCACTTGGTGACTCTCTCAGCCTCAGAGGATGGCAGTGGCAAACCCCCTCTGAAGAAACTTGCCAAGAAAACCCCTATGATAGGTTCACCTTGGAGGCACATAACAACAACAACAAAAGCAACAACGGTTTGCCTTGGGGAGTCACCATAAGTTGGGAAAAAATTGAAGGCATACAACAACAACACACTTCCCTCCCCCACATCATCAGCCACCCCAAATCCTGTGGGTTCAGAACATTTATCCCTCCTGAAAACTGACGCTTACACAGAGATCACCCCAAACTATAGTTCTTCTTTCCCCAAATGGTTACTGCCGTCCAGCAGTGGCATTCCCCCTTTAAGAAGTGTTCAAGGCATTGCTCTTTTAAGAAGCCTTTGTCCTCTCAGAAAGTTCCCTCAGTTATTTTTCTCTGTGTGTCTTTTCACCTTGGGAATTAGAGAAAGCAGCTCCAGTGGGCTTGAAAGAAGGCGGTTTGGAGAGGAAGAAAAGCAGAAGACTCTCGGATGCAGCTTTCCAAGTATCTGCATTTTCTGGAATGCAGGAAGTGTGGGAGCTTGCATTGGAAATTCTTGTGCCATGGATGGGCAAGAAAGGAAGGGAAAAACAACAAATGGGCAGCCTTGTAAGTATAGGGCCTAAATACCCTAAAGCAGTGGTTTGCAAACTTTGGTCCTCCAGATGTTTTGGACTTTGGCTCTCAGAATTCCTGACTGCTGGCCAAGCTGGCTAGGGCTTCTGGGAGTTGAAGTCCTAAACACCTGGAGGACCAGAGTTTGCAAATCACTGCCCTAAAAGCACCAGCCTCCCCTCTGATCTTGGAAGCTAAGCAGGGTCAGCCCCAATTAGTACTTGGATGGGAAACCACCAACAAATATTAGGTACTGTCAGCTATTTAGAGAAAGGAACTGGCCAAACCACCTGTGAGAATTCCTTGCCTAAAACTCCCGTATGAAATTCATGGGATGCCATAAGTCAACAGGTGATTTGAAGGCATATAACCCCCCCCCCCCCCCCCCCCCCAACATAGCCCTGTAAATAAGCGTCAGAACCTATAAAAAAGGGCAGTGCATTTAGGGATGGTTTGGAAGGATCCATCAGTTAAATTCAGCCTGTGGATTGGAAGTTCCCCTTCCCAGTCCTAAATAGTTATCTGCAGCACTGTATGGTAACTGACAGTTTGCAAAAGACACACTTTTAAGCAGAATATGTAATATAGAAAATTCATGTTTTGCATGAGAATATAATGTGGTTTCCAGCCTTCCAAGCTGAATATTCTGATATATCACTTTCAAGTAATTGTAGGGTATTTAAAGCCAATCTTGCCAACAGAGCAGAGGCTTTTAGCAGCAGTACATGTCTTCAGATGATTTCAAATGTTTCTGTACATCAGTGTCCAATATTTTATATATCGGCATACCTAGGCTGTAGTTATCCATACATCAATGTCCGATATTTCACATATCCGCATACCTAGGCTGTAGTTACATTATCCCAGTACCAGAGCTAGTTCTGAATACCCATTACCACTGGATGTTGTTACTGCTCCCCTCCTGCGAAGCTCAGTGGTTTTGTCTGAAATCAAGCCTGGTTGAGCTCTTCATCTTCTGCCTATCCTATTCCTACTGCCATTGCTTTTTGTCCATGAGTTATCCTTCTTCATTTTACATACTCCGGACATGTTATCTTGAACCCACCCAGTATTGGCTTGTTATTGGTGTTTTCAAATCACCACTTAAAGTAGGAGCCCCCCTGAAAGAGCTACTAGGAAACAGGTCCTTCTTGCCCAGTGATGCCAAGTTTGCAACCTGTTTAGTGCTGTCTTATAAGTCTGTGTAGATTTTCTGGATCCCCCTGCTTTCTCCTGCCTGAGCTGGATGGGACCCCTTGAGACCACCTTCTATCTAAAGAATTTGCTGCCACCATCTGATGTTCAACTCCTTCCACTTTAGCAATGCATCAGGACGGTTGCTGAGGAGTTCCACTAATACTTCCCTTGCCAACCGTAGGGAAGAACTGGGCCAAGCTAAGGCATGTGAAAAGGAGTGCCTTAGAGAAACAGATTACTTTTTAAAAGAAAAAAAGAACTATTCTATGTGAGGAAATCCTGTAACAAAGGGATATCTTTCTACATCAGTGATTCCCAAACTTTGGCCCTCCAGATGTTTTGGACTTTAGCTCCCAGAAGTCCTGACTATCAGCCAAGTTGGCTGGGACTTCTGGGAGTTGAAGTCCAAAACATTTGGAGAATTATCACTGCCCTATGTAAGGAACATTCTTGTTCTTTAGGCACAGAAAGAAGTTGCAAGTTACAGAGCAATCATTTTAGCCAGACCAAGAAAAGAATCAATTATCCTACCTAATGCCACTGACTGGTATATTTTCCTAACCTTACTCACAGAGCAGATGGGATTTGTAATCCTTGATGTTTCCGGATAACTGGGAGTCTGGACTCCATTGTCTGGCTCCACCAGCCTCCCAGTTCCAGAGCTCCTAGTTAGAAGCTCCTCCTGATTTGCTTTGCGAGAGCCAGAGATACAAAGCAGACCCTCCCCTCCCCAAGCCTTGTATTACTTCTAGGCTTTTAAAAAACCTCTCCACAGAACCATCTCGAAGGTTTGAGTTTCTCCCCAACTGCCCATCTTTCTGGACATTGATGTCTTATCATCTGTGTCATGCTGCCTCATTAAAATATAACAGTATCTCTTCACACACTGTAACCCATTATTATCTGGGAAGAAAGCTCTGATAAATGGAAGGACTCCCATTTATCACAAGGTCTCATCACACTTGAAGTATAGGATGGTGCAAAAGCAGAATGGGAAGGAAAGTGGCCTTAACCATCCAAACAGCTACGCAGGCTGGTCAGCCATGAACAAGTATAGTAATGGATTACAGGAGCAAAATTAAAATTAAAGTAATTTAGACATAATATAGCAAGTATTCTTATGCTGACAACTAGCTTAGAGTAAGTGCTTGCTCATGTTATCAGAATGATTTCTGCAATCTTTATTAAAGTTGGGATTGTTACTGCTTGTAGTCTCCCATATAAGGTTTTTCATTTGCTTCTCAGCTTGTTAGGTTTTTGTATTGAACATACAGAATAACTTCATTATCAAGCTGCTTTTATGCTAAGTCAGACCACTGGTTCATCTGTCTGACTATGACATCTTCTAATTCTACTCTGTAATTCACTAATTTCCCCCAATCCTATTTCTCAAGATACTTTTAAGAAGATATGCCAGGAGTTGAATTTGGGAGCTTCTGCATACAAAGTATTTAACCTTCTAGACAGAAAGCATGTGTTCTTTGTTCATGAATACATGGCCCCTTCATAAGAGGAAAGCTGGATTTAAACTCACAGACATGAGCTTGAGTACAACTGCAGCAATGAAACCACAATGCTACAGCAGGTGGTGCTGGCAATAATTGATTTTTGAACTTGGATGATTAGATTGATAGCACAATCTAACCTGTGCATGATAGCACAGTCATGTGTGTCTATTTAGAGGTAGGCCCACCAAGTCAAGTAGTGCCAACTCCCAGTTTTGTTTTCAGCATGGGTGGGTGACTGTTGGGGGCTACATTGTCACCAGTATTCTGATTTTTGGCCCCTTAAATGGTCCCCAGTACCCTTAGGGGATATGGAAGGCACTTTTGCCATATTCTGATTCCCTTTGGGCTATTTTAGGCCAAAGAGAGACGTTTTTATTGGGATCCAAGCTACCTTGGATCCTGTTTTGGGAGAAAGGTGGGATATAAGTATAATAAATAGATAAACAAATATTCCAACATGAAGTGATTAGGAGGTCAAGTTCAGATAACCTTTTGCTGAATAAAGCTATCCTATGGACCTAGTGTGTGGCAGGGTTTTTTTTTTTTTTTTTGCGGGGGAGGGTTTAGGGTTCATAAAATAGCCTTACTGGCCATGGGCCCTAACATACCTGGAGTGTGGGGCTGCAGCCTGAGAGTCCAAAAGAGGTAACCATTCCACCAAAGATTAAGCGTTAACCGTGGAGCTGATTGTAACTGGCTAGAGTTCTCAGAATTCCCCAGCAAACGTGGCCTCAAGTCTTGCTGTCTAGAGGATTCTGGGAGTTGTAGTCACCAAATTGCCTTTTCTAGCCTCTACCACTGACTTTTTATGTGTCAGATACTAGAATTTTCAGCCCATCCCAGAAATGAGTCAAAAGGTAAAAGCCATAAGGTAGCTCTTGAGGAAAAGGTACTAGTGACAAGCAGTAAATGGGCAAAGCCTCTTAACATGAAGTAACAGTTCTCTAGTTGTAAATAAAATCTGATTGTGGTGGCATTCCAAAATGGACTAACCCTTTGATTTTACATGTCTATTCTATGGTATTTACTCATGCCTTGCAATTGAGATATAAAAAATGTTGTACTTCTAGTTCTTCTAAAAAACCAGTTGGTTCAAAGTACAATGGGGTGTATGAAGTTCCGTGTTCAAGAGTGCAGCAGTATGTCTGTGGTTTACAGCTGGTAGCAATCAAGTTCAAGTCTATTTCAAGACAGTTATGGTGGCTTTTAAAGTTCTACAAGCATTGGGCTTTGTATATTATACAAACTACTTGAGTGTACATAATATAGGTACATTGTTAAAATCTTTTGGTATTAGTTCCAATCTGTTTTGGTTCATAGGCATGCTTGTGTTTCCCCTCCCATAACTATAAGGCCAGGAGTTTACAAATACTTTAAGGCCATTTCCTGCAAAGCCTTTGTTCCTCTTTCTTAAAACCCATCTAACGTTTTCTCCTCTATGCCTACTTTTGTTGTCTGATGGTTCTATGTACTTCATATTTTATGTCTATTATCCTTTTGGGAATGTTTTTTGTAGTGCAGTGGGACACTCCAACTGAGTAGTGAAATTTCTTTATGTTTCAAAAATAAGTCTGATAATTTTAGACAATCCTAATTGACTTGGTTTTGGTTTTTTTTTGTTTTTTGTTTTTTTGACAGTTTTCCTAATGGCAGTGTAGCGCTGTCATTGCTTTGGGCAATGTAAGCTGGCTTTCTTCTTTGCCTCTACCCTATTGACCTCTACACATCTTAGAGATGGAGGCCTCTTAATAGAAATGTAAAATTGGTGCGAAGGGAAGTACCTGAAAGGTAGAAGATGCAGACTACATTGTTTAATTTATATACTTTATTAGAAGGCTATTTCTGAACCTCAGCATTTCTATCACAGCAGCTAAATAAAGGATTCTGATCCTACATTTAAATTTAGAATAGGGTTTCCCACTAATGCATCTTTCTCTGTTTTTTTTTTTTAACACTTGGTACTAAAATGCATTGGCAAAGTGTTCCAGTCCCTCCAGACCCATGGTTAGCTTTTTGTACTGTTTGGTTTACTGGGAACAAGTTTTTGATGAAAGAATTCTGCAGTGCAACAAAGCTAGTTATGGCAAAGTGAGGTCTGCATCTGTGCCTTCAAGTCGCTTGTCGATTTATAACAACCCTATGCATTTCATAGGATTTTCTTAGGCAAGGAAAACTCAGAGGTGGTTTGCCATTGTCTTTCTCTGAAATACAGCCTGCAGCACCTGGTATTCATTGACAGTCTCCCATCAATGTACTACCCAGGTCTGACCCTGCTTAGCTTCCAAGATCAGACAGGATCTGGTTCCTTCAAGGTATCTAGGCCTTCTGTATCTGATCTTCCATAAGCATCACAACCCTGAAAGTGGTGCATGAAAAACTCTTAGTATGCCAAATGATGTGGCTTCTCACCTAAAGGACTCTTATCCATTTGGCTTTTTTGTGAAAGGTATTCGGTCCAGCTCTGGGAGAGATTGGAGTTGTTCTGGGGTGTGAATGCTGTACAGCAGGGGTAGGCAAACTTTTTGAGCTGGGAGCCGGGTTGCTGTCCCTCA
>CM034703.1:122619741-122658547 GCA_020142125.1 Phrynosoma platyrhinos
ATGGAGAGAGCCCAGGAGGACAGACCCCAATCCCAGCCCTGACAGCCCTGGCCATGGGAGCCTCCTCCTTTCCCCCTTCGTTGCCTCTTTCTCTTCCTCACTTCTCTTCCTCTTGCCTGGCCTTCCTCTCTTCCTCCTCCTCCTCCTCTTCCTGCCTGGCCTTCCTTTCTTCCTCCTCCTGTCACCTGGCCTTCCTTTTTTCCTCATCCTCCCGCCTTGCGCTGCACCATCACCCCCTCCTCCTCCTCCTCCCGGCATATAAGACGACCCTTGACTTTGAAGAAGATTTTCCAGGGTTAAAAAGTTGTCTTATATGCTGGAAAATACGGTATTTTTTTTTTTAGTCCCCTGAAATTTCTACCAATTTATTGCAGTCTTGTCCTGTGAAACAATAGAAAACAAGTCAGTTTGATGGCCTTTCAAATGCTTGAAATATTATGTAATATTATGAAAGACTATGCATACCCAGCTATCTTATCTGTTCATAATATAACTTGGTTTCCAGACCTCTCACCAATTGGATTGCTTTTTTGTGGATGCTTTCTCACTTTCTCACCCAAAACTAGACATGGCACTACAAATTCAAGACACCTAATGCAGAATAGAGTATTATAATTACTTATCTAGATGCTGTATTTTTGTTAATGCAGTCCATGGAAGCTCATTAGTTTTTGTAACTGGTGCACTGAACTGCTATCCATATTGAGCCTGTGAGCCACTGACACTCTTAGGTGTTTTTTCATATCTACTGCTGTCAAGCCAGGTTGCCCCATCCTTTAATTGTGTCTATGACTTCTGAATGCATGTCTTTATAACGTTTATATAAAAAATTGTTGAGGCGCACATGGCTTGGAAAAAGCTCTATGGCATCCAACACAAATCTGTTCCCGAACTTTGAAATAGTGTACAAGCTCCTTTAACACATTGTGGTATAACTGCCCTATCTGATCTGTTTAGCTGGTGGGACTCACATACATTTAAATAAATTGGCTGCTTTCTCCCCATGCTATTGCCTATTTGGGCCACAATTCCTTCCCTATGTAATTTGTTTACTTGTACCAAGTTGAACAGCTCTTCTCTAGGGGAAAAAGGTGAGGCAAAATGGGATCTACTTGACTAGTTCAACCTTTTCTCATTAATCTGTTAAAAATTCACCATCTTCTCTAAGCAATGGAACTACCCCTTCTTTGATCATCATCTTGCTCTTAGAGTCAGTTAAATTTAAGATAATGTAACCTCTTTCATAATTCTTCAATGCAATTTGCAAGTCTTCAGTTTAGCCTGTTCCCAATCTGTCTAGAAACATGGTAATCCCATTTTTGTAAAATCAGATTTTCATATTATCTCACAGAAACTGTCTTCCTACCATAGCTTTGAATCATACATAGGATGTGTCAAACATCTTAAGATGCAAAGTTGTGCTCATCTTCCAGATGAACTGTGGACTTGTTTCTTCTCTCTCTGTAAAGTGTCAGATGTAAGTTGAGGTCACCAGCCAAATTAAGTTCAGTGGCTTGCATAGTATGGCACTGGGAAGGCTGTGGAAGAGGCAAGAATGGATTTCAGTATTGTATGTTTCTACCCTCTCATTGTGTGTCAGCTCTGGAGCCTTAGCAGCAAATGAAGTTGGACTTCTCTGCACAACTTCATTAACTAGACAGCTCTGATTCATTCCCTTGGCACCATCTGTTCATCAAATGAAGCTGGGGAGAAGGTGAAAGAAATGGCACATGATTATGTAATAATAAGTGTTTGAATGAATGATGCTTAATTTGTCACTTGTATTTGTCTGTTCAGTTTTAAAACATTTTTATTTATTTTTTATATTTAACTAGTGTATAACATGAACTGCAATAGAAACTAAACTGTTTAAGATGCACATCGGATAACCAGTTATCTTTTTGAGCAGATACTAATTAATTGGCAGTGATTTTGGAAGTAACATTACTGAGGAAGTAGCCAGATACTTAAAATACTTTTTAAGATACTTAAAAAGAGTACTCAAAAATGAGTGTGACTCCTTTATCTGTGTATATGTGATTATTTTACATGCACACTAATTCATGTTGGAGAAGCCATAGATGCTTTTTTTTTTTTTTAGCATTTTCACATGAGGAAGGTGCTTTAGCCCTTGGTTGTTTTGGGTTATCATTTGCTGTAGTTTTTTCATCTGTTTGAGATACTCTCTGTGCCCATCTCCTTGAGTATAAATCTTTTTATACATTCATTAGCAAAAAAAATAAATAAATATAGCAATGTTTGTTTTTCTTGTTTCTTTTGGTGAATGTAATGATGTGATATATGCATAGTGGGCCCTCGGTATATATGAGTTTGATATCTGCAGATTTGAGCAATTGTGGATTGAAAGGAAGACATTTTTTTTAACCTGCGATGGCGGATAGCAGGCAAGCCAATGCCTCCATCCCCCATGGAAGTCAATCCTTCCACAAAGCCACAGTCAGAATGTAAACTTCACACTGTTTCTCATCTTCAGATCACAAAGCTGCTGCCAAAATTTAACTCTCTGACTCACTCTGTTTCCTACCGTCTCACAAGGAAGCTTCTTCCAGAATGTAAAATGCCTCATTCCATTTCCCACTTTTTCATAAGGAAACCTCTTTTAGAATTTAAACTCCTGCTTTTTCACTTTCTTGCAAGGAAGCCTCTGCAACATTTTACACTCATGCCTAACTCTGTTTCCCACTTTTTCACAAGAAAGCCTCTGCCAGAATTTAAACTCTTGTCTCACTTTGCTTCCCACCCTCACACAAGGAAGCCTCTGCCAGAATTTAAACCACTTTTCCACTGAGGTGGATCGGTGGCAAAGAGGTTTGAAATCTGGCAGAGGCTGTCTGATGGGAAGGCTGAGAAGGTGGGAAACAGAGACAGTTAAATTCTGGCAGAGTCTTTGTGATGCGAAGGTGGGAAACAGTGCAGGAAAACCTGGTGCTTGGACCTTGTCACCCAGGTAATTTTAAATGTTAAATACTGACTTGAGCATCCCTGTGGGGGGTTCTGTAACCAAACCACCATGGATACCAAGTGCCCACTGTAATTTGAACCCTTCATGTTGTACATATTTAACTGTCTATCTCAAATATAAAATGAAGTCTGACATGGCCTATTCCACAGTGGTCTTTCTCCATTTTCCAAAACAATCTTGATTTTGCCATTTTATATAAGGAACACCATTTTGTGTGAAGTCCAAGGCTTTCACAGCCGGCATCCATAGATTTTTGTGGGGTTTTCAGGCTGTGAGGCCATGTTCTAGAACAGGGGTCCCTGGACTTTTTGATCCGGGGGCTGGTTCGCTGGCCCTCAGATCTATGTCCGCGTGACTCTGGACACCATTTTGGAAGCCAAAATGGCGTCTGGTGCGAGCGGCGTGAGTGGCGATGGGGTGGCACGTGGGCTGGTAGGAAGGCCTCGGCGGGCCGGGGCTGGCCCGCGGGCCGTAGTTTGGGGACCCCTGTTCTAGAAGAATGTATTCCTGACATTTCCCCTTCATCAGACGTTTCACTTTCACACCTCCATGCCACCATTCTCTGAAGATGCCAACCACAGATGCAGGTAAAATGTCAGGAATACATTCTTCTAGAACATGGCCTCACAGCCCGAAAAACCCACAAAAACCTATGGACACCATTTTACTTACACCTTTATATATAATGGGACTTAAGTATCCTCTGGTTTTGGTATGCACAAGGGGTCCTGGAACCAAACCCCTTTTTTGCATGACACTGTTGTGGACATTGTAGAAAATTTAAGGGACAGTCTCACTGATACATTGATTGAACACGCACTGGTACTGTCCCTCAGATATGATAGCACTGTGGATTGAATCAAAATTGATAAAATAAATGTAATGGTGAACATTATTATACAATCTGGTAATGAAAACCAGTACTTCCTAGCTGTCAGCCAACCTGTAGCTCTGGTGCAAAAAGATTACTGCAAATAGTTGACTGTACCTGCTACAACACAGTTGGCACCAAAGCACCAGAAATGTCTTCATGTATGTATCTTCTTTGGTCACAGAAGGAACTGTCAAGTGTTTGTTCCAGTTCCAAGCTACTTACATACAGTTAAAAAGACTGAAAGAAAATAGTTGTCTTTCTAATGTTTGTTTCTTTATCTCTTCCTCATCCATTTGTCCTTGTTCCCGATTAAAGCCCATATTGCCAAATGCCAGATGCACAAAAGCCCATTTCCTATTATTGTACATTTTATTTTCTTACTGCACAAAATGTGTCCAGCTACACATTAGAAATAGTGCCTGGAGTGTGCAATGTGTAATAGGTGCTTATAGGAGCAGTTACGCAATGCCTTGCTTTCCACTACTGATTCAAGAAGGTGCTTCTAAAGCTATTTCAGCTCAGAGGCATGTGCTATTAACAAGAAGATTTCAAATTATTAACCTTGAAGAGTATTCTAATTTTTCTAATTTAAGAAGGCTATTAAGAAAATACTCTGAAAGGTTGCCAGCTTGTATTTCATCAGAACGCACTCTAATTATAAATATAATACTATTAGTGCACTTTGCTGTAGGAGTTAGATATATAGCTAACATACATTTGGGGGTAATTCCTTATCTTTCATAGGTACACTTTGTAAATATTTGCAGTAGTGGGATAGGACCTAGGATCTTGGTTGTTGCAAAAATGATAGGTATAAAAGGACTGCAGATCAGTGGCACTGGACTGGATATGCCATGGTTACAGGAGGCCACATGTTTTGGTAAAGATAGGGCACAATCCACAGACCAGCTGGGGAGGGAACTGGCAAATCATAGCAAGTCTTGCCCCACAAACAATTTTAGGGATCAGGAAGTGTAAAACAGACCTAGACTATAGGTTGACATAGGTTGACTTTATATGCACTGTTTTAAATGGGACATTATGGTTTTTTTTATATATATATTCAGACCGTTCTGTCATTTTAATATAAATGTCAATTTAATCTTGCTTTCAAGAAAAAATGCCCTGTTATGTTGTAAAAATAGTTTGAAGATGCCTGTTTGAAAGTGTGGTTGCTTTTTTTTTTTTTAAGTATCATGGAGTTTGAGAAATTTTATGATAAGGCGTTGAAAGACCAACATTTGCTGTGTAAATTAAACTCATCAGATAATATTCATGTATGATTGTCCCCCTGTATGTCTACCTAATTTTTTGTATGAGTTCTGTCTCTGAAGAATAATTGTTAGCTCAATATGTTCATGTAATAAAACTTGTTATTGTCTTACTCTTTCACAAATATGGAATATTACATAACACTGTCCCATTTTTGCCATCTCAGTGTCCCGTTTTTGTCTCAAGGAAATATGGTCAGCGTACATAGAAATTAAAATTCATTATTGACTGTGTTAAACCACTTGTATAAATAAGACAAGTCCTAATATTTAAGTCTGCTAAACTGGGATGAACTGGATCATGTGGATTTGTGAATTAACTGGATTATATGGGCCTTGGGAGAAATTTGTATCTAAGGCCCTATTTTAAGTAGCAAAAACAGCCTGGCTTTTGATAGCATGATGACTTGATTTTATACTGACAAACTTTCAGTAGCAAAAATTAGAAAGAATTCTCATTCCTGTCACCCTGTGGTAGCAGTGGAGAATGACTCCTAAACTTGGATTCAGTTAGTGTGTTGGCATAATACATGTAACCTTTCCTTCCTAACTGGCAAATACATATCATTTGAATGTCAGCCTCATATGTATTTGGACATTTATTTAAAAGACTGAATTCACTGTGATTTGTTCTGGCAGTTGCTGTATTAACTTCAGATTGTTTGTTTTTCCCCCCTGTCATTTAAGGTTTCTGGATGGCAGACTCTGAAAAGAAATGCAGTTTTAAGAGGTATGTGTTTCATAGCAAAAAAAAAAAGTACTGTCTGTTGACCATGGCTGATATCAGAACTATTTGGAAGAGAGCACTTCACTATGAAATTGTACAACTTGCCCCAGACAGATTAAAGAGAGGAAACAGAGACTGAAAATAAAAAAGAGTTTTGAAAAATTAAGTTTGTTGCTTCTGGAGATGTAGGGCCTTTGCAGACTGCCAGAAATAGTGCAAATTGAGTCCACTTTAAGGGTTAGGGTTAGGGAATCATGGGAACTGTATTTTATTATTGCACTAGAGCTCCCATGATTCTCTAGCACTAACCCTAACCCTTAAGGTGGACTCAACTTGCACTATTTCTGGCAGTCTGCAAAGGCCCGCAGTCAAAATTTTAAGTGAGGGTTTCTCCTTGAGAAATACTTAGTTATATACAAAAACTGCAATTGTAACCCCACATACATATAACTAGTTGTAACATCAGGTTCATAATATATCCAGTATATGCTGGTTTTACGGTGGCTTTCTTATGACATGACAGTTATGTAGAAATTCAGGGAGAAAAAGATCACTGTTTTAAATATTGAGGTATGCATGTGGAGAAATTCTTCCTTTTTTAAGTGGAATATTGTGGTGTTTTTCCATCTACAAAATGGCAGTGGAGATCCCAATATCTAATTTAAATGACATTATATTAGAACCCTTGAACTTTTCTACTTTAGCCATCCTTTTGTTTGGCAATAGGGAAATTCTTTTTATAGAAGCAACTCTTTCATTGTTTGATTGCTACCACAAATTCCCCTCCCCATGCTTAAACTTTGTAAATGTGATAGAAAAGTTTGTGTATGAAGTTTATGTTTGTAAGGCGAAAGGGACAGAGGGAAATGTTCAAAAGCCTACAGATAATGATCAAGAAATAGCTGATCGATCTACATTAATATCACTTCTGGTTTGCATCCCACTCTTTTCCAATGTTCTGTTGCACTCAAATATACCCAGAATGAAAACTCAAGTTGGAGATATGCAGTTAAGAGCAGTTGTGATTCTTCAGTCAATAGGAAACAGGTGAAATCTTTCCTGCCTTGTTGTGGGCTTTTGTTCACCCTTCAGTCTTCTTTTAGGGAATTGTATGCTATTCTGTCTTAAATGTAGAATATTACATTTGAGATGAGCATTGGAATAAAGGCAAAACTTGCTCACCATTCTTCAAAGTGAGCCTTCACCAAGTATCCCCATGGTGTGTGATGCAGACCCTCGCGGTGCTGGTTGTACAACTGGCAAGAGAGTTTTAAAGCTATTTCATATTCTTTCTGTCGTCACAATTTGAAAATTAAGATAACATGACTGCTGGCTCATATTTGAAATTCTGAGTACCATCACTTTTGGTTAAAAAAAACCACAACTCAGCAGCAAAAACCTACATGTTTATTAACAGTATTATAGAAAGAATACTTTGGCACCCACACTCATAACATCTGTCGCATGCAACATAAATTCATAAAAGTATTTCCTGTCATCTGGCTCACTGAATACTGTCTAGAACAGAGGCTGGCAACCTATGCCCCCCGGGCCGGTTCCGGCCCAGGTCGCTGGACTTACCGGCCCAGGCGGACCCCTGCTGCCGCCACGGTGTGTTTTGCCCTCCGTGCGGCCGTGTGCGCTGCGGCCGCCATTTGTTCTCCAAAATGGTGGCTGTGACTCGTTTGTGCATGTGTAAACGCGTTGCGGCCGCAATTTTGGAAATCAAAATGGTGGCCGTGGCGGTGACTGCGCGCGCTGTGGCAGCGGCAGTGGCGGCAGCGTGCGAGGGGGTCGTGCGAACGCTGCCATTCCCTCCCCCCCTTGGCCCGGCGGAGACCTGGACTTCGGGGGACCAGCCCAGGTCTCCAAAAGGTTGCCTACCCCTGGTCTAGAAGGTGCTCTTGCTACTGTACAAGATGCCCAGCTTTCATTAGGATTGTTAAACAGGGAGAAAAATGTAGCTTTCCTTCAAAAAAAAAAAATTTTTTTTTTTTTTAGTAATAGAATGTTCTTGGGTTTTACACAGATGCATGCAAATTAATAGAATATTGCTGTCACCATTTACTTAGAATAAATGTTGTTTGTTTTATTCTGCTCAGATAGAAATTTTTGCCAAATGCAAATTCTTTAAAAAAATGAATAAGATAATGGAAGGAAATCTGGAAAGAAGAGAAATCTGGTTGTGGGGTCTGAAGCTGCCGTCTGTCTGCCAGAAAGAGGACCATAAGTTAGGAAAGGCAGAGAAACCCTGTGTGTGTGTGTGTGTGTGTGTGTGTGTCTGTGTGTGTGTGTGTATTTGGGAACATAGTGGCTCTTCTGAAATTGCTATTTCAAGAAACACAAAATGCTTTGGTAACTAAGGACCAAACCAGATGTGATAGTAGGAGTCCTGCGATCAAAACTCCCACTTTTTAAAAAAAAATTTAAAAAAGCATTTTAGTGCAGGGCTGGGGATTCTGTTGCTACTGAGTGTGGATTAATCTGTTACTCCATGCCTTTCCCCCAGCAAAAATACTTAACCTTCAAGAGAAGAACACACAGGTACTTTTATAATTAACTACTTCAACGGGATGGCTTTCATGTGGGGAAAGGAGTTACTTTCCCACCCTAGTTCCTCAGCCCTGGTCAGATTCCCCATTGCACTGTTGCAGCTGTTAATAAGACTGCAGTTGCACATGCATAGGGGAGAAAAGGAAAAAGAGAGAGAGAGAGAGAGAGAGAGAGAGAGATAGGTGGACAAACAGAGGTTTCAGTAGGGATTTGCTATGATATTGTGTGTAGGAGTCCCCATGCATGGACCTACAGAAGACTGAATCTTGGTTGTGGCATGAACTGCTGCTCTTGTTACTTCAGACTGCTGGTGCCTGCTTTCCCCAAAGCACCTGATTTATCTGTTTTCATAAATTAGCTAGGATTATGTTGTATATTTTGAGGATTACATAAAATTGTTTTGCTTTACCTCTAGGCATTAGATCTCTCGGATCTGTGGTACACTGTTTATATATCATGTGTTTTGGAAAGTGTCCTCTACTTAGGAAAATACATCTTTAGATAGCGTCTAGTTAATTTGCAGGATTAACTGCCGTAGGAGGTGGGGAGGGCTGATATATGCTCTGCAAAGACTGCAGACTGAGGAAAGGGAGACAGACATATGAGGAAGTTTATCTTTACCTGTACATGTTTCTCTTATTTCCCCTAACTACTTCAGCAGTGCATGTGCAACTGCAGTGTTGTGTTGGGTATGTTGTGTGCCTTCAAGTTGTTTCCAACTTAAGGCGACCCTAAATCAAAGCTGTCATGGGGTTTTCTTGGCAAGATTTGTTCAGAGGAGGTTTGCCATTGTCTTCCTCTGAGGCTGAGAGCATGTGACTTGCCCAAGGTCACCTAGTTGGTTTTATGGCTGAGCTGGGAAGTGAACCCTAGTCTCCAGAGTCATATAGTTCAACACTCAAACCATTATATCAGACTGGCTCTACAGTAGGAGAATACTTGGCAGTAGTGGTTGCTATGTTTACTAATAGGTGAAAATGTGTGTTTCTGTCAACCCTCTTCCCCAGTCAAATGTTGATCAGCTATTAATAGTGTGAATGGTTGAGGATCTGATTTATGGAATTGCTAGTTCTAATACTATATTGTATTGATAGAGGTGCAGCTTCTCTGTTGATCACAAAAACATTGATATGATTTGCTTTCAACAATTTCCAAAGCACTTTGAAAAAAGCCTCTTGAAAAGAGGGTCAGAATGGGAATGGGAATGGGAGTTGCTAAGAGTTTGAATTTTTCCCCCGTTCCCTTTTTTTTAAAAAAAAAAAAAACACACTAAGATTGTTCTTTTGTTTGTCACATACTGGTTACTTTTACTGAATTGCATAAATGTTCGATGAGAAGAAATGTCATATGTGAAGAATTATCTAAAAATAGTTTTTTTTGTTGTTTTTATCCACCCTCGAGTCAGTCCCGACCCATGGCAACCCTGTAGGTGAGACATCTCCAAAACTCCCTGTTCTCCACTGTTCTGCTCAATTCCTGCAAATTCACACCTGTGACCTCTTTCATAGAGTCCTTCCACGTATCACACAAGCACACCGAATATCTTACTGCAGCCAAATTATGAATTATACTTCAAGATAAAAATTAATTGCAATGATTTCTGAGCCAAAGAGTCTTAACAGTTAATGAAAAGCATCTTAAATTGGTTGATACCTGCCATGTAAGAGACCGTTTAAAAAAAAGAGCATTCCCTCCAGATTTAATTATTTACACTGTATTCTTCTTTTCCTGGTGCAAATTTTTCCAGTTTAAAAAATGTGAACCATTGTTCTCTCCTGCTCCTGATAGATTTTGAAAAAGGGGTTTTTTAAATTAAAAAAAATAGTGTGTCAAACTTGATCTACTTTCCTAAAATGCTGAGGCTGAGTGGACTGGATAGTTTGTTTCCTCCTGTGGACTGGATAGTTTGTTTCCTCCTCCCATTGATTCCCTGCCCACTACAACTCTCACCATTATCGCTGACTTGCGGTTATTCTGACTTGCAGCAGCACATAGGCTGTTGTGGGAGTTGGGATTCAACAAAAATCGTCTCCTCAGTGAATCAGAAGTCTTTGTTGGAAAGAAAGAGTGGTTTCATTTGCAAAAAGCAATTCCACTTGTTTGGAGCCAGCCCAATATTTTCAAATGTGGTTGCTTCAATTTCTTGCAAACTTTTCAGTTTTATTTATCAGATCCTCTCCTTCAAAATTAGGGTTCTCAGAGCCTTTATTTAATTATTTTATTTCTATACCATCTTTCTCCCAACTTGGACCCAAGGTGGCTCACAAAAGTTTAAAAGCAGCAACAATAAAATGGTACAGTTTTAAAACACAATTAAAACACCACACTAATATAACAAATAAACATGCAAAAATCCTTAAAAAAAATACAAGGTCAGAAATATAAAACCATAAAAAAGATACCAAGCAAACACACCAATAAGAAGCCTCCCTGGGTGCAATTATGTATTAAAAGCATGCTTGAATGGAAATGTTTTTGCCTGAATGCAGGGTGGGGGGGGGCGGGGGGAGAGCAATCTAGCCTCCTGTGGAAGGGAGCTCCAAAGGATGACATAGAGCAGGGGTAGGCAACCTTTTTGAGCTGGGGGCCAGGTTGCTGTCCCTCAGACAATTGGGGGGCCAAAGCACCAAAAAAAAATAAAAAATAAAAAAATAAAAAATAAAAAAAATATTTTTTTATTTTTTTTAAAAAATTAAAAAATATGCATGCACAATCTCTTAGCCCAGAGGTTTGCCAAGAAAACCTCAAGAACAAGTAATAACAACAATAATCAATATCATCATGGGGGCGGCGGTGGCGGCGGCAGGACTGGCCTGGGGCCGGTCCAAAGGCCTCGGGGGGGGCTGCATCCGGCCCCAGGGCCTTGGGTTGCCTACCCCTGACATAGAGCTTAGTAAGATTACTCCTTGGTGAAACTACAAATCTACATACATACAAACCAAGATTTTTGATGATACAAGGATAAATCGAATATTCTGATGGAGAACTTTTTGGAATATTTTCCCCACCAACATCTGGTTATATCAGTCATTAAGCTGATAACCATGGCAGGATTTTTACTTTATTTTTTAATTGTGAAAGAAAAAGAAGCCTTGGTTTTGGTGAAACAGCATGATCTGGATTTAGATTTTCATAATTTCATATTGGAGATTATTTCCCACATAATACTCCCCTTTTACCCAAGACTGAAAGCCAGAGAACTCACTTCTGTCATACATATCAAAGCGTACATACTCAAAAGAGCCAAAGGCTAATTATTTTGGCAAGCTTTCCCTCTGTGGCTATGTTAGGACAATTCAGAGGAATTCCTCTGGAGGAGGTCTAGTGTCTTTGTGGACAACGTGTAGCATAAACTCAGGAACATTAATAGTATTTTGGTATAGCTTCCCCTTTACAGAATGATATAGAAAAGTGTTTGGTGGACAAAAGGGGTTGAGTAGGTGAGGATGTAATGATTGTCTTGTACAGAAGTTAGGCTCATAGGATAGTTCTTGAGTTACTTAGCCCTGTAAGTGTCTGTAATAGTTATGTATGCTGAAAAGGAATGGGTTTTATTTTGTATGATTGATCACCAATATGATTCAGAAGAGTGAAAGTGTATGAAGATTTTTTAATAGCATGGGATTGTAATCATAAATGGGCGGAGCTGTTTTTAGTAATATGGCTTATTTGGGGAAAAATTAGATTGCTTATATATTCCATAATTTATTTGTGTCTTGATTTCCCCCCCCCCCCGCCATTAGCCATTTCTATAATGTGATCATTTTTACCATTATATATGATGCTGGATATATATTAGACATAATAATGGACATAACCTATTTTAGGTTATTTTTAAATTATATTCTGAGCCATCTTTCCCTCTTTTTGTTGTTATTACTTATTACCGAATGCTTTGCGAATGTTCTTTGATTAAGCAATACAGATTGGGTTTGGATATGAGAGAGCAGGCTAGGTCGCATAGGAGCATCCAACCCCTCTCCATCTGCACAGAACGGGACTGAGGCTAGAAGTGGAAAAGTGGGCACATGTAGGTTACATTGTAAAACTGCACAACATATCAAATTGTAGAACGTGTTTACTACCCTATAATTATAGGGCATGCAAAGACAGCCCAATTTCCATGCTCTTTTTGCACGAGCAATGTATATGTCTCAACTCTTGTACCAAACCAAAAGATTAATTATGTTAGCATTTATATTGGGGTTGTATTTTCTTAATGTATTGGGGAATTAGTACCTTGGATACAAGCATTATAGTGACTGACTTGAATGGACTCATGGAAATCCAGGGTTTCATCCTTGTGTTTCTGGTCTCATTCTTGCAAACCACAGGATTTGTGGTAAACCTGTATCTAAAATGGACTACTTCAGATTGCTTCTGAAAGCTCACATAGCTAGAGGTTTTTCCAGCCAAAAAAGTTTTTATTTAGAAAATGAGTTAACAAGAAGAGTTAGATGGGAAACCTCTTTGTGCCTTTTATTAAATACACAGACACAGACACACACACAGTGGGTCCTTGGTATCCACTGGGATTTGGTTCAAGGACTTCCTGTGGATACCAAAATCTGTGGATGTTCAAGTCCCATGAAATGCAATGGTGTCCCTTATATAAAATGGCAAAATCATGGGTTGCTTTTTGGAATTTATATATTTTAAAAATATTTTCAAGCCATGGATGCGTGAATCCTTTGATATGGAGGGCCAATAGTACTTATACTAGGGGAAGGCTACTACATATAGAATCCTGTTAGTGACGCAGATAATCATGAGTCCAATGTATGCCTGTGTATGTCTTTTTTTGGTTGTTGCAGAGATTGATATTCTCTTCCTCTCTCAGCAATTATTAAAGCTCCCTCCCGCTGGCTCACTGCTAAATCACTGCAGCCTCCCCCTCCATTTAGTGGCCTTGTGTGTAGTGGTGGGATCATAGATTTGTCTGCTTGTGTCCTCATGGTCAGACACAGGATGATTGCATCACCTGGGCCCTGGCATATCTCAGCAGATGGTGTAATGATAATCACTCTGCTATGGGCACATGGCCAGATGCTTCCCTGATCACTTCCCTCTCAACCTGCCACTGAATGGTGTGGTGGTGGCAGTGGCTGCAGCACCAAAATGGTGAGTTGTGGTGTGCGAGAGGAATGATGTATAGTGGGCCCTCCACATTCACTGGGGTTAGGGGAGCAGGACTTGTGTGAAAGTGGAAAAAACACAAAATAAAAAAAAACACTATTTTTTTTTTTTACATGAGGGAATACCTCTCTAGGAATTTCTAGTTCTTCCAGAACAACTTTATGGTCAACACTGGAGGACCTACAATTGCCTAGAGAAGTCTTCATCCGAGAAATCTCTTAGGTCCTCCAGTGCAACTTCTGGTGGATGTATTGTAGACCATATAGTTGTGCTGGAAGACCTAGAGATTCCTAGAGAGAACATACTTGTAAAATCTGAATAATCAAAGCTGCAAATGCGGAGGGCCAGCTGTAGTATAGTTCTGCCTGAGGAACCTTTATGTATGCTGCAATACTGGATCTTGTTCATAGTGTGGATCTTCTTGAAACATTTGAATTTGGAAGTCTATCTAGAAGCTTTTCTGGAAAACAGTGTTACATGTTTCATGAATACCACGCAAGAGCGCCTTGCCCAGTTTTTCCTCCCTGAGGGGAAAAGGAATTCCAATGATATATTCAGCTGAGAGCTACTCCTTGTGAACTATATTTAAAACATTACTTCCTAACTGTGTTTTTGAATATTTATAAAATTATTTCTGAACACCTCAACAGCACATGCATCCTTTATTTCAGAAAAAAAATTGAAGGCACTGAAAATGTTAATTCAGGTGCATTTATATCTTTAGGTTCACCTGATTCAGGTGCATTTATATCTTTGGGAGGGGGATGCACACGGGTTAAAAGGGTTGTTTTGGGGTCTTTAGATGATGCATGCCGAAAAAGCGCCCCCTACCTGCCTCTTCCTGTGAAAGTGCGCTCCAAAAAGGAGCCACTTTTTTCCACTCCTTGGGTGAAGATGTGCACCTTCACATGTGTGTATATATGCAGCGACACTGATGCACCAGAAAACAGCCATATAAATGCACCCTTGCATGTGCGGCGGAAATTGACCTGGCAATCCAGAGCATGTGCCCTATGATGCAAACTTTAATTTAAAGCACCCTATGCTCCCAGGTGTGGATGCACTGGCATAGGTATGCTTGAATATTAGAACTCTAACCCTAGGGAAGCAGAGGTCAGTGAATTCTTGTATGATATGTGGGTGTATGACAGAACCTGTGCAGGTGCGCAGGGATGCCAAACTTTAGTCAGCTTTGTACACAGAGAGTGACGGACTGTATACTAGCTATGACAGCTCCTGTGCAGGTGCACATGGATGTTTTCCTGCACAGATGCACAGGTGTGGATAGTTGATCCTGCGCACATGTGCCTATGTTTGAGAACAAAAAAAAATTAAAGCAGCTACTGCCAGCCCATGTGGTTGCTCCATCTCCCTTTGCGGCGTCCTTGGGAGCTAGCAGTGTGGTTGCGGGGGCTTCAATACAGCTTCGGAAAAGCCCCCAGTGCGGCTGCTCCGTCCCCATTTAGGGCAACCTCAGGGCAGGCAGTGTGGTTGCTGCAGCTTAGGGAAAAGGGAACTTCAGGTCACCTTTGTTGATTTTTTTTCAGGTGAGGAAACTTAAACTGTTTTCAAGTGACTAAACTGTGCCAAAAATTGTAGCAATGCAAACTTTTTCTGGAACATGTTACTTTACATCGCTGCTCCCACAGTTCATTCACTTCATCTGCTGTCTTCAGCTAAACCTGATTGTATAGAATGCCACAAACATTGTTGCAATGTAATGGTGCTGGATTAGGCCCAACATACTCAATATAAAGTTCACCTTTTGGATGGATTACAGATTTAGTAGTTACAAATTTAGTCAGCCCTTCTTATCCACAGATTCTGTATCCACGGATTCAACCATCCACAGCTTGAGAATATTAAAATACAGTTGGCCCTCCATATCCACGGATTTTTTAATCCATGGATTCAGCCATCTATGGCTTGAAAATATTCCCAAAATATATAAATTCCAATAAGCAAACCTTGATTTTTCCATTTTATATAAGGGACACCATTTTACTATGCCATTGTATTTAATGGGATTTGAGCATCCATGGATTTTGGTATCCATGGTGGGTCCTGGAACCAAACCCCAGTGGATACAAAGGGATCTCTGTATGTGCTTTCATCATTCTGGTTTCTCCTGTTAATATCTTGTTAGGGGGGAAACTACCCTTAAAATCCTCATCTTTTATTATATTTCAGGTTTACTATGGAAGCCAAATACTTACATTAACATGTCTTGTTTATATGCACATTCAAAAAATGAAATGCCCTAATTTTCTTACAGACACCAAAGATGCTGACAAGGAAGATTAAGCTTTGGGACATCAATGCCCATATAACCTGCCGTCTTTGCAATGGTTATCTTATTGATGCTACCACTGTAACGGAATGCTTACATACTTGTGAGTACGAAAATAACTGTGTCTCATGACATTGTGTTTGATTTCATGTGGGTTGGGATTTTGGATTTGATTTTGAAATTAAGACTGGTTTGACTAAGTGATTCTTAGTAAATAATTATTTTAATTTCAAATTAAAGCCCATACTGAGATCTAAATGTGGTCTGCCTTGAGTAGTGTGCATACTTGGTATACCATATCTGTCCTCTTATTCTGGCTTTGTCATGTTTGACTAAACCAAATATGGGGCATCTATTGGTTCCCATCCAAGAACAGATCATGTATACATCTGCGCTGATGAGTAATAAATACTTGGGTTTGTTTTGGATATTTTAGCAATTGGTTCTCATTTTCTTTGCAACCCTCCGCAGGCTTATTTATGGCCTCTGGAAGTTTCAGCACAGCTTCCATTAAATATTGCCCCAGAATGTGCTTTTGACACCCCTGCATGTTACATTTTAAAATGGGCGTAATTTCTGTGAGATATATATAAATATAGATTGTACCATTTAATTGTGGTAGCTAGACTTCAGTTGTTGATGTGTGCCTTCAAGCCATTTCTGATTTATGGTGACCTTAAGGCAAGCCTATCATGGGATTTTCTTGGCAAGATTTGTTGCCAAGGAGGTTTGCCATTGCCTTCCTTTGAGAGCATGTGACTTGCCTAAAGTCACCTGATGGGTTTCCTGACCAAGCTGGGAATCGAACCCTGGTATCTAGAGTCATAGTCCAACGCTCAAACCACTATGTCACACTGGGTTTCAACTTCAGTACTACCAAATTTCAAAAAGTTGCCAGCTATGGAAGGAGACTTTTGTGTTTGGATCAAAAGTGTAAAATGTTAACAAAATGGCACTGAACAGCCTTCAGTTTGTTGTTTGTTATCAGAATACAACCATTTAAAAAATTAGCTTGGTTGTGACTATAAACCAAGTATGGCACACTGTTGGATATTAGCTCAAATTGATTATAAATTAATTGCAAATGGCACTGCTACTTCATAATTACAAACCAACTTTAAGTCGATATGCTGTGCTGAAGAAATTGCTGCTTCTCTCCTCTTCTTAATTTTAATCACTGTAGAGTTCTGGTCAAACATCAGATTTTTAAAAAAAAACTTTTCATTTTCTAAGAGTTTGCATTAGCATTTCTCAAATCTTACCAATGTCCTAGCATAATTTGAAGGATTCAGATCTCATCTGAAAAGTGATGAGAGTGCTAGAATTTAATACAGAGTATTTGTCAGATTGTAAATGCTTATTGGTTAGGTACTGTTACACTTGTTAATTTTAAAAATGAATACAAATTGTGACTGAAATGCATAACTAATAAAATTCAGTTTAACAATTGACAAAGCAGTTTTGCAAATCATTGATTATCTATCTATACACTGGTAACTTAAAATATTTCCTTGTATTCTTAGAATAATCTTAACTATAATATTTCTGTAAACAGTTTGCAGGAGTTGCTTGGTAAAGTATTTGGAAGAAAATAATACTTGTCCCACATGCAGGATAGTTATACATCAGAGCCATCCACTACAGTATATTGGGTAAGTATGGTATTAAAGATAATACACATAGAGATCTACTAGGAATACTTTGCTAAACAATGGGATGATTCAGAAATGCTTGTATATAAATTATTTTTCATCACATGATTGCTCAGCACAATTAAATAGACAAAGGAAACTATCAGTTTGTCCTTGTAAAGCTACATTTTCACATGTACCCTGGAGGAAGATATGAAGTTTTCATTTTAGGCCTGAAACAGATGGGCCAACTGAAGCTGCTTTGGAGGTGCGGCATTCAAATGATGCATGCCTCCAAAGTGATCCAAAGCTGAGGCAAGGCCATTCTCAGGTCCTTTCGACCAGAGCAAAAAGGAACTAGAATAATCTGACTCCCTAGTGGCACGGGTTGGGTCCTGCAGCTGCTTTGGGAGTGGGTTGTGTGGTTGGTGCAGTCCCAACCCGCTTGTGGCTGGAGCAGACTCAGCTTGTTCTTTTGCACCCATCTGCTCTGGCCCTTAGTCTTGTCATTCAGTGTTGAATAGTAAAGTGAGTAGTTGAATGGTAAAGTTGAATAGTAAAGATTCAGCAGAGGAATTCTTCATAGCAAATCTTAATTCTTTAACATGTCTTTTTTGCTTTTGTAATTTGCAGTCATGACAGAACGATGCAAGATATTGTTTACAAACTTGTTCCAGGTCTTCAAGAAGGTAAGCTAGTATTGTGATTTTTAATAAAAGTCCATTTTTGATTAAAACTCCTTAGTATGATGTTTGGGATGAAAAGTTTAACTTTTTATACAATTACAGTTAACATTGATACCACAACATAGTTCTAATCTGCACTGCAGAAATAATGCAGTTTGGTATCACTTTAACTGCCATGGCTTGGTGCTATGGAATCCTGGGATTTGTAGTTTGTTGTGGCTCCAGAGCTGTCTGTCAGAAAAGGCTAAATGTCTCACAGACCTACAGATCCCAGAATTTGATAGCATTCGGCCATGGCAGTTAAAGCAGTATCAAACTGTATTATTTCTGCAGTGCAGATTAGACCATACTGTTTTTAATTGGTTGCTCTGGAATATAAGCTTCAGGGTGCTCTTATGTTAAAGCTCCCAATATAATTTACATCTGGTAAAAATAATTGTAGGCATTCTAATATACATTGTAGGACAAGTCTAACTGCCCCACTCCCACACCAAGCGCTGAGCTGTGATCCAGATCACCTTTGAAGAGCTGCAGTTCAGTGGAAGGAAAAATTTGTCCAGGGGCTGCTTTTACACATCCCTCTTAGAAAGGAATTATCTTCTGAGCTCTGAACATGGACCAACATAGCATCTAAGATGTCTAATTCTTATTTGCTCATGAGTTGTTATAGGAACCTGTGATTTTTTTTATGGGTAATTCTTAACAATTTTAACAATTCCAGGGAAAAAAAATAGGACATTCTTGATATCTATCAGTACATGTTAAAACATACAAGTCGTCAGAAAATTTCCAATTTTATCCTCATTTCCATTATGTTAGTGGTGGATACTCATCTAAGATCTAAGAGTCAATATTAGAAACAAATATTTTGATGCAAAATTTCTATCATCCACCAGTTTATTTTCTAAAGCTCAAAAATTAGTAGTAAATGCCAGCACGTGCTAGTTTCTTTTTACATTGTGGTACATACTTGAAGACATTTACTGGTGAAAAGATAGCAGTCTCCAAAACTTGGCATTTAGATTTGTTTATACATAATATGTAGGGGTTGTAGATACTATAATTACTTCGCTTTAAAAATGCATTACAAAATTGCATTACAAACATTAGGCAGAGGACAAAAGACTTCCAAACATTTGCAAACTGGTTAAGTTTCCCCCACTCCCAATTTGTAGAATTGCTATGTACAGCTTACCAAGTATGCACGACAGAGAACAAAAGTATTTTAAAACAGGACCCCCAAACCTTTTAGAAGTTTATAAAAAGTGGAATAGATGTTTTATGCTGAGATGGCTACAGAAAATCAGCTGAACATTAGGGGGTGCTCTCGATACATTTTCTGAAAGAGTAAGAGAAATTATTTGTTTCCTTGAGTATCTAAATCCACTGTTAAAGACACTGTTTTAAAATGTTAAACAGCGGAAATGAGAAAGCAGAGGGAATTCTACCACAAACTGGGCATGGAAGTACCAGGTGACATCAAAGGGGAGACATGTTCAGCCAAGCAACATTTAGAATCCCACCGGAATGGTAAGTAGACATTCCATGTGTTTTCTGATTTTGAAAATTTATTAAGTTCACTAATAGAAATCATTTGTTCTTTTATTTCTTCTTAATTAGAATGGCTTGGTGGAGTCTGTTGATCACTCTCTATCAAGGATGGGTGTTGTGTGGTCCACATGTACCCAGCAAGCATAGCTACTGGTGAAAAATCCTGGGAACTGAAGTTCAACAGTATCTGAAAAAGGGCCACACTATTCCCATCCTTAGTCTATATTATATTTACTGAACAAAACATACGCCTGTTTATGATGCATTTTTAAATTGCCATGAATACATATCTGATTGGTACTGTATATGCAGTGACTTCCTGTGTACTTGTAACAAATGTTACATTCACAACATTCTTCAGAATTGGTCTTTGCAAGCAGTTATTGGCCTTTTGTTTCTGTAGTGCATAAACGGGCTGCATAGTTTTCACAGACATATGTTATTAGGTGTAGACATTTAGTCTTTGTAGATGCTAATAGCTTCTAAAGACAGATATAAGTTTGACAAAGGCTGCTGAATCAATGTGGTTTTGAGTCTTTGGAGCCTTAGTGAGTCTGTCTCAAAATGATTGCTCTTGTCAGTGAAATGATGAAACGACTCTCATGTAATATACCCCCGTTGTCAATAGCCCAGTGCTGTGAACTGCTGGCACCAAAGCAAGTTCCAGCAATGTTTTTCTCTTTGCTATTCCAAAAGGAATGCTGAGACTTAAGTAGCATATTGTGGCAATAATCTGCTTTAGAGAAGGCAACACCTCTTAGCATTCAGAGTGAAGATCCTGTTATTAGTTAAAGAATACAAGTAGTATCATAATATCACTGCTGGTGCTGATGTGAGAGGGCTTTACTGCCAGTAATAATCCTGTGCTCTTGATTCAATAGAACTGCCATGCTCTGACATTTATTTATTTTATATGCCGCCTTTCTCCCAGAGTAGGACCCAAGGTGGCTCACTGAAGAAAATCAATTATAATCTACCCATGCAATTTTAAAAACAAAATCACCACAGTTAAAACAATATAACATTATTTTAAAACATGTAAAAGTTAAAAAAATAAATAAAAGACACACCCCAAGAAAATCAGTATATATAAAAAAAAGTTCATTTTTCTGTAATGTTGTGTGGGCTTTTTGTGGTATCAAACCTTTGCCAGGTATTATGTACATGAGGGCATCCTGGTCATCAAGCAAAGCTGACTTTGTCCCACTTGCTAGGAACATGATCTTGCATTATTTGCAACTGTGCTAATGGCTGGTTGTGCCTCTCCAAGAAAGCTGATACCTACGAGGAGGCTCTCACATGAATTTAAGGCCTAATCCTAAAATTGTGTGTGTTTAGGAATGAGTGAATTGAGTGCTGTTATAGCAACCTGACAAAGCATACTGGTGTTGCAAGTACTTTGACAAGAAACAAACCAACATAATTTAGCTTCATAAACAGCTTTTGTTGAGTTCGTATAGTAATTTGCAAGTCGTTTTTGAAATGAAATGTATCTTGCAAACATAATAACTGGATTATTGAGGTTGTATTTCAGTTTATTGATTCTTCAAAAAGTTAATTATAATATAGAGCCCAGATTGATTAATTTTTAAGGGAGACCATAGATTGAACTGAATAAAGGCTGAAAAACACATAATACAGGCCTCACCCCTGATGTGTACCTACACAAGTTATGTGAGTGACAGAGCTCCTTAGTCCTCTGTGCCCCATTGAGCAGCCGCAAAGCTTGAGTTCTTGCTGCAGTCTCTTTAGCTGTTCACATCCAGATACCTGTGTCTTGGCTTGCCTGCAAGAGTAAGGAGCTGTGATACATGAGATAATACTTTTGACACATCCTTTGTTTTAGGGGATAAGGCAGCCTTTGTCTGTGCTTCAGCTGGCTCAGGTGCATACAGTGCATGTGTAGAGGCGTGGAGTGCATGGGATCAATGGGGAAAGTATGCCTTGATCTCTCTGGTGGCATACACTTCTTTTGACCTTGGAGAAATGTTAATTCTGCATATGTTTCAGTTAAAAACAGGAAATGGAAGTTACATGCTGCATAGCTTTCAGCCTGATCTTTTGAAATATGGTGGGTGTTGTGAAAAGGAAGAAGCATAAAAGCATGTTGGGAAAAGAAATGTGAGCTTTGATGGTTTGCTAATAAACAGATTACATCAGCCTTTCTGCACCCTCTAGATGTGTTTGCCTACAACTGCCATCATGGCTGGTGATTTCGGGGATTATAGCTAAACACAACTGGGATGCATTAGGTTGGGGGAAGCTGGTGTACATGAAAAATAATGAAAAACCAGTTCATTTGTTGGTGGTTTATGCAAAACTGTTAATCCATTTTGGATGCAAAGTTAGTAATATATCCAAGGTTCTGATAGTAGCTGGGTTTCTTGTGAAATACCTCAGATGTAGTGCATCTCACCTGTATAGCTTGCATTACCCTTAGTATTATGCATGAATTGAAATCTATGTAGTTGACTGGCTTATTTCTGAAAGGGTTGTAGATTTTGATTGTCTTTTATTTCATACGTGAATTTTTATCTTTAGAGATTTCCACTTTATCACAGATGTTCTATGCTTTTTTTCATTAGGGGAAACAAAAGCAGACGAGACTACAAATAAAGAAACATCAGAAGAGAAACAGGAAGAAGATAATGATTATCACAGAAGTGATGAACAGGTACTGAAGATGATTTTTGAGTTCTAAACAATATCAACAACAAGATGAGAAGTAGGATCAGTACAGAGATAATACTGTTTCTTTTCAAAGTGTACATTTCTGGAGGTTGTAGTATGGGTTTATTTATTTTTAGGACAAACATGTAAAGGTTTCATATCAAGTGGGTATTCGGTTTCATGAACACATTATGCTTTTTGGCTATTGTGTTATCCTGGAGGTGACACTTCTTCTAGCGGGGGCACTTGTTGATGGCTTTTGTGGTTAATGATCCTAGGCATTCTTCATGGCATTCCAAACTTCCATCCTTAGGATAGGAACAGGACACCACCTGTGACTCTCAGTTTTATTTCACACGCAAATGATCCAATGGGCATTAACAGAATAAAAGTTCCTTGCACCCATCCAAAATAAAAACACTATATGCTTTATATGTGCTCTTTCTTTGCCCTGCAGTAGTTGATTATCTTTGCCGATTACTGCCTGTTAGACCTTTTTCCATATGTATAATTTGTTCTTGCCAGGTGATCTGACACCTGGCTTCAGTGGCTATGAAAATGTAGCCACTGAAGAGGATTTACTATTTCATCCTTAACTTTCACTTCTTATTAATAAGATAAAATATTTTCTAATGCTCTTTAATTTTCAATAGGGATCACTAATTTTGTTTGTTTTGGATTTCCCAACTAGTGCTATTGGAGTTTGAAGAAGTATATAAAGTAGCTACAGTGTTTAGTAATCTTTCTATTTAGAATTGGGAATAGCTAGTACTAGGTTGTGTACTACATCTGGCTGTTATTCCACTTTTTGTCTTCATGGATCACGAAGGTACTAGAAAGGTTGCTTGTTAAATTTTGTTAGGTTAGACTATTCATCCATATGGCATTGTCTATTCTCCCTTGCAGCTAGTCTCTGTGATTTCAGGTAGAGGCCTTTCTCATCATCTGCTCTCTCTCTCTCTCGTTCTCTCTCTTTTTTTTTTAAACTGGAGATATCAGAAATGGAGTCTTTAGTCCAGTATTCAAAGAGAGTGCTCTACCAGTGAACAGTGGTTCCTGCTTTTTTTACATAAAATAAACTCTTACTTAGTTCAGGCTACTCTTCTCTCTGGTTTTGCTGTTACAAAAGGAGAACTTAGAGGAAGTGCCTCTTAACAAGTACTGACCATTTACTTTCCCCTAAAGGTAAGCATCTGTTTGGAATGCAACAGCAGCAAATTACGTGGACTGAAAAGAAAATGGATTCGCTGCTCAGCACAAGCTACAGTCTTGCATCTAAAGAAGTTCATTGCCAAAAAACTTAATCTTTCTTCATTTAATGAGGTAATTCATGAAGCTAAACTCGCACAAAAACGTTTTGCAAAGAAAAACATGCACTGGGGCTTTTAATGGTCTTGTAACTTTAATGTTGATTTCCCCCACCCTTCTTTTGAGTTTTAAATAGTTTACTGCTCACCTGACTGAAAGGAGGCAGTGGGGTATTGAAACATCCCCTTAAAGGTGATTTCTTTTTTTTTAAAAGTTCTAAAGCTTTCCATGTCAGTTGTTACTTTAATAAAACATTGTTAGCCTACTGTATATATCAACTCTCAGGGAAAAATAATGGCAGCAAAACAACTTAAAACAGTAAAATCATATTTTTCTGTTCTTGTTCCTCAATATCCACTTGAAGCATTTCTTTTTGTGCACCTACTAAAATGTGATTGAGAGAGACTTTGGGTAGGGAGTTGTGCTTGGTGACACACTCCCCAACCACTGAAATCTTCCAAACAACTATGATACCTTTAGGCTTTTCTTTGCTTCTGAAGGTAGAAACTTGCTTTGAAAACAAAGCACACAACACGAGCTTCCTGATTTGAACTGTTGGATTTTTATTAGACCCCATATGACTTGTGATCACAAATACATAGTTTCAAAGCATGTGCTTCAAAAATAAACTCTGTTATAATGAATATCTGCTAAAAAAAATGCTTTGCCATTAATTGAAATAATCCCTGTACAGATAATCACACAATCTATTTGTATTTTATGGATGGCTGTTCTGACTTGTGCCACCTGTTTTTCCCCTGACTAATTTTATTACCTGTGTATTTGAAAAAAGGTCTTGTCTGATCTACATATGCCTATCTGGCATTCTACTAGTGGCAGCTCGTTTTTAAGGAAGATTTTTATGGACTGGAATGAAGTGAGATATCAACTTTTAATTGGATCTCAAAGGGTTTTTGTGTTAATTTGCATTATTATTATTATCCTTGTTATTATATTGGAATATTATCATATTATAATGTGTCACAAATCTATTTAGAGTCTGCTTTCATGAATAGCTTTCAAGGACAACAACCCAGAACAATCATGGATGTTGCTGTGGGCATGACAAACCCGCTTGTTATTGGCAGTCCAGCCCTGGCAAACTGAGTGACCTGTAATGCTGCCAGCCTGACTGGCAAGCACAGTGTCTCCTCTGCATGCTGTTTTTTCCCATCTCAGGATATATTGACTATCCTTCTATATTTCACTTTTCTGGCCTTTCTTTGCATCTGTGATGTCCTGAACTAATATTAGTCCCACAGATTTCCCCAAAACTAAACATTCTTTCTTGTTAGGCTGCTGCCCCCCTGCACACCTTTCTTCTTGATCAGAGGTAGGCAACTACATGGGGGGGGGGGGCAATTCCTCTGACCCCTGCAAGGCTGCCCCTGCCCAGTAAGGCCAGTTATTTCTGTTTTCCTCTGTAGTCCCTCTCAAAATATTGTATGGAATGACTCCTGTTGTCATTTTGAGAGGGGGACTATAGAAGAAAACTGATGTATTTAGGAGGTAGAAGGAGTTCTGGAAGGTAGTTTATATTAGGTGGGGTTATTTTTCTGTGTTTAAGGGATTTTCTGTTCAGGCAGGAACTGCCACAAATCACACAAACACAAAAATTGAGGGAGATGGAGGGCAATAGGGAGTGCAAGAGTGCAGTCCAGGGGCTATATGTGGCCTACAGGACAGATTTTGCCAACCTCTGGTCAAGACAGTATATCTGTCCAGTTTCTGCTAGGTAAGCCTTTGTTTTGTCTCCATCCATCTCCTTGCATTTTCATAATGGATGATGATGATGATTTCTGGACAGCATATTTATCAGAGAGAGCAGTAGTTCCAGCATAGTAATATATTGTGAAACACAAAGGCAGGGGAAGAAGATAAAATATAGACAGCTGGAAATCAAAACCTAGGTTTTAAAATCTACATGGGTTCTTAATTTATAGATACATATATGGTGTAGATGTTGCCTTCCAGATGTGACACCTGTCAGCACAGGAAAGCTTTTACTTTTTTATTGTAGATTTAGTGCAGAAGTGAGAATACCATTGTCTTTCAAATGCTGTTGGGCAGCAGCTCCCAGCATTTCTTCTCATTGACTATGGCTGCTGCAATTTATTGCTGAAAAACATCTGGAGGGCCACACACTTCCTATCCCTAGCTTAGATAAAAATGAGGGTGAAGGAGCCACTTGGATCCTTTGAAGGAGAAATTGATTTCTTGCTGCTTGTTGGGAAAACTGTGTTATGGAAGATTTTTCTCATGATTGCAGATAGTATGAATACAATTGGCCCTCTGTATTGATGGATTCTGCATTCACAGATTCAACTAATCACGGTTCGAAAATATTTACAAACAAAAAATCCAAAAAGTAAACCGTAATTTTGCTGTTTTATATAAGGGATGCCATGTTTGTATGCCACTGTATATACAAAGAGCATCCACGTATTTTGGTATCCATGCCAGGGTCCTGGAGCCAAACTGCAGCAGATACTGAGGGCCCGCTGTAACTACTTTTCATATGGACTCTGTGTAAATTGTGGTATAACACCTTGGAGTTTTGGCATGTAACTATAATCAAGGCCAGGTAGAAGGGGCTATAGGAGCAAAAAGAACAATACAATTAGTTAGATAAGCTGTGTGCAATGCTGAATATTTTAGGACCATACATTGTATTGCTGTGGATGTGTCTAGGGGTCTGGTTTTCTTGAAATTAGACTTTCAAACTGCTTTCAAGCTGCTTTCAAACTGAATTAAATCTAAACATCAGACATCTAATCAGGAATGCTTTGCCACAAAAGGCTATTGTACTTTTTGTTGTTCTTTTTGCTGCTCTCTCATAGGGTTAGATACCTGGAAATGGACCTTATAGTGATTTTCTCTCTGGACAGTTACATACTTAGTCGCATGCTGGTTACTTTTTCACACTGAATCTTACCTGGAAACCAACTAATACTCAAGCCTATTCGCATTATAAGGCAGTCCCTCATTTCTTTTTTCCAGTATTATTTCGGCAGGCACACTCTATGCATATGCTTATTTTAATAAACCAGAGTGTGGGAATTATTTTCCATAAGGATGAAGATATTCACATATTGTTGACAGATCATGAGCAAACAGTCAATTTTATTATGCACCAGCGGAAAGCTCTGCGCAGTTAAACTTCAAAAAATCCTGAAGCAAGTCTGAACAACCCCATTTAAGCGCAGAAGTGTTACCTCCATATGGCAGGCAAGCTCAGCAGTAGGATGTAGGTATTGTATATCTGCCAGCTTTCCTGTGTAAAGTGCCCCTTTTACTTGGGGCTTGAGCTCTTAATGAGGTTACTGTACTTTAAAGGATTTTTAATTTGTGTCCGTAGGAACCTTGTAGGATTCTTTGAGGAGACATCTGCCTGCAAGGGAATTTGGTGATATCAGTAATTTTATCTTCAGGCTGTTATATTCTCTTAATGTTTGTTTTTGATTGTGTCATAATTTGGAATTGTTAAACTGATCCATGATTTTGATCCATGAACTAAATACTTTTTGTTTTTGTTAGCTGGATATATTATGCAATGAAGAAATTCTGGGCAAGGACCATACTCTCAAATTTGTAGTTGTTACAAGATGGAGATTTAAGGTATGTTTAAGGCTGATTGATACAGTTGACATCTGACTTTCATTTTCTAGACTTTGATTTTGTCATTTAAATCAGGAATAGCCAGTTGACACCTGAGAACTGCATTTGGCTTTGATTTCTTGTGGTTCTCATCTCTCCTTGCATCAGGGTGGAGGCTGTGTGTGTGAATCTATTTCAGTTTAACTTGGCAAACATCCTACTTAGTGTAAATGGAGAAGAATCTCCAGAGGCTTCTGTACTAATGTGAAGTCTTTTCTGTATTTTCATGTAGGGCATAAGGTGGTGAAACACGTGCCAAGTTCTTCAGGCTGAGAAAACCAGCCCCTCTCCCAGACAGCTGCTTTGGGACTTTGGGGATATCAACATTGTGGGGGTACTCCAGCTTATAAACAACTTTGCTAGGGGATGCTCCCTTCTCAGGCTGAAAACATTCACCATCAGTAGTTTAAATTAGTGTCAAGTTTCATGCACATGGGATGTTTTTCTTATATTCTCTATATAGCTGTGATTGAAGTAGTCATTTCTTCAATCAGGTATGTTTATTTTATCTTTCAGAAAGCACCTCTACTGCTACATTACAGACCCAAAATGGACTTGCTGTGAGAACTATTTTGTCCTTCTGGACGGTTTTTTGCAGAGACTATCATTGGGCACCTTCTTAGTGCATCACAGTTTATCCAAGACACAGACCAGCAGAATCCATTCCCCAAAAAAGTTGTGCTTTCCCATTCAACCATCTTGAATCTTCTCTGAGGGATGCATTAACCCAACTTTCTGGATAGAAAAATATTTATACTTTTTCTTACCAAAAAAGAAAAGGAAAAAAAAAAAGAAGAAATCATAACTTGAGAGGATGCTACCAGCATGAAGTTTACAAACACTGAAAACACTTCATGGTTTCCCATGTGGAGCTCAGTTCTCGGTCATCATCTTGCAAAGATGCAACATAGGTTTAAGATGTTGTGGAGGAGATGGCTTAAGATTAAGACGTCGTTTAAGATTTGTTGTCACCCACCAACATTTAGATTACTTCACAACTTAAATGTGGTGTATTTTTTGCAAGGTTTTCTGTTCATTATACCTCATGGCCCCTGTTAGTTAGCCCAATGTGGAATATTTAACATTGACAGAGATCTAACAGTTGGTAGTGATTTTGCAGCATGATGCTATTTTGGATTATGCTCTTGTGTTCTTCTTCTGGTTCATCTGGCTGAGGTTATTGGAAGAATTATAGCTCATTCTATTCTGTTGCAGTTTTTATCAGCTCACATAAAAGTACTGAGCATTTAGAAAGAACCTTCATTTAGGGTATATGTGGCTTATAGAGCTGAGGGAGATATTGGACTAGGGGATTTGCCTTTCAGTAAATGAAAAGTCGTTGGCAGCCTTAACTACCTGAATTCCAGTAGTGCTCCTTTGAATAACGACACTATACTAATGCTACAGCACACTTTCTGTGACATGCATTAACATGCTGACCTTCCTGCTGTTTTCCAGGTTTCCCTAAACTAGACTATTGTGTTAGCTTGATTATTTACTGAAACTATCTTTATAGGGTCAGATCTGTCAATGTTAATAATAGTAATAATAATAAAAAATCCAGCTTCCTAGGGACACATTGTCAAGTCTGAGCTGTGTAAGTATAGCTCTCAACAGAGGACTGAGTAGCTTAAACAGATAAATGCTGTTTGACTTTTAAGCAATTTGAGATTTTTAGAAAAGGGATTAGTTCTTCAAATTTTCTTCTTTGAGTTCTACAGAAATATGAATGGGTGAGAAATGATCTGTTCTTTGTTAATAACAATTAAGTGACACTCCTCTCCTGGGATCATTTCATTAATTTTATATGGTCCAGCATGGACTGCACCAAAGAGTGTGCATATGCACACTCGCTGCTGCATGTAGCCCTACATACAGTTTTATTTCTCTCTTATAGAAGGGTTTATTTTCTCAGTCCTTATTTTGCCATTGTATCAGCTAGACTAAAAAATAATAATAATTATCAAGCTTTCCCCAAATATTGCCCTTTTTAAGCTTGCTTCTCTGGCTTCTGCTGTCAGCACGTGGGTATGCGTCTGTTCAAGGTGAGTTCTGGACGTCTTTATGTTTAGCCTCATACAGGCAAACATGAGTAGGTGAGAGCTTAAGGAGTCAAAATGGAGAGCAAAATAGGAGCAAGTTAAAATGTTGGGATGAGTATTCAAGAGTTGGCTTAGGTGCCGAAGGGGATGGGGGTGGGGGAAAGACATAGGATACTCTTTCAACAGAAAGTTTTTCTGGAATGTCCTGGTGAAATGAATGGAAGTTGCAAAGAGTACATTAGTTGTTTAGGACATTTACCCACTTTTTATGGGACAGTCATTTCTCAGTGAATGTGCGATTGCACTGTTGTGATCCTTCCATTCATTTCAAGTGTGTTACGTGTTGGACAACGTTCCACTGGAAAGTGCCCTTAAAATGTTAACTTCTTGCTCTTAGGTCATCTTTTTATGATAAACAGCGGTTTCTTTCCTGGTAAACTACTGCTTGCCATTGCTCAGAAAGTATCTTCCAATTTTTTTAAAAAAAATTGGTCAATGAAAAACTGTAGCATCATGGAATTTGGAGGTCTATATGAGAATGCATGTAGTTGCAGAGCCTTAAATATAAGGATTCCTTCCCACCCTAATTCATAGGCCACGTGGTGCTATCCGCAAATATATTGGCTAACACTTTCCTAGTGAGCCTTAAACATGGTGACCCTGTCTAATACTCCCTTGGTTCAGTTAAGCATTTGGAGTGCTTACTGACCATATCCAACTATTCATTCTACCTCAGACTAGATACACAGATGAACTGTAAGATCAATGCCATCTTAAAATTCTGAATATAGATATTATCCTGTGTAACTTGAGCTGAGGGATTAAATAGTATCACGATGCAGACTACAACCCCACAACTCTTGACTGCAACAGTCTACAGAATCTGTATTGCTAAGTTTCTAGCAAATTTTTGAATCACTTGAATTTGATACGGTGCTATATAAATATATTTAAATATATATCTAGTCAGGTGCATTGAAACCAAGGCCAGCAGTTGACACCTATGCTGGTTTTATTGATCCTATATGAGTATTTATCTCTGCTGTTATAACAGTCTGATGAAAACATCCTTGGCAGAAAATACTTGGGTTTTTTCCTTTTTTCCTTTTTTCAAAACAGATTCTCAGAATACTTGTTTTTCTATGGAAACTGTGTCCCTTGGGGTGTGTTTGTTTCAGAGACCTAGCTGGCTTGCTTTATCAGAAAAAAGCTATGGTGAATACCAACAGAGCAGATCCTTGTGATAGAAATTGTCTCTCTTCTGTGAAGCTTTTAAGGGACAGGTTGCACAATGGTTATGTTGGCAAAGCATTCTGTTGATCTTTCTGGCTTAAGGTCTTCAAATCATATTCAGCTCAAGTGGCTGGGACATCCTTTGGCCACCACTGAGTTTGTGTTGGTTGATTAAAGTGATATATGAAATAACTGTGAAGTCATTTTTTAATTTTTTATTTCTTTGTTTTTTAATGACTGCTTACCGCTGGTAAATAAATGCAGTAAATTTTTGTTGTTGCATTATCCTCAGCAACAAAGAGACAAGCATAACAACACAGTTTTATGGTCTCGCTTGGTATAATTTTCTTTAAAATAGAGAAATCAGAATATATAATATTGAATTTTAAATAAGATGGGGGGGTTAAAAATTAACTTTATAAAATTATTTATTCTATTTTAAGCCTTCTATCATACTTTTTACCATCTAAGTATTTTTTTGGTTTTAATGGTCCAGCTTTATTTATGGGCATATAAAATGAAATTGTGAGATGTTTTTTACAAGCTTCTTCCTTCTTTTTTTCTTTTTGTGAGGGCCAAATCGGATGTTGCACTAAATGAGTGGCTGTTACTAAAAGGGGCAGCCATGCATCTAATTCCCTCCTAAACACTTCATAATCTCTGTTGTAAATTATCTGTGGTCTGATGTCATGACATTCTGTATTTCTTTGCCCACTTCTTCCTATGGCAACCAGTGTTGTGGAACATGAAAATTGAGGACGCCATAACATGAGACCTGGGTAAGATATACTAGAGTAAATTGAAGATGCATCCATGGTTTGGGTTTGGTGACAGCTACTTGTATAGGATAACGTTTAGCTTGGCCTTGTTTGATTTTATTTTTATTTTGTATGGATAAAGAGCATTACTTTATGCTTTTTGTGCAATAGGTTTGAAACATGCTTTTGTTAGCATACATTTTAAATGGTAAATGTAGCATCTACTAACCACAGCTCTGAAAAGGAATTTAGGTGGTTTTAAGTGTACATTCAAATGGGCTCTTCTCTTCCCCTTCCCTCCTTCCTTTTTTATTTTTTATTTTTAAAAATGAAATTTGGGAGTTGTGTCTGTGTGCAAGGACTACCTGTCAACAAGATTTTAAAGATGATTTGGCAAGAACTCTTAAACGTGTAGAAGTGATTGGCAAGGCTTGCAGCCTTTCAGAAATTTATGTGTCTGCCATTGGTACGTCTGGTATTTCTCTCTCTTTGTATACCATTAAACCTGGAAATATTTATTTCTTAGCGGTTGTGCAATGCTCCAGATACAAACTTTGAACCTCGGGGAGGGGGGAATACAAATAGTTTTTAAATTATCAGACTACAAAATATAATGGTGCTATTTCCTCCCCTCCCCCCCTATACTATTTGAGCCTTTTGAAACCTTACCTGGCTCTTACTGTTTTCATAACAATCTACATAATTAGTCTTGGGGGATTCACTGTCCTGTTTCTTTTCAAATGGAGTGACAAATCTATTTGCAAAGTTAGCCTATTTGCAGTTATTTGAAATTGAGCTGTATGTTTAAATGCAACAGGAGAAAGCCAACCAGTTTCTATATCTGGACTATGACTCTTTGATAACTTTATACTTTAACCAGTACATAAGAAATGCATTTCCTGCAGACGGTTAAAACTGTATTTTACAGAAAAATCGTGTTTCTGTATTTCCTCAGGTAATTGCTCTGGTTTTAAACACTTCACATGATACCTTAACTTATCATATATTTGTGTGTATGTGTGTGACCTCAGATTTAAAATGTAAGAAGATGGGGCACACAAGCAGGCCATTGCATGTCAGAATTGCAAGTGAATATATTCACCTTCTAGTCAAAATGTGCACAGGGAACACAACGTTTTTCTTAAAATGCATACTGTTGGCTTGGAAGCACACTTTCCTCTGGTAGTGGAAGGTGGCGGCATATACATTTCTCCAGGAATTTGTTTCTAACCCTAAAATTGGCTGTTATCATTCGAGCTTGACATTCTTTGTTCTTTACTGAGCACAGGCTATGGCCAGAAAAGTGGCTTACAAAGGCTGTAACTGCATGGTTGGCAGCAGACCTGGCTCTGAGATTCAGGTTCTTTGATGAGCAGCTGCCAACGGAAAGATGGTAACTTGCAGTGGAGGAAGAGGGAGTCACTTAAAAAATCCCTTCCCTACTCTGACCTGGAAACTTGCATCCAGAACCCTGACTGAGGGAAAGGAAATGCAATAGAAGAAATATTAAGGGCTCTCTTTTGCCCACCACTTGTTTAGCCCTTGCCCCAATGCTTTGATGTTCTTTGGCAAATATCTGGGTTCCCAGATCTGGGTTTGGCAGATGACTCAGTCCAAAACACACTGCAGAAATAATCTAGTTTAAGGCCGCTTTAACTGCCCTGGCTCAGTGCTAGGGAATTGTAGGAATTGTAATTTATTGTGGCACCAGAGCTCTCTGACAGAGAAGGCTAAATGTCTCACAGAACTACAGTTCCCAGAAGTCCCTAGCATAGAGCCAGGGCAGTTAAAGCGGTCTGAAACTGGATTATTTCTGCAGTGTATTTTGGACCTGACTGTGTAGTTTGGTAAAATGCATCTGTATAGAGTTCTCTTAATATCCATGAACAAGGAGCCTATCAAGGATGCTTACACAGCCTCCTAATACTGTGGGAATGGGAATATTTCCTTGCCTGAGGAGAATCAAGCAAGATGCTCTGCCTAAATATGCCCACTGAGTATGGGTTCCTGCAGGAGGTCCTGTTCCAATGGCAGTGACCAATCTTAACAGCCAAGTGCCAGGACAGTGTGAAGAATACCATTTATTTGCAACAAGATAAATTTAGGGTTTTGGGACAATAAGCCGGTGCAGCCGTTTAAGCCTTTCTTCTCACCATATGGCATAATAAAGTTACTGAAAATTCTTGCCGTATTTTTTTAAAAAAATAATCATATTTTTGGCTTGGTTTCATTTGAAAGTTTACATTAAAGTTCTTTTTTTAATGCTTTGTGTTGCTGTGTAACTTTTGTACTATTGGTGGCTAGTTTTTGTCTGAATAAGCCTTTTGGGGGATTATTGCTTAATGTTTTGATTTTATGATAGTGAAGCTTGTATTCAGTGTTCTGCCAATTGATATTATATGCTTGTAATAAAAGCCAAAAAAAGAAGAAGCTGTCTGTTCTTACCTGTTTTTCAAGTAAATGTTTAGAACATACTCTGATAATGATGTGATATCAAATAGTAATGGGTACTAAATGGCATTGCTGGTTGAAATATTGATCCATACTCTACTATTGCCTTAGCCAGTTCAGTGCCTGAGGAGATCACCTGCAATAACTAGCCAAGAACTAAAAAGTTACTTAAAAATATAAAATAACATTTTTAATACCTTCACTGAGCATGCTGCAAAAATGAAAGTGCTGGCAGAAGTTCTGTTACTACCCATCTTCATTTCTTTAGAGCAGGGGTAGGCAACCTGTCCCCTTTAAGGGCCGAGGGACTTCATCTCCCGGAATCCTAGGAGCTATTGGCCAACATGGGACTATTGGCCAACATGGCTGAGGCTTCTGGGAGCTGAAGTCCCTCGGCCCTTAAAGGGGACAGGTTGCCTACCCCTGCTTTAGAGTTCCTCCGGGTACCAAAGTGTGTGTATGTGTATGTGTGTGAGAGGGAGAGTCAAAGTGAGAGAAATAGGGACATTGGCTCTTGCCTGTGATATATCCATTTCCAGTAGATAAGGGCCCCACATCCTGTAGTTTGGGTTATACTCTTTCTACTCACTCCAGATAGGCAGGAAAGAAAAAACAGCCAAATGTGCCAGAAAAAACGTAAAATGATTTATTTGCATATACAGAATTAGGTGGCGGCAGAGACAGCCAGTCTTGCTTCCCATAGGACAGAACTATGTGCATTATGAACCATCCCTACGCCAGCACCCCTTTAGGGTGGGCCAGGATGTGGAGCTCTTATCTACTGGAAATGGACATATCACAGGTAGCAGTCAATGTCCCTTTTCCCAGTAGATAAGATCTCCACATCTTGTAGTTTGGGATTTACCAAAGCCAACCTAAAACAGGGTGGGTGGTGCTGGCCCCTCATTGACATAGTTTTGAGTATCTGCTGCAAGACTGCTGCCAACAGGAGCTTCAGCCAAACCGAGCTGTCAAGCTAGTGATGCCTAACAAGTGTGTATGGTGGCTTCCATGTGGCCACTCTGCTGGCCTCTGATATAGGACCTATGATGGCTAGAGGTGCTGATGCACCTGCACTCTTTGGTATGGGTAACTTGGGGGGGTTGCAGACTGCCAGAAATAGTGCAAATTGAGTCCACTTTTAGGGTTAGGGTTAGGGAACCATGGGAACTGTATTTTATTGTGGCACTAGAACTCTCTTGACAGAGAAGGCTCAGTGTCTCAGGAAAAAAAACAGTTTCCATGATTCCCTAGCACTATCCCTAACCCTAAAAGTGGACTCAATTTTCACTATTTCTGGCAGTCTGCAACCCCCCTTGGTTTCTGGTGGTGACCTCCCAAGGATTCATGGCAGGTAGTAATGCACAGGGCCAGATCCACCTGCTAGGCAGGGAGGCTGATGCCTTTTTGCCCTTAGAATAGGGCTGAGAGGAGACAAAGGGGGCTCCAGAGGAACGAAAACTGCTGCTTCTCCTCTGTGGGTGGCTCTCCAAGCATGGTGTATGCTTTATATTCTTTCCAGTTTCTGGGAGAGATGATGGAGAAGGCTGGTGGGATGGGATTCTGCACTGAGAGGGTTAGAGCTCATCCTAAGGGTGGGGTATGGGTCTGGTTGAATTGCCATGGAGTCAGTTCTAAGCACATTTAGCTGCTTGTATGCTAACAGGACCCCAGTGTGCCAAAGGGGAGCAATCAGGTGGGCCCCCATCCAGGCAAGTGCTACAGAGACACCTCCCTTAAGAACTAAGACTCTCAACATCCTCAGGACTGTGTGTAAATCCCAGTAGAGGAATGGTGTTCTGTAGGCTGAGCAAACAACAACAGTTGCCTGCAAAGTCTCTGCCCATGTGGATGAAATGCCATCCTGGTCCCTTTCCTGTGTCACAACAGTGGGGTGTTATGTTCAGTCTATCTATGGCTGTGGTGGCCTAAGTCTCCAGCCAATGTCCTCCTGGAAGAATTTCAATAAGGAGAAGACTGAGGGTTTCAGGGAGTCCTAAAGGGTGCATGCTGACTAATGTGCTATAGGGCAGTGCTTCCCAGGCTGTCTGGTCTGAGGAACCAGCAAGTGTTCCCCTTTTGCTCTGGGAATTAACCAGGGGTAGCAGGCCTGACCTAAGGACTGCCACTTCAACAAGTATCGATATAGAAAGATGGAGAGGTGTCTGGCTCACCAGCCAGAAAACTATGTTGGTCCCTAGGGGACCCTGGGATGGGGGGCATGTCAGGCATGGGTGCCTTTCCTTTCAATCCCATTTCACTCCTTTTCAGTCTGGGGAAAACAAGCAATTGATCCCAAAGGGAAGCAGAGGGATTTCCAGTTAAGCCCCCAGGCTGAATGTCTAAAATATAGATTATGGTGGATTGGGCATGGAAGAGGGAGGAGTAAAAATAGGAGGAAGAAATATCAACAATCTGAGATATGCTGATGACACCATAATACTAGCAGAGAACTTCACAGACCTAGAACAACTTCTAAGGAAAATCAAAGAAGAAAGTGCAAAGGCAGGCTTACCGTTGAACATAAAGAAGACAAAATAAAGACCACAGAGAACTTACACACATTCAGACTAGACAATGAGGAAACAAATAGTAAAAGAATTCTCATACCTGGGATCAAACATTGATCGAAACGGGGACTGCAGCCAGGAAATCAGGAGAAGACTAAGAATGGGGAGGTGGCTATGAAAAACTAGAAAAGATCCTAAAATACAAATACATACAACTCAGCACAAAAGTCAGAATCATACAAGTCATTGTATTCCCTATTACCATGTATGGATGTGAGAACTGGACAGTTAAGAAAGAAGATGGAAGGAATATCCACATATTTAAGATGTGGTGCTGAAGAAGAGTGCTGAGGATTCCATGGACAGCGAAAAGGACAAACAAATGGGTCCCAGAACAGATCAAGCCAGAGATATCCCTAGAAGCCTAGATGACAAGACTTAGACTGTCGTACTTTGGACACATGATGAGAAGTCATGAATCATTGGAAAAGACAATAATGTTAAGAAAAGTGGAGGGAAGTAGAAAGAGAGGAAGGCCACTTGCTAGATGGATAGACTTTATTAAAGAGACCACAAATATAATTTGCAGGAGCTGGGCCCTGGAGATGTATTATCCATAGGGTTGCCATGGGTCGAGATAGACACGAAGGCAGTTAACAGCAAAATGTGATCAGTCAGAATGGAACCTGATCCAGCCTGGAGCTATGCCAGCTCCCACCTTATCAGTGATCATCTTATCAACTGGTTGTAGCAATGAAGATTCTTTACCTTATAGCAATGAAGACTTACCACTCTGGAAGAGGAATGTTAATGCCTGACCAACAACTAATATTTCAGAACAGTGTGGAATTTCTTACTGAATCATTTGTGCACCTGTGGAAGACTACTTACATGGTAAGGAAGTGGGAGACTGGGTTACTCTGTATCTCGGTAGACGTTGGTGAGTCCACGCAGATGCATGGATGCACTCTGTTAACAAGGCCTGATTTCATCTGAGGAAGAACTTGCTCAGTGACTTAAAAATCCTCCAGCTCCATGCAGCAGATTATCATTATCTTATAGGAAGGCAGAGGGAACTCCAGGCTGAATGACGTGCTGATTAAGGAGTTGTGAAATGCTAACAGAAGACTTGGTAAGGATAATCCTCTGGTATCCAATTGCAAGGGGAGAAATTCCTCCACAAAAAAAAAAAAAAAATAAATAAATAAATTAAAAAAAAATAAAAAAATCTGTCAAAGGAAAACAAACCTCCATTTTAAATAGTACAGCATGCCCTGGGTATCCACTGGAGTTTGCTTCCAGGACCTCCCATGGATACTAAACTCCATGGAAGTTCAAGTCCCATAAAATACAGTAGTATAGTAAAATGGAGTACCTTATATAAAATAGTGAAATCAAGGTTTGCTTTTTGGAATACACACACACACAAGCTGTGGATGGTTGGATCCATAGATGAAAAATTTGTGGATACAAAGGGCTGGCTGTAGCTCCCTATATGAAGCTGTATGGTATATTAGATCTGAGCATGTGTGCTAGCAGAAAACAAGGTGTAGCCACTAGCAAGTCCATTCTTCCAGCCTCAGAATTAGGCAATGGGCAATGGTGTCCTCTGAATGAGACCTTGCCATGAAAACCTAGTCAGTGATCAGACACACACCCACACAGTGGCTAGTTTTATAACACTAGTATGCAAAGGGATCTTGTAGCACCTTGGGACTAAATAAAGAAAGAATTTGGTAGCTTTCATGGACTTGAGCCTGCTTCCTCATATGCATGATATTTGTTGTTAACTGCCTCCAAGTCGCTCTCGACTCATGACAGCGCTATGGATGAGACGTCTCCAAGACCCTCTGTCCTCCACTGCTCTGCTTAATTCCTGCAACCCCTTAATACCCATGACCTTAATAGCGTCCATCCATCTGGCATGTGGCCTTTCTCTCTTCCTACTACCCTCTACCTTTCCCAGCATTATTGTTTTTTTTTCCCCCAAAGAGTCCTCTCTTCTCATGATGTGTCCAAAGTATGACAGTCTTGTCATCTTGGCTTCCAGGGAGGTTTCCGGCTTGATCTGCTCTAAGACCCACTTGTTTGTCCTTTTGGCTGTCCATGGGATTCTCAGCACTCTTCTCCAGCACCACATCTCAAAAGCATTGATTTTCTTCCTATCATCTTTCTTAATTGTGCAGTTCTCACATCCATACATGGCAATAGGGAATACAATGGCTTGTATGATTCTAATTTTTGTGCTGAGTTGTATATCTTTGCATTTTAGAATCTTTTCTAGTTATTTCATAGCCACCTTCCCCATTCTTCGTCTTCTTCTGGTTTCCTGATTGCAGTCCCCATTTCTATCAGTGATCCCAGGTATGGGAATTCTTTTACTATTTCTGTTTCCTCATTGTCAAGATTGAACTTATGAAGGTCCTCGGTGGAGATTATTTTTGTTTTCTTTATGTTCAACATTAAGCCTTCCTT
>CM034703.1:122658647-122670124 GCA_020142125.1 Phrynosoma platyrhinos
TTTCTCTGCATTGGTCGTTGTAGTAATTTTCTTTATCTTTCTGCACAAACCTCTGTACTGTTGCATTCATAATTCTTAGTTTGTTTCTATCTCCCTTTTGTTTTTCTTCTCTTCTTTTCATTATTCCATGTATATGCATGATATACCTCCTAACAATAGGTCCACCAAGCCAGCAACCAGTTGAGTCTGTGGGCATTCTTATTAAAAATGTAACTATTTAGACTAGTTAACAAGTACTTCTGCTCTTCTTACTGGCAGACCCCTCAGGACTCTACAGGATATCTGTATGGGGTTTGAAGCAATTCCTTAGCAGAAAAAAACTGCTATTATTGTTTTAATACATTCAGAAAAAGGGGAATGTTCCTCCTGGGATGGAGAGGAGGCTGTTTTTTGTTTGTTTATTTGTTTGTTTGTTTCTGATTAAGAATTTTCTTAACCACTTCTATTTCTGAGAACCTTGTCATAGCAGAAAACTGTATTTCTTACAGGCCTCACTGACTGAAGTCCCCTGTGTTTCATATCAGAAACTTTGACACCCTTCTGCCCTAAAGTGGAGCTTGGGTGGTCCCATTAATCTATATCTATCACCCAGTTTGAGATGATTTTCTCAAAGGTCCCCAAATGTATGTAAGCATTACAGATCCACTGAGTCATGACCAGAGGAAGGAAGTATCCTCTTGCTTGAGTCCCCCTGCTTACTAGACTTTAAACAAATCTGTATAGTTAAGGCCTATGCTCTAGTGCTTTTACTGAGAGGTACTAAGGCTAATGATTGGGATGCAGTGGTTCAAGTGGTTAAGATGCTGATTCTGTTGACTGCAAGATCAGCAGATTGTCAGTTCGAGGCCTGGGTGCTGCATGATGGGGTGAGCTCCTATCACTAGTCCCAGCTTCTGCCAACCTAACAGTTGGAAAGCATGGAAATGCAAGTAGATAAATAGGTACCACTTCAGTGGGAAGGTAAACAACATTCTGTGCAGTCATTCTGGCCACATGATCACAGAGTAGTCTCTGACAACACTGGCTCTTTGGCTTAGTAATGGAAGTGAGCAACACCCGCTACAGTCGGACATGACTTGACAATCTTGTCAATGGGGAATACCTTTCTTTACCTTTACTAAGAATGACACCAGTTTCCAGAAGGGAGGTTACAACCATGTGCTCATCCTGTGTCTTAGGTTGTCCCAGCTAAGACTAAGAGGCTCTGACCATAATAGAGGCAGGGATGGAGGCCCCCGAGGAAGGAAGAAAAGCCATCATGTGATTTTTATGACTAGCCCCTTCCCCTGTTGAATTAGTTTCCAGGCATCTCCTTTGCCCTGGTAAAAATGGAGGTGGGGTGGGGGTGGGGAAATGAGCAGAAACAGAGCATCCCCGAGGAAGAAGAAATATAGTGCAGATCCCAAATTCATGTGCTAACAGTAATAAAATGAACACTGGAAAAGGTTAACCAGTACCCCTTCTAAATCTGAGCCCCCTGCTGCTGTGGGGTCTCTTTCCTCCTTTATTTGCACTATCAAGGAAGGCTGCCTGAGCAGTAGCTTCTTCCAGGCAGTGAGGAAACTGCTCCTGAGTTAGCAGTGCTGAAGGCCATTCCTACCCATGGGTAGATAGCTGCATATGGCCTGTAGTGTAGCCCTGATATCCACAGGGTATTTTGTTTTGTTTTACTTATTTTTGAAACAGCCCCAGCTTCAAAGCTGGGTTTAGAAGCTTAGCCCTTTCAATCTCAAGCAGGCTCTATATAGTAACCTGGCTGCATTGTAGAATCTGGCTTGTTCCTCAACTCCCTTTCCATTTGCATAGGTGAGCTGCGAAGGGCACAGAGGGAGCTGCTGTGTTCCCCATTTCCTTGAGATATGTCTGGTTCCTGAGAGGGGATCAGCTCTGATGGAAAAGCGAGACCAAGGGTTCCAACTGCTCTTCTCTAGAGTGCCACAGTTTGGGATAGCCTGAGACAATTGGGGGTGAAGGGAACTCTCTCCCCATTCTTCCCATAAGTGTTCCCCTTTTCCATTTCTGAAGAGGGGATGCAGGAGGATTTGTACCCATGTGCTTTCTCAGAAGTGGGTGGCAGAGGCCATGCTCCCTCTGGTGAGAGCATGATGCCATTTCCTGCTTTCCTTGTGGGGTGCTCTATGTGGCAACCAAAGAAGACCATTTTAGAGTTGGAAGCCTCAGCCCCTGCTGGGCCCTGTCTAGCTTCATTTACAGCCATGCAGCCAAGATGGTTACAGTACATGCTAGAAGAGGAGTCCTCCACCTCCTTCCACACCATCTCATTACAAGAGTTCAAAGGAACTGTGGCAGGAGCCCTGGTGACACCACTGTGGGTTTCCCAGGGTGCAATAGGATCTCCCACAGCTGCTGGGGTACTCGGTACCATTGGGAGATGGGAAGAAGGGGGGGGGGACCAAGTGGCTATCCTCTCAACACAACAGCCAACACATCCTACTGGAATTATAGGCAGGACAAGACTGGCCTTCTAGGCTTAGTTCCATCCATGTAGGATCACCAGAAGGTCTCTTTTTTTCTTTCCTATCTTTGCCTATCTGGAGTGAATGAGAGGAGCATAACCCAAACTACACGATGTGGGGCTCTTATCTACTGGGAAAAGAAAGAGTACACAAAGGTTAAAACTGGATATAGTAGAATTAAAACAGATCCTCTTGAATTTACATAATTTTCATATGCTCCATCTGAAATTAAAACTTTCATTGATGTCTGTAGATTTAACAATAAAAACCACAGCTTTGATTACTTTCACTGTCACCACTGTCCAAAAACATGGAACTGAGTATCTTTACTCAGGGTTCGGCTCGGGAGTTCATGGAGTCCATGACAAACATGGGCTTATCCCAAATGGTCGTTGGACCCACACATTGTGCAGGTCATACCCTCGATGCGGTCTTCAGTACAGAACAGGAATATCTGTGGGTGGAGGTAACTAAAACCCCTGCATTGTCATGGACAATGATCAAGGCTGAACTGAGAATCACTGTCCATCCTGTCGGGGGTGAAGGACCCATTAGACTGGTCTGCCCTTGAAGGCTAATGGAACCAATTGGATTCCAGAAAGCCTTAGAGGGTTTAATGGTTGGTAACGCCAGTGATTCTGTTGAAGTTTTGGTTAATACCTGGAACACTGATCTTGCCAAGGCTATTGACACAATTGCTCCCAAGCGTCCTTTCCAACCTGCTTCAAACCATCAACCATGGTATACTGAAGAACTCAGGAAGATGAAGTAGGTTGGACAATGACTAGAGTGCATCTGGCAGAAAACTTGACTCTTAACTGACAGAACCGTTCATAGGAAATTCCTTTGTTCCTATAGAGAGACAATGCATGCAGTGAGGAAATAAGGGATGGGCGGGTATTGGGTGTATGATGTATTTTGTATTTTAACTTTGTTAGCCACCCCGATTGTTCTCAGAGGGGTGGGTACAAATAAATTTTTATTATTATTATTATTATTGCGTCTGCAGAGTCCCGTCTTGCAGAGCTGTTTAGGGTGGTAAGGGAACTGACACAGGTTCCACCTGTGCAGAACCCATTACTTAATCCAACAACAGCCTGTTGTGACATGTTTAACAACATCTTTGCAGTTAAAATCTCTCAGATAAGAGCTGACTTGGATGCTGGTGTTATAGCAGAATCGATAGATGAGGTGTCCAGCAACTCCGCTGATGAGATTATACTAGATCAGTTCCAATCTGTGAGTACCAATGATGTGGACAAGCTCCTTGGTAGAATGAGGGAGACAACTTGCCCTCTTGATCCTTGCCCTTCGTGGCTGGCTGTCCAGGGGGAGATGCCTTGACGATGTTCCTGAGGGACATCATCAACGCACCCCTTAGGGAAGGTCAGGTTCCATCTTGCTTGAAGGAGACGGCGGTTAGGCCACTTCTGAAAAGACCTTCCCTTGACCCTCTGGACATGAACAGCTATAGGCCAGTTTCTTTACTACCTTTCTTGAGCAAGGTGATCAAAAGGGCTGTTGCTCTTCAGCTCCATGCTGTCTTGGAGGAAACCAATTATCTGGATCCATTTCAAACTGGCTTTAGGACAGGATATGGAGTTGAGACTGCCATGGTTGCCTTGATGGTCATTGTTTCATCTGGTAATAGCTAATATATATTTTAACTATATAATGGAGGAATAGATACTTCCCTTAATTCCCCCCCCCCAATAACAAGCGTGCTATCCTATATATATGTACTATATACCCGTTGAGGTTTATATTTAAATAGCTATGTCTTGGATTGTGCTGTAAAATATTTATTTATACATTGCACAGGAAATATAGAACTGCATTATAATGAAGTTTCTGGGACCACAGGTTGAAGCTTGAAGATCTACCTCTTCATTCAGTGCACATTTAAAATATGGGACTGAGAAAGTTCTTTTTAAAGGACTACAATGTACTAATTTTTCACCCAACATGGTAATTGGCCATTGCTGGTTGGGGGATTTTGAGAGGAAACGTTCCAAAAAGTAACTTATTTCAAGGTCTACCACAGGTAAAGTAACCTCTGGGCAAAATAGATGTTCTCATGACTCTGCCTAATTTCTAGGAGTCCCTTTCCATCATGTCTCTTCTTTGATAGTTTTTTGACATTTTCTTGTAAAGCAAGATTCCCCCCCCCCTTTCGTGCATCAGTGATTTTTAATGATTTCCTGGAGGCTGAATGTTTTGTTTGCTGCTGTCTGTGGTTGTTGTTGTTTTAAGAATGCTTTAAGACTGATGGTTTTAACTTTGGCGTCAAACTATTGTGAGCACTTCTGAAATTTAAAAACAGGATTTGTATATGCTGATAAATATGTTAAGAGTGGAGTCAGTTTAGCTACACCTGTGTTTTTCTCTCCTGTGATGAACATTTGAAAATGGGTTTGTCAGTTTAGGGAAGGGTTTATTTAGCCTGAAGGTGGAAAATTCAGTTATGAATGCAACACTCATTAATATCCTTGAGTTTGTTCTCTAGAACTTGATAGGATAACTTTTTTATTTAACTGTGGAATTGAAGTGGGATGTTAGATGAAAAATGAATTATATATACAAATAAATAAATATATCTTGTTGATTGAAAAATAGGGTAGCTTGAGAGCATCTGGACTTTCAGTATCTAAGAGATTTTTACACTACACCACTGCATGGTGATTCCATTTTAACTGAATTGATTGCAACCAATGGGATCCTTCAATTTGCTTTTTGGTGAGGCACTAAAACTATTTGGCAAAGAATTCTAAATATTTCTCCCTATACTGAAAAGCCCAGGAAGGGAGCATAGCAGTCAAAGAGGAATCATGGTACTTTAACCTGTGTAGTGTGAAAAGCCCCTGCTATATGCAACCCAATTTTTAAAGGTAGATATAATGTGTCTACCACCATGATGGTCCTTAAATCCTTCTTCTCTTTGGAAGTGAATTCCATGGCATTAGGACCAGCTCTACATGAGGCAGACAGAGGCACTTATCTCAGGCACCCAATTTGGGTGTCTACCAAAACACTCCTACTATAATTTCATAGCTTCTTGTCATCACCTGGCAGTCTTCACTCCCCTTGTGCCATGATGGCGAACCTATGGAATGCATGCCATAGATGACACACAAAGCCATTTTCCCTGGCATGCCGAGGGTGGGGAGGAGGAAGAGGCATGCACCTGTTCCTCATTCCTGACCTTCCCTGGTCTTCAGCAGCTTAAGGCTGAGAATGACACAAGGGGAGAAGGAGGAAGAGGTGTGCACCTGTTCCTCTTCTTCCCCCCTCACCCCCCCCCCAGGGCTTCAGCTGTATCTGGAGAGGCAGCTGAAGGCCCGGGAGGGTGGGGGGGGGGAAGATGTCCTGCCCCAGAAGTCATGTCCCCAGCACCAGCTAACACCCGGTGCCAGAAGGCCTTTTAGTTTGGGGACTCAGACCCTAAAAGGTTCACCATCACTGCCCTAGTGGGTTAACGTGAAGGAAGTGGTGCCTTGGGGAAGATTTCTTTTTATTTTTATGCTGTGGCACTCTGAGTAACTTTGGTGCTTTTTCTGTTCTCTGTTAGGTGATGTGTGAAGATTTTTAAAAACATTTCCCTTTTTAAGTATTTTAAGAATTCCAATTTTGTTGTTGTTAACTGCCCTCAACTCATGGCAACCCTGTGGATAAGACATCTCCAAGACCCTCATCCTCAACCTCTCTGCTTTGTTCCTGCAAATCCATGGCCATGACCTCTTGTGTCCATTCATCTGGCATTCGGTCTTCCTCTCTTTCTACTACCCTCCACCTTTCCTAGCATTACTGTCTTTTCTCCTGACCTGCGCCTTCTCATGATGTGACCAAAGTATGACAGGCTCAGTTTGATCATCTTGGCTTCTCGGAGATTTCAAGCTTGATCTGTTTCTCAGCATTCTTCTCCAGCACCACATATTGAATGAGTTGATACTTTTCCTATCCACTTTCTTCACTGTCCAGTTTTTTCATCCTTACATGGTGATGGGAAATATGATGACTTGGACAATTCTAACTTTAGTGTTCATTTATACATCTTTACTCTTTAGAATCTTGTCTAGTTCTTTCATAGCTGCCCTTCCCATTCCTAGTCTTCTGACTTCTTGACTGCAGGCTCCATTTTGATCAATGTTTGATCCTGAGTATGGGAGCTCTTTTACTATTTTGATTTCCTCATTGTTTAGGTAGAATTTATGTATTTCTTCCATATCCATTATTTTTGTTTTCTTTATGTTTAGGAGTAGCCCTGCCTTTGCACTTTCTTCTTTGACTTTCTTTAGTGATTGTTCCAAGTCTATGATGTTTTCCACTAGTAGTATGGTGCCCAGTGCATATCTTAGATTGTTGATGTTCCTTCCTCTTATCTTCACTTCATCTGAGTCTAACCTTGTTCTTCTTATGATATTTTCTGCACACAAATTGACAAACAGGATGATAGAATGCAATATTCTAAGTACTTTCTTCAAATTCTGTATCGGAGTGCTTTTACCATTGTTTTATGTCACACTTCTCCAGCCTATTGAGCTCCAGATTTGACTGCAACTCCCATAATGCACCTCCCATAATCCTTTATTGGCATGAGCAATCGTGGAAGGCTGCTTTATATTTAATTTGTAAAATAACTTTTGCTGTGATATTTTATTATTTTGCAGGGGGCAGACAGTAGAGAAAGGTTGGATTTAGTTTACTTTTCCCCCTAATATGTTACATACTGCTTTCTAGTCATTATGAAAACCAGTACATAATTATAACTAACTAAAATATGTTTCCTTTTTAGGGGATCGGGCTGAATAAACCTGTGTGTCCTTCCCACACTGGTGGGCTTTATTGGTGGGCATGAGTGAGAAAATGTGTTCAGAAATGATCCTACTGAGAAAAAAACAGTAGGCAAATAGCAGATGTGTTCTTCTCTGAAACGTGTGCATATTAATTGGCTAATAGATTTTCCTTCAATCATAAGCATATGGCTGTCAAAATATCTGAAGTGGAACAAAGCGCAGAATGCATAAGAAAAAGAATGAGAAATTAAATCAAACCCACACCCAAGCCTTTGGGGCTGTGTGTGAATCTTCATCTGTTTCATTTACTGCCAGCAGATGGAGATATTGCTTTATGGGAGGAAAGAATTCAAGGCATGTGGGATCTACTTCTTTTGTGGTTTCAGTGCCACATGCGAAGGACACTCTGTACATTTTAAATTAAATTAAGTAATTTTAATTAAATGAAATAATTCCAAGCTCATGAATTTGTGATGAGTATCAGACCTGAACAGAGGCCACAGGCCTTCCATAAAGAAATACACTCATGTTTGCCTCCTCTCCCTTCTTCTACATTCCTCCAGCTTTCTTTATTTCAGCAGTGTGATTTAGGACCAGAGGCTCATTCTAAAGCTGGGACTGTTACATAATTGGGAGTCAGAAATCCTTGCCAGTCTCTTGCAGATCATCTTGAGAGTGATCAATAGATCCAAATCTCTCTTCTGTCAACCCTGTTTTACAAAACATACAGGATGAAACAAGGTAAAAGGTAAAGGTAGTTCCTTGACATGAATGTCTAGTTGTAACTGACTGTAGGGCACAGTGCTCATCTCTGTTACTAAACCAAAGAACCAGTGTTGTCCAAAGACTACTCTAGTGGTTATGTGGCCAGCATGACTGTACCAAACACTGTTACCTTCCCACCGAAGTGGTACCTTTTTACCTACTTGCATTTGTGCATGCTTTTGAACTGCTAAGTTGGCAGAAGCTGGCACCAGTGACAGGACCTCATCCCATATGCAGCACTTCGGCCTCGAACTGCCAACTGGCACCTTAACCACTAAGCCACCACATCCCAGGAAGGATGAAACTAGCCTTACACAATATCCTTTCAGCAGGATTGTACTCTGAAACTCAACTACACTGGTCTTGGGGAACAGACGCAAGCCTCCTGAAATATTAGCCAGTCCGGGCTGCTGAATACCACCTGCCCTACCTCACCAGTGGACGAGGGAAGAGCAACAAGCATGATGTATAATAGCTCTGGTGATTTTCACCTGCTAAGAAAAGGACTTCTCCCTTTTCAGCAGTGGAATGTGTCCAAAACAGTAAAAGGTCTGGAAACCATGCCCTATGAGGAGCAACTTAGGGAGCTGGGTATGTTAAGCCTGGAAAAGAAGAGAAGGTTAAGAGGTGATATAACAGCCCTATTTAAATATTTGAAGGGATGTCATACTGCAGATCGAGCAAGTTTGTTTTTTGCAACTCCAGAGAAGAACCCAGAGCAATGGATTCAAACTGCAGGAAAAGATATTTCACCTCAACATTAGGAAGAACTTCTTGTGACAGGACGAGCTGTTCAACAGTGGAATATGCTGCCTTGGAGAGTGGTGGAGTATCATTCTTAGGAGGTGTTTAAACAGAGGCTGGATGGCCATCTGTTGGGAGAGCTTTGATTGTGTATTCCTGCATGGCAGGGGGTTGGACATGATCACCCTTGAGGTCTCTTCCAACTCTATGATTCTAGGAGCTGTGGTGGGCAGTGGTTAAATGCCTGTACTCACTCACAAACCACAAGGTTGTGAATTCGATACCAGCCAGGGGGCTCCAAGTCGACTCAGCCTGATATCCTTCCAAGATCACTAAAATGAGTACCTAACTTATTGGGGGCAATACCGCTTAGGGAGTGCTTAAGTGCACTGATAAGTGGTATAGAAATGTACTTGCTATTGCTATTGCTACTTGGTAAGAGATGTTAGAGCTGTCATCACTGTCATCTTTCCCTCCTCCTCCACCTCCATTTTACTAGAGGAGATTCAAAAGAATTTAAGCTGAGCTTGGAAAGTTCTCTAATTTCATCTGTTAGTCACCAGTGTGTTTAAAAACGTACCCCTTCAAATAACTTGTTTTGTGCCTTCAAGTTGTTGTCAACTTATGGGGGCCCTATCATGGGGTTTTTCTTGGTCTGGGCAAAATTTATTCAGAGGGGATTTGCCATTACCTTCCTTTGAGGCTGAGACTGTGATTTGTCTAAGGTCACCCAGTGGGATTCCATGACCAAGAGAGGATTTGAACCCTGGCTTCTCATAATCCTAGTCCAACACTCAAGTCATTATAGCATGTTGCCAGTCATGGTTACCATTACAATGATGAAAAAGTTAAATTGTTGTCTTCCTTGTTGCACTGTTCATTATTTTCATCATTACTGCCTGTTTCTTGTTGGAGGAGGGGGGGAAACCCTTAGGGTTGAGAAGAGAGTGGCACAAACTGTAACAACTTCTTGTCAATATTGACTTTTGAAAATTACTAGAAACTGTAACTTGTTATACTAATGAAAGTAACATTGCTTTTATTACACTGCTTTCAGTGTTTAAAAGAGTTAACCCTTGTTGTTGTTGTGTGCCTTCAAGTCATTTCCAACTTATGGTGATCCTAAGATGAACTCTTACTCCTAAAAATCCCTAGTTACATATCACAACATTGTTTGTAACTCCTTACATTGAGCACTGAGCAATGAGCTTACTCAAGTTCTGAATTTAAGACAGGGATGGGCACTGTGTGGTTCTGCAGATGCCATTGCATTTCAGCACTCCTGAAATCTCATAAGAAATTGTTTTGCTTGGTTTTCTTCCCTTTGGGCTCAGATCAGCTTCCAAATGCAGAGGAAGAATCAGTAGCTCTTTTCTACTGATTTCCAATTTTCTTGTGAGTTCACGCAATGGGTTGTGGCATTCACCTGTACCCTTTTAAAACACTGAAGAGATAGTATGAGTGGGCTCAGTGGGAGGAGAAAGGAGAGACCCCAGTTTTTTTTTTAAAGAAAATAAATTTTAAAATGTAAAATTTAAACTTTTTAATTTTTAAAATTAAAATTGTTATTCTTTTAACATTTTCTTTTTTTAAAAAACCACATCTTACCAAATGTTTACTTTAATCACAGGAAACTATGTATGTATAAATACATTTAGACTGTGTGTATGATATTGTAATTTAAAGGTATAATTTTAATTTTGTTAGTTGATTATGTCACAACTATTACTTTTACATTCAGTGATACATGGGAATTATGATTTATGAGTAACATTAGTACAAAAAACATTAGTTAGGCTTCTGTATGGTGTGCTAATGAGGAGGGTGACACTATGAGTTACTGCACTAGGTAACATCAGCTCTAGTGATGCTACTGCTCCCAGCATCTACTGCCTGAGATGACTGGCTCACTTTAGCCTTGCTCTATATGAAGTTGTGGGTGATCTTCCAGTACAATGCTGCTTAAGCTCTCTGATGTGGAGGACCAGCAAGGTTTTTTCCTTGATGTGCCAGGGACTGACATCATATTTGTGCCCATTGAAAGTATTTCTTTCTTCCCTGGAAACTTGCCATAGATCTGCAACCAATAGTTCATAGTACATAGTGATCCACAGATGACCACTTTGAGTATCACTGCTCTAGTAAAACACAAATTGTGTGATCTGATTTGGAACAACTAGAAAATCTAAGATTGGAATTGATCAGTGGTTGGCAAAAACACTTGCTGTTTCCCTCCATTTGACAGTATTGTAATCATGTTTTGGGGGCCCTTGTGCCAGGAATCTTTATAGACTTAAGTCAACATATAAGTAAAGCCGATTGATTCAATGGGTTTACTAAAGCTGGGAATAGCTGTTGGATATAGCAATGTTGTACCTATCTGCTGCCCTATTAGTGGGCCATGATGCCAGCTGAATGTCAGTATTTCTAATGACTATGATGGTAATTGGATAAATTAAGATCTTCTTAGACCAGGGGTAGGCAACCTTTTTGAGCCGGGGGCCAGGTTGCTGTCCCTCGGACAATTGGGGGGACCAAAGCACCAAAAATAAATAAATAAATAAATAAATAAATAAATAAATAAATAAATATATTTTTTAAAAAAATTAAAAATGAAAAAATATATGAATGCACACTCTCTCAGCCCCATAAACTCCATGGCAAACCCCCTGTGGAGATTTTGCCAAGAAAACCTCAA
>CM034703.1:122675987-122687208 GCA_020142125.1 Phrynosoma platyrhinos
TGGAAGGCAGAAATCGCCCTTAAAAACCCCTGGATTTTAGCAGACATCATGCTACCTTGGAAGTGTATGCTGAAACTCTGTCAGTCTGTGCTCTGAGATAGTTCCTGCAACCCCCCCTCTTGCCGGTCGTGCCCCTTCCACGGAGTTCATCTTCATTCACCACCAAAGCCCAGAGGAGTCGCTCGGGTGTAAGTATATCCTCTGTCCTGGTCTTTCTCTCTTTGCCTTCCCCGCTCTCGCTCTTCCCCCGCTCATTCTTCTAGTGTGTGTGTGTGCTTCATTTGGATGTTTGCTTATTGTTGCCAAATAAATATTTTAGATTTTAATTGGAGCTTGGTTGGTCTCAGTGTCTTTCCTAGCCAAAAACTCTTACATCTCCCGTAGACAATTGGATAGGATCTTAGGAGTGAAGTTGGATGCTTCCCTCTCATTTGAGCTAATTATAAATTCCTCAAAATTAGATCTTGGTTTCCCAACAGAATTTCATAGGGTTTTCATAGGCAAGAGGTTGTTTTACCAGTTTCTACCTCTGCAATATAGGCTACAGCACCTGGTATTCACTGACAGTCTCCCATCTATGTACTAACCAGGGCTTACCCTGTTTAGCTCCCAAAATCATACAGGAGCTGGTGACTTTAGGGTATTTAGGGTCTTTTTTGTTAATGCAACAATAATTAAGAAAAGGAAAGGGGGGGGAATAAAAGCAGAGATGGTTCACAATTATGCTTAGTAGGATAGCACCATCACACCATAAATGAAGTCTTTAGATTAATATGAGTAATCCATGTATCCAACAGCATTTCCAAGTGAAAAGACAAGTATCCATATTTTTCTGTATAGAGACCAGAGACTATTCACATTCTTTTGTAGAGAGCTTCAGAAAGTTGGATGGGGATGATGAGAGTCATTAAAAAAATCCCTGTTGCACCTCTTTTGAGTGGGTGTAAAAAGTCTGTGCAAAATGGCAAGCCATGACATATAAAAATGTTTCCAAAATGTCCCAGTCCCATTCTGCAGTGCTGCTTAGGAACATTTCTTGGCTTCCCAGATGAGTCTAAATTGCATTTAATGAATCTGCCACATTATTCCCACATGGTCCCTTCCTCCCCTTCCCACATATGCTTAATGTGTAATTTAACGGAAATTGTGTGGTTCTTCATGAGATTATTTCATTTTTCGGGTAGGTTTCTGTATTATCCTTCCAAAACTATAAAGGGGATATGAACACAGATGGTTGTTGTCCCATAAGAATCAAGCATTCTCTTGGAGGGTGTGCTAAAGAGAGCTCTTAGGAAATGATCTGATGAGTGACCTTTTGTCAATTAAATCCTTTTCATCCACAGAGAGCAAGAAAGATGGAGCTAATGCATGTTTTGTGGCACCATGAGTCAACCTCTTTCTGATAATTTCTGAGTTTTTTTTAGAGATGAGTTCATTATACATTCCAGACCTGGGGATATCTTCACCATGAAAGTCTTTTGTGGGAGTGGCTTGTAGCCCATGGGTAGAGCATGCAGAAGGTGTCAGGTTTGACCTGTGCTATATCCAGGTAGGGCTGAGAAAAACTCCTGGATGAAACCAGGAAATGAGCATTTACCAGGAAGTGCCAGTGCTTTTCAGTATTGTCTCACTTGGATACTTTTGGACTGCATCTTCCAGCACCCCCAGCCAACATGGTTGATGGGAGTTACAGTGAACTATTTGTGGTCCCAAGGTTGGGAATGACTAGTATAGATATTAGGTAGCTTCTCATGTATGGTCCTGGCCTAGGAAAGCATGACTCAAAGCAGTAATGTGCAAGTGGAACTAAGTATGAGAGCCAGCATGGTGTAATGGTTTGAGTATTGGACTATGATTCTGGAGACCAGGGTTCAAATGGTTCAACTGTGTAAACCCATTGGGTGACCTTGGAAAAGCCACACTCAGCCTCAGAGGATGGCAATGGCAACCCCCCTCTGAAGAAACCTGCCAAGAAAACCCTATGATAGGTTTGCCTTAGGGTCACCATAAGTTGGAACAACTTGAAGGCACATAACAATAACAATAACAAAACATATGACTATCTTATGGTTTCACCTGCAAATAGTGATCTCTCATCACCATGTGAAGTATGTATTTTCCAAATCATTGAGAAACAAAAGCATTCGCCATTAAATTTGTATTTAAAATTTCAAATAGCACACAAGTTTTCCACGAAACTGGAAAGCATTTCCAAAATTAAATACTAAATTGATTATTTCAGGTGCAGAGGAAAAAGAAAAGAAAAGAAATTATCTTACAAGGTTAAAGTCTTTGGGGTGGTTTATTATAGAACAAGAATGGAAAATGTGCAGCACTAATTATGTTATTGGATTCCTACTGTTGGTTTGGAACTATGGGGCACAAGTCCTACTGTTGGTTTGGAACTATGGAGCAAAGAGCCTGAGGCTCTCTAGATATTATAGGACTCCAACTTCCAGTGTGCCTGGGTTAAATGTGCCTGCCTGTGTTGTTGACAGGTAGGTTCCCATTACTTGTCTCTGTATGAGCCTGCCTGACATTTAAGATCTTTGGGGAAGGCTTTCTCTTGGTACAGCCACCATCATAGGTGCATTTGGTGAGGATGAGAGACTGTGGCTGCTCTCAAAGTAAGGAATTGCCTCCCAGGGGAGACTCATTTTGGCCCCTGTCTGCTCTTTTCCCAGCAGCAGGCAAAGACCTTTTTATTTACCTTAAAAGTTTTTGGCATGGGACTCAAAGCAGCTCACATCCCTCAGAGCATAATACCCCATTAAAAATCCTTCTACCACAGTAATTTTAAAGCCTTTGTCTTTTTAAATATGTTTTTATGATTTAATTGTTCTGTTTAGTGTTTTTAACAGAATTCTATAGAATGTTTTTGAAACCTTTGTACCAAATAGGTTTTATAGTGTAGTTTGTTTTTAACTTGATGTGAGCTGCTTAGGGTCCAATGCCAGGGGAAAGGCAGGATATAAATAGACTAGACTAGAATAGAAAAGAAAAAAAAAGTAGGGGTAGGAGTGGGGAACATTTGACTTGCCCGCTCTTTTCAGCAACGATCTCCATCAACCCCCAGCATGGCTAATGGTAAGGGATCATGGAAACTGTAGTCCAAAACATTGACAAAGCAAGGCTCTCCATCCCTGGTGTTGAGGATATCATTGGTCCCATATGGGATCCTTGTCCCTCATCACCCCCTTCTGATGTAGACTTGTATCAAAATCTGGTGATGAGCGTGATGCTATTTTAAAACCCACAACAAGGCCTGGAAGGACCAGAGATGCAGAATTTTTGTTCCTCCTTGTTTGTGACAGAAAGAGGCTGATGGGGACAAAGCCTGGTGTCCTCCATACAGTTTGAGATTACCAAATCCCTATCTGATGTTGGATTATGAAAGATGTAATCCAACACATCTGGAGAACACCTGGTTGTGGTGGCCTAACACACACAATAGCTTTTAAATCATTAGTTTGAGCTGTTTTTATGATTTATCATTTAAATAAAAACCAGCAATACTTGATTTAGAGGGAATTTAAACACAATTTAGGAAAGGAGATTAAATGTCTAACTGATATTTGTAGCCCAAATAATGCTGAACTGGTAGTGAGATGAGTCAGCATTAGCAAAAACTGTGCTTGTAGTTGTTGTCTTGTTAATAGTGATTTTCTTTCTTTCTTTCTTTCTTTCTTTCTTTCTTTCTTTCTTTCATTCATTCATTATTTCTTTTCTGGAACAAGGGAAGCCAGCAAACCTGAATGCAATATGATGTGCATCTGCACTAATGTATAAGTTGAAAATGAGTGCTCATTAGTTTGCTATTCTGACCTTTTATCAGCAAGCTCAATCCTGGCTGATCAATGGCATCTTCCATTGATCTCAGCCTTGGACTGCAAGCTGAAGTTCAGCACTATTAGTTCCCAGGGATAGAAACAGAAAGCACTAGCAGTCCATACCTCCTTCCCACTACTATTGTAATGGCAGAATTCAGCTCCTTAAGAACCTTAGCCTTTTAGCAGGCTTCAAGCTTTCATGATTGAGAAGATATGGTTGAATGAGTATGGGCAGTGCCTGATGCATGTGACAGAAGCAAAAAGAATAGCTGAATAAAGCTAGTATTCCTATGAAGTGGAGCAATATTCTGGCTCAATTGATGAAGCAGGACAGGAGGTACTGTATATTGTTGTTGTCTGTCTCTGTTAGTTTCCCAGAGTGTTACCCTTTTAAAGGTAAACTAAAATATGCAGGTATAAAAGTTAAACTTGTTAGAGTTCAGCTTTCATCAGCAGAACAACAAAGGTGTGAGAGTAGACTAATTATTATTAATCTGCCTTCCTAAAAAATAAAGACTTACTTAAAAGAACAGCTAACATGTAGTTTGTGATTTAAAAAACAAGCAATAATGGCTTTCATAAATATTTACATAAAAGAACTAAAACCTAATCTAACTGGAGATGATATAGCAGGAAGAGTTCAGATAGTCAGTTAAACTGCCAGATAGAATGAGGGGGGGGGGAAAGAGTTCCTGCCTAACTAAGGAGGGAAAAAAGAATGCAATGTATAATTCTTCCAACAATCTCCTTCTCATTCTCTTGGACTGATGTCAAGGATCTTCATTCCGTCACATAGCCTCTGGAAACAATCTTTTGGTAGAGGTTTAGTGAAGATATCTGCAATCATAACTTCTGTGTTGAAGTATTCCAATTGGACAAGTCCACTTTTGCACATCTCTTGCACTTTGTAAAATGTGATGTCAATATTTTTCTTAAGTGGGTTTTCACTCTGAAATTTTGATGTAGCTCTGATTATCTTGCATCAAAATGGTTGGTTTGGGTTCTGTTATCCCAAAGTCCAGGAGTAAGTTGTGCAGTCATTTGATCACATGCTGCTTTCACTGAAATACATTCAGCATCAGTAGAAGAATCAGTAATCATTGATTGCTTCTTATTTGTCCAACTTACAGCTCCTCCATCATAAAAGATCAGGTTTCCAGTGGTTGATTTTCTGTCTGCTAGATCTGCAGCCCAGTCTGCATCTGCATAAGCGATCAGCTGTGGTTGATGACAGGCTGTCAGCATCAGTTTGTGATTTGCTGTTCCTTTTAAATATCTAGCAACTCTTTTCACTGCAATGACATCTCTTTCTGTAGGAGAGTTGACCATTCTGCATAAGATGCTAACAGCATTTGCTATGTCAGGTCTGGTGAAGTTGGCTAGGTATAGGAGTTCTCCAACTGCAGTCCCATACTTGTCTCCATTTTCTAGAGGTTTAGATTTCTTAATATCCTTTAAGAATCCTCCTTCCATTGGTGTTAGCATAACATTTGCATCTTTTAGACCAAGACAGTCCAGAGAATCTAGTATCTTCTGCTTTTGATTCAGGAAGAAACTTCTATCACTGTCTCTTTGTAATTGCACTCCAAGATAGTGTGAGATGTCTTCCAAATTTTTGGCATCAATCTCTTTCTTGAGATTTTGGATTATCTCTTCACGATCTGATTTGTCCTCAGTGCACAGGATCAAATCATCAACATAACTATTGATGTAAATGCATTTATTATTTCTGGATCTCTTGTATACGTATTTGTCAACAGTGAACCCCTCTTTGATAAGAAGCTGGTTCAGTTTCTCATTTCATGTTCTGGCAGCCTATTTTAAACCATAAATGCTCTTTTGCAATTTGCATACAATATATTCCTTTCCAGGTACTTGGAATCCTGGAGGTTATCCTATATATAGTTGTTCAGACAGATCACCATAGAGAAAAGCTTTGTCCAGATGTTGAACATTTATTTTCTTATAAGCTGCAACAGCTATGAGAGTTCTGGTGGTTGTATGAGTGACTACTCCAGCAAAAACTTTGTTATAGTCCTCACCATACTTTTGAGTATAATCTTTAGCCACAAGTCTTTCTTTGTATCTTTGAAACTCCCCTTCTGCCTCTAGCTTTGTGGTAAAGACCCATCTACAGCCAATTGCCCTTTTTCCTTCTGGCCATTCTGACATGTCTTGTTTTTATATCAAGATTGCATTTCCTCACTAGCAGCTTGCACCCACTTCTCAGAGCATGTTATCAGATAATTGGTGTCTTTTCCCCATCATAACACTCCCACTGGTACTGGAGAGATGGTCACTCACTGCACTGGATGGCACGCCTATGTTGTTTTTGAAAAAGGTCTGAGGAATCCAGGCAAACACATAAGGAGGAGCACATACTGCAGTGCTGTGTGTAGCCCAATACCTGTAGAGTTTCTCTTCAACAGAATCCTTCTTCATCTGGTACTTCATTTCATTGATGTAACTTTGGAAAACACTGTCTTTGAAATTTCTGGAGAGCCATTGCTGCAACTGTCCTCAGTATGGTTGGTGTTTTAAATTCAGCTGTCAACAGAGCTTCTAGGATGGATGCAGGAAGAAAAAGAGGAAAAAATAAGAAAAGGTATCACTTACTGATGTTTGAACTTGGAACACATTATGACCAGCTTGTAGTGCTGTCAGCCTAAAGGCTATTAGAGAAAGAAAGGGCTAGATTATTATTTGCTGTTGCATCTGGTGGATGGGCTACGGTTGGCAAGAGTCAGAATCTTTTGTTACTTGCATCCAAACATATGGCTGATGACTCACCTGAAGTGTGCTTCTACTTTCCTAATTTTACTTGTTCCTCCCCTCATTTGTCTACAGCTAGGAGTCAGAGTGTAGGTAGCCAGCCAGAAGAATATTCTTGTCCTTCCCCAAGAAGTGTAAATAATTTTTAATGACTTCATGCACATCCCAGATTGCTGCAATTTCCCACCACAGAACAAAAGTATTTCTTCAAAAGCCAAATGCTAGAATTTTTTTCCCTGGAGTTAGAAATCAGGTTTGTATGTCTTGCATTGCCACTATATTGAGGGTATGGTTAGTATACCTCTGGTGTGGTGGCAAACAGAAGGTGTATCATCTTTCTGCTGCTTCTTCCCCTTCCTTGACACCTTTATCCAGGATCTTTAGAGACAGAAAATTCACTGCATCCACTTCATTGTCACTGTTGAAGCTCACAATGTCTACCACTGTTTTTTGGCATGGGAAAACATTAAATGCTTTGGCAAAATGTGAGGCATTGGTAGTGGTAGCTTTGCTGTGGATTTCAAAGTGGATATGCACATCAGGCAGGGTCTTTAAAAGGAAATGATCCCTGCTTTTATGGATCCTGTTACTTTTAGGCCACCTTTGAATTCTCCTTCTCTCCCTCCTTTCTCCCTTCTGCTCTATTCTTTCCCCCTTCAGCTTAGCCTGCTTTCTCATACTTCTTTCAAATTCTTTTTCATCTCAGTTGATTCTTCTATTGTCCCTGTTTCCTCTCATCACTTTGCCAATCTCCTGTTGGTGGCCTCTTCCCTAGTCTTTTGGTCCAAGTCTCAAGTCGACCTTCATGTCTCAAGTCTGGGAGCTAACTTTTAATGCAGGGTACATTTCTCAGAGAGGAACAGCACATGTATTAGGCAATGGGCTTGAAGTGAGGATTGAGATCTCCTTGGCAGCCTGTCTCTGCTGCACATCAGAGCTTTTCAAAAGAATCCTTCTGCTTCAATCCCATTGTCTAACACATTTGCTGGTTCCTCCAAGAAACATGCCCCAGTTTTGTTTGCTGCTCGAAGTGAATGGCACCAACAAGTCAGTCACTAAAACTATACAAGTCTCAAGTCAAGTCAATGTGTCATTTTTGCCAAGTCAAGTCCAAGTCAAGCCATTTAAGTGACTTGAGTCTGAGTCAGTTGGCTCAAGTCTACATCACTGCCTCCTCTTGTCTTTCCAGTCTCCTTCCCTCTTAGGTTCTTTCTTACTTTTGCTTCTCTGCATGCCTTTCTGCTTTGTTTTGCCTTTTCATTCTTCTGTGTGCCCTCTTTCTCCTCCACATGTCTAGTCTTGAGTGTTTCTCACTTTCTCCTTTGTGTGCCTCTTTTTCTGCATTCCTTTTCTCTTCTTTTGTCTGTTGTGGATCCACTTCCCCTTGACCTTACATTCTCATGTCAATCTCTGCATCATGAAACACTGCACCGTGGACTTCCTCTTCCTGTACTTCTCTCCCTTTTGTTCTCTACTGCCTGTAGCACTGTGTGAAATTCCAGTGAGAAACGTTATTACAATTTTCAATTCATAATGGAATCATTCTTATTATTTTTGTTTCTTTGTACTCTCTGCGATGCCTGCATTGTTGTTTAAATCTCAAGCAATTCACACATCTGAGGAAGTAGACTCAAGTCTACAAAAACTCATGCTACCAGCTTCTTTCTTTTCAAGGTAAAAGGTAAAGATATTCCCTGTTGACAAGGTTGTCAAGTCATGTCCAACCATAAGGGTTGGTGCTCATCTCCATTTCTAAGTCAAATAGCCAGCGTTGTCAGAGGACGTTATCACACTGGCGGCAAGAAAGCGGCAAGAAAGTGGGATGGAATCATTCTGGAACCATTCCGGAACCATTCCGGAATGGTCCCGGCAAGCGGAAAACATTACCATTATAGACTGGAATCATTGCGGAATGGGCGATGCCGCAATGGTTCCGCTCCGGGGGCCCGTATCTCCTGTTCACACACAAGTGGAAAGATCCCTTCCACAACCCTAAAATATTAGAGAGGACCATCATGTTTACCCGTTCTGGGTTGCCTGATCCAAACAGGAAGCACACCTCATAAGATGCTTCCATGGGAAAAGTGCGGGGAACCATGGGCCAAGACGAGGAAATGCGCCATGAAATGCATCTCGTGTTCATACCTACGGCGAAAGCAGCATCATTCCGGCATGATTCTGGCCGCTCGAGTGTAATTCCTCAAGATCCCGGAATTCAGAAGAACTGAAATGACGCTGAAATGATGCTGGAATGATGCAGGGATGGGCGGGGTTTGCAGTAACGTCGTGTGAACACACGGAAAAAAGATCCAGAATGGTGCTGAAATGATGCTGAATTCTTTCTGCTTTAGGGCCAGTGTGATAACGTCCAGAGACTATTCTGTGATCATGTGGCCAGTATGATTGCACAGAACACTATTTACCTTCCCACTGAGAAGTGATACCTATTTATTTACTTGCATTTGCATGCTTTATAACTGCTAGGTTGGCAGAAGCTGGGACTAGTAACAGGAGCTCACCCCATCAAAGGTGCTTCAAGACCCCTTTCCTCTCACCTTCAGTCCTTAAGCAAATAACTGAGATATTACATATGCAAATTAAGAAAGACTCTAAAATGTTAGGAATAACAGACCATGAGCTGGGAAAAAACATGGTGAAATAATCTTTTACATGGTCATAGCTGCTACATTAAGTTGTGATATATATATATATATATATATATATATATATATATATAATATGGAAGGGCAAACAAATACAAATTCCAGATATTTTTGAATGGTTATGGGAAATGTATGACTATATAGAAATGGATAAACTCATTTTATTAGAAATGGATCAACAGACAAATTCAAGATAGACTGGGCAGATATGATTATCTAATTTCACATAGCAACAAAAGGATTAGAATTAGGTTGCAAAAATAAATATACTAGCATGAGACAGTGGAATCGTGATAAGAAGTAACTATCAAGACCCAACAATGTGCAAATTAATCCTAAACTAGGAACAGTAAAAATGGATACTATAGAGGAAAATAGATTTAACTTTTCTTGTTAAGTAAAAGTGATTGTATATTATAATATCAGCAGACACAGACATAGAGAAGATGTTAGGAAGTCTTTTTACTTTCATTGTTATTATTGTTATTGTTTTGTCTTTGATAGTGTTTTTGTTTTGTTCTAGTGGTGCAATTTTTATCAATATTTTTTTTTAAAAAAATCTCCTTCCTCTAGCCATTAAGGATTAGGTTGAACAACCAATTAGAGAGTTTAATCAATCAATTAATTAATTATAATTAAAGACATAAAGCCTCTCTGCCCTGGTCCTGACACCACATGCTAGTCTTCTGGCAAATAATGTAGTTAGATGCAAATTCCATTAAAACAACCTTCTGTCTGTCTTCGGGAAAGGACACAATAAACTTCTTGAAAAGAAATTAGCAGTTCATTTTATTTTATTTTGGGAGATAAAGGGGAAGATATACACACACAGATAAAAGGAAGGACATACTCCCATCCAAGGAAAATGCACTCGGGAAGAGGAGAATCAATTAGGTCCTGCATAAGGAACTTGTCTGAGGGAAATACGGTTCCCTCTGCATCTGTAATGCAACCAGATCAAAGGGTCACTTTATGTCTGAAGACTTTTACTCTATTTTTCATTTTGCTATAAGCTGGCACTTGCTTTGCTTGGAAGCAGTGTGCAGCACTCTGAATTATGCTTTGACCCAGATATTCCCACCTGCTTCCCCTTTTTGCAACATGCTTTAATGCATTTCTTGCTTTGTGTACATTGAAGGTAAACTATACCAAAGGAAAGTGAAAGCCTCTTTGTATTTGCCCTTTGCATGTTTTTAAAAACATAATGGATTTGCAGTGGCCTCTCTGCTCCAGGGAAACCTTTTGTTTTTAAAGTTGCATTGTTTAAAGATCAGGAATATTGCCTCTGTTGCTTTCTTTCTTTTGTGGTTTTGGAAGAGCAGGGTGGGTAAAAGTGGTGCTACAATCAGTAACAGTATCCTTTTTGTTACCAAAAGTGCATTTTTTCTGAATTTTGGTGTGTATGAATTCATGGCCCCAGATGTACTCTGCAGCAGACTCCTTCTGCTTCCATAACAGGTAGATAGGTCATGCCCAGATCACTTGGAAGGCTGGAAAATCCCCAAACCCCAGAACCAGGCAGACAGTGTGGGAGTTGCAAATGGACTATCATCACTTCCATAATCAGAAGAATGGGCGATAATGGCTGAGATGTCTCACCTGATGCGCCAGCCAAACAAATTAATCCACTCCCATCTCCCTTGAATATTGCCAGACCAGATTACCTCAGCCAGGCAATCTAACACCTTTGTCTAAGCCAGGGGTAGGCAACCTTTTTGAGCCGGGGGCTGGGTTGTTGTCCCTCAGATGACTGGGGGGGGGGCCGAAGCATCATAAATAAATAAATAAATAAATAAATAAATAAATATTTTAAAAAATAATTTAAAAAATTAAAAATATATGCATGCACACTCTCTCAGCCCCAGAAAAGCCATGGCAACCCCCCTGGGGAGATTTTGCCAAGAAAAACCCAAGAACAAGTAATAAGAACAATAATCAATATCATTATGGTGGGCG
>CM034703.1:122696105-122742942 GCA_020142125.1 Phrynosoma platyrhinos
CGGACCAGGGCGCTCCAAACGCCCTGGTCTGCATCCCCCCATAGTAAACCACAAACTGAACATGAGTCAAGAGTGTGAAGCGGCAGCTAAAAAAGCCAATGTTATTCTAGCCTGCATCAATAGTGCCTAGATTGGGGAAGTAGTAATACCATTCTATTTCACTTAGTCATTCCTCACCTGGAAGCCTGTGTTCACTTCTGGATTCCACAATTCAATAAGCCATGATGGGTCCAGAGGAGGACAACCAAACTGAGGAGAGGCTTAGGGAGTTGTGCTTAAAAGATAGCTGTGTTTAAATATTTGAAGAGATGTCATATTGAGGATGGAGCAAGCTTGTTTTCTGCACCTCCAGAGACTAGGACCCAGAGCAATGGATTAAAATTACAGAAAAAGAGATCTCACCTAAACATTTGGAAGATCTTCCTGATAGTTACAGTTGTTCAACACTGGACACATTTCTTCTGGGAAGGGTGGAGTCTCCTTCTTTGGAGGTTTTTAAACAGAGGCTGGATGGCCATTTCTCAGGAGTGCTTTGATTGTGTATTCCTGCATGGCAGGGGGTTGGACTGGATGGCCATTGAGGTCACTTCCAATTCTATGATTCTACTGGAGTAAAGCTTCTATCAGGCCTTTCATTTCAATAATAATTTCTCAACATCCACTCCCTTTAACAGCAGTTGTATCCTCTGATGGCTCCTCCCTTTAAATATAGAGGTATTGTTATAATAACTGTCCCCTTCTCTATAAATCAGAGATGGCAATTGTGCATTTCTTCAGATATTGTTAGACTGAAAATACCATTGACCAGCACAGCCATGGGTAAAGAATGCTGAGAGTTGCAGTCTAGTAGCCTTGTACCCTTGGTACAAATAAATGGCTAACACTTATTTGTGTAGGAAATAAATACATGGTGGATTTAAGCTTTGGGCTGGCAGGCAGAAAACAAGACTGCTCCACAATAGTGATCATGGCTGGGAGATGATGAGAAGTATTGTCCAAAAAGGGACACTTTCCTAAGCTTTGAATGAACCTGTTAGGGATATAATGTGCTTCTGTCTGTAGGGTGCTTAGGTATACAACTGTGGCTGTCTGTCTGGTTCTTCTAGCAAGATCTATGCCCCTTGCCCATCATAATACTGACCATTCTGCTAGTTGAGCAATAAAAAAATCTATTGGAATAAAACAGACGGCAATGCTGTGAAATCTGACAGCTATTTTGAAATTCAGTTTGTCATTGTGCATCTGGGTGCCTTTGATCTTGATAAGCTGCTGGATCTTCTGAGGCTGAGTCTCTTGAACTGATGGTTCCATTTCTGGAATGGGGTTTTTAATGCTGTTGAAAAATTGAAAACTCTGAATCATTAAACTGCATTTCACTTAAATTTTATATAACTGAGCTGACTTTAGAAAGATTAATTTTAATAATGTTTCCCCTTTGATCTCTCTTTTGGGCTTCATATTTTTGTTCTAATTTAATATTCTCTCTCTCTCTCTCTCTCTCTCTCTCTCTGTGTGTGTGTGTGTGTGTGTGTGTGTTTGTATGAATACACACCCATACTGTCCCAAATCCTGTACATTCCTTTATAGATTGACATTAAAAATAGGCAGGACAATATATGGGAAAAAATGCTTGTTTAAAAATATGAATTATCCAATTCTATTTTTCACTTTTGAAATAGCAAATGGATGCACTTCTGTTCTGCTCAACATTTATTTATAAAATAATTTGTTTTCCCAACTTTCCAACAAATTATTTGGAAAAGATATAGTTGAAATAACCAAACAACCAAAAATAAACCAACAAGAAATCCAGTGGTTAAACTGAATGCTTCCAAAATACATCCACAATGCTGATATTCAAAGACAGCTTTTAAAACATGAAACTGGAAGCTTTTGGAAAACCTAAACCAAAGAATGGCTGTTCTAACCTCTGTAGGCGGGTGTGTAGCTGTGGTTCTCCAAATATTTTTGAACTGTAGCTCCCACCAACCCTCTCCATTGTCTATGCTTGCAAGGCTGTTGAAAGATGTAGGTTCAAACCTTTAAAGGGCCACAATTGCTTTTATCTGTTCTACTGGAAGCAGGTTCTAGAGACACTCTGGGCTTTCACTGTTCTTACAGGGAGCAAAACCTGCAAAGCCAATGGCCCAGATCTGAAATGGTGAGTGTGTAGGGTTCCCAGATCTCAGGGTCTGGCCATTATCTGAGTGGGAGGAATCTCAGAACGAGAATACTGCCTTGAAAAAAATGTATGTATCTATATTTTTGTTACCGAGAGCCAGCGTGGTATAGTGGTTTGAGCATTGGACTACAAATCCCTGCTCTGACATGGATACCACTAGGTGACCTTAGGCGATCACAATCTCTCAGCCTTGTATCTCTGGTACAAATGAATGGCTATCACTTATTTGTGTAAGAAATAAATACATAATGGATTTAACCTTTGGGATGGCAGGCAGAAAACAAGACCACTTGACAATAGCTATGCTGGCTGGGAGATGATGAGAAGTATAGTCCAAAGCAGGGGTAGACAACCTAAGGCCTGGGGGCTGGATGCGGCCCCCTGAGGCCTTTGGACCAGCCCCAGGCCGGTCCTGCCGCCGCCGCCTCCACCCACCATGATGATATTGATTACTGTTATTATTACTTGTTTTTGGGGTTTTCTTTGTTTTTTTATTTTATTTTTTTAATATTTATTTATTTATTTATTTATTTATGGTGCTTCAGCTCCCCAATTGTCTGAGGGACAGCAACCCGGCCCCCGGCTCAAAAAGGTTGCCTACCCCTGGTCCAAAGTATAGTCAGAGGAAGACAAGGGCAACCCCTCTCTAAACAAGCCCCCAAGCCCCATGATAGACTTGCTTGAGGGTCAGCATAAGTCAGAAACAATTTGAAGGCATGCAACACCAACAAAAAATTGATGCAAGCTACTCCAATTGCAATGCGAAATATTTTGTGTTGGCTTGGTCTTAAATGGACAGTTAAAACTCATTAGCTTTACAAAAGACTTGCTCTTGGTGGAGATGAAAACTGCTAGAACTGACTGGATAAAGCTAATGAAACCTGCTTACAATTTTTTTTTGGTCTCGCCTTGGAGGCATGGGTGTGGGGAAATGCCATGCCAAGTGCCTGCAGTTCAAAATTTACCTCTGCACAACTGGAAGAGAAGCAGTTGATAGTTTAGGACTTTTTTTCCACAACAGTACAAAGTAACTCTCTGTTCCTTGTCGGGGACAGTAGCTCCTGTAAAAGGGAGCTCACCTGTGGCTTTCCACAGGGTGCTATTCTGTCCCCGATGTTATTTAACATCTATATGAAGCCGCTGGGTGAGATTATACGGAGTTATGGAGCTGGCTGTTATCAGTACGCTGATGACACCCAAATCTATTTCTCCGTGTCTCGTTCATCGGCCTCGAATTCCAATGGCGTCTCTTCTCTCAATGAATGTCTTCGGGTGGTAATGGGCTGGATGAGGAAAAATAGATTGAAACTGAATCCAGACAAGACAGAATATGGCGGCCAGAATAGTGTCAGGAACATCTAGGAGGGACCATATTACTCTGGTACTAAGATCCCTCCACTGGCTGCCTATTAGTTTCCGGGCCCAGTACAAGGTGTTGGTTATTACCTTTAAAGCCCTAAATGGCTTGGGTCCAAACTATCTCAGGGACTGCCTTCTCCCTTATAATCCTCCCTGCACACTCCAGTCCTCTGGGAGGAATCTGCAGCCTCAAAGAACCAGGCTTTCGGCTACCTCCCAGAGGACTTTCTCTGCTGTCACCCCCAGATTGTGGAACGACCTGCCGGACGAGATCCATCAATTGACATCTTTAGACAGCTTTAAAAAGGCTGTCAAGATGGATCTCTTCCGGCAGGGTTTTCCAGAATAAATAACCCCGGCCTCAGGACGCCCCCCCCCTCCTTGAAAGATCTAATGAGAGCTACAGCTGCCGTTCTGTATGGTTGTATATTTATTGATGTGTTTTAATTGTCAATTTTTAATTTGTTATTGGCTTAATGACTTTTTAAGGGGGGGGGAGGGAATTAGACTGTGTTGTATTTTATATTGTATTTTTTTTATTGTTGTTAGCCGCCCCAATTGATCTCAAAGGGGCAGGATATAAATAATTTATTATTATTATTATTATTATTATTATTATTGTTGTTGTTGTTGTTGTTGTTGTCTACTTCAGATACTCACACCACTTTGATTATCCTGGCCCATTCTCAGGCTGAGATGGTTAAAGTATGCACAGGACAAACTGCTGAAATGTTTAAACAAAAGGTCCCATTTGCTTGCCACACTTGGGAAGGAGACAGTTTAGGTATCCTTGGTCCCAGGTTGACCAAGTATCATAAACTTAGTACTGTCTCCTTTTTTGTTCCTTTTTTTGGGGGGGGTGTTAATATATATATATGCGCAGACTAGTTGCGGCCACCATTTTGGCAAACAAAATGGTGGCCGCGATGCGTGCGGCGGCAGGGGCCAGTGGGCCAGGTGCGGCCCATGGGCCATAAGTTGCCAACCCCTGATATAGATAATTATTTGCTGTCTTTCTGAAACAGCTACTATCAACAGCATGTTTGGGGTGTTCTCATTTGATATCGAGAACTGGCACTTATAAATCTTATTGAACAGGCTGACTCCTCTTCCTTGACCATTAGAACATTGCTTATGACACCGATTGATTCCTTCAATTCCTCTTAAGATAATTCTTCCCATGTCTATGTTTATAATGGATGGACACTGATCTCTCCATCTGCTAATTATTAAATAATAATAACTTATACTTAAGGTGCCCAGATTTCTACTGAGATGCAATCAGCCTTCTGCCAGGTGACAGAAACAGGAACAATAAAGTGCATTCAGTGTTTTTATTCAATTAATCCTTTTATTACGGCCATTCGGCCAGCACATTTATCCTATTAGTGAATGTGACAGTAATTCTTTGGAAGAACATCACAAATTTTCATGAGACAAATACTCTCCATTTCCAGCACTTCTCAGAGAGCGAGAGAGAGAGGGGAAAAAACATTTCAAATTGGTGGTGCAGAAATATTTCCTAAACCACTGTGTTGGAATATTCACCTTAAAAAAACAACCATGTGTTTGGCTCAATTGTTTCTGACTGCTGTTATTTTGATTCTATTTATCAACCTGGTAGTTGTTGTTTTTCTTTTCTGAATATAACACAGGGCTGTCTTAGCCACACAAGATTCCTGTGTTGTAGACCCACCCTGGAATCTGATAACACTGTAATGTATAAAGCCTACTTGCATTGTCCCCACACACTATATAAGAATGTGCACCTACTCCCTTTCTTGCTGTGGAGTGGCAAGGATTTTCTTTTTGTGCGCATGTTCCAGAAACAATATGCACATTTGCTATACCAAGTTTTGCACATTCTTGTAAGTTTGGAAAAATTACAAATATGGTAACTGCTGCCTTGTTGCACAGACAATTAAAATTAGAAATATCGGACAGCTGCTTGCATTTTTATGAGCAACCTGCTTCTCTGTTTTTGCTTCCTCCCTCTGTGTGTATGTGTTTGTATGTGTGATTAGCTTCTCAAAGGACAAAGATGCTAGAGACATTTTTTTTCACAAATTGCAGAGGCAGCATGGAGGAATGTCCTTTGTGTCTCATTCTTGTGATGGAGGTGAGAACTCTTGTGTGGACTGGGGAATCTTTGACAAGCTGTCACATCCTTGTCAGAATAGTTTGTCTCAATGTAAATGAGATGCTTGCAAAATTTCCTCATACCCCTACTGCAGAGATTTTCTCCTTTGGGCCCTGCATGGATGAAAGAGAGGATCTGTCTGTCTGTCTGTCTATGTAAAGCCAATACGATCCTAGGCTGCATCAATAGGAGTATAGTGTCTAGATCAAGGGAAGTAATAGTGCTGCTCTATTCTGCTTTGGTCAGGCCTCATCTGGAATACTGTGTCCAGTTCTGGGCACCACAATTCAAAAAGGATGTTGACAAGTTGGAATGTGGCCAGAGGAGGATGACCAGAATGGTAAAAGGTCTAGAAACCATATACTCTATGAAGAGCAGTTTAGAGAGTTGGGTATGTTTAGCCTTGGGAAGAGAAGGTTAAGAGGTGACATGATAGCCATATTTAAATATTTGAAGAGATGTCATATTGAAGAAGGAGCAAGTTTGTTTTCTGCTGTTCTAGGAACTAGGACATGGAGTAATGGATTCAAGCTACAGGAAAAGAGATTCCATCTATACATAAGGAAGAACGTTTTGATGGTAACAGCTGTTCAACAGTAGAACACACTCACTTGGAGTGTAGTGGAGTCTCCTTTGGAGGTTTTTAAACTGAGGCTGGATGGCCATCTGTCAGGAGTACTTTGACTGTGTATTCCTGTGTGGCAAAGTGTTCAACTGGATGACCATTATAGTATCTTCCAGCTCTATGATTCTATAATTCTATGTATCTATCTTGTGGTGAAACTTTTATGCCCAACCAAGTCTGATGTTCCCAGATCAAATGGCATCGTTAAGAGAAAGCAGAAGAAGGTGTTGTAACTGAATTAACAAGCAAATATTTTTAACAGTGGTAGAAAATTATCTTTTTTTTTGTGGTGAGCTTGGATACTGTTTCTTGAAAATGGTGCATAGTTTGGCTCAGCTCTCACAGGTGCTATTTATGTAGCAGCTGGTCAAGTGAAACAGGAATATGTTGGGAATCACTACAGCTTAAAACCCAATGCCTTCTCTGTTGGCACTGAAATATGGTGTCCATTTCTGAAAGGTTCTCCCTTTCCAAAGGTTGGTTGAAAAATCTTCAAAACATGGCAGCAGCCATATGGTGCTTTGTTTGCAGGTGGAGAGAAATGGCAGCCTAATTTTAAAATCATGGGTTAATAACATCAAAGTCCCATTGCTCTCTACTGGAGCACAGTGAATTGCTTAATGGGAATCTATTTTTTTTTAAATTCCTCCCTCTTTTGTCCTTTGTTAGCAATTTACTGCTTTCACAGGGAATAGTTATACCTTAATTTACTGCAAAGGTTGTAGGGCAAGTGCATAGAAGCATATTTAAATTCCTTCTGTAGAGGTAGTCTGCTGCTTCTGTTTTTCAACTGCCTGTGAGAAATGTCTCAGCAACATTTGATATGCAGAAGTGAGATGCACCTCAAAAAAATCAAGTATATTGGATAAAATGTTGGAGGTGGACTAGGGAGAGTTGTGTTTAGATCCCTAGGCTAGCTGCTCTGTTGCAGCCTTGCCTAAATCACTAGAGGGTAGTAAGTCCCAAATGAAAGAAACTTCTGAGCTTCTGGGAAGGTGATAAAATAAAGACTAGAAATGTGGCCAATAAATATATGCACTACTTTATATACTCCATGATTAAATTCTGTGCCGTGGGAATGTAAATTATGGCCCACAACAAAACTGAATTTGGAAACCTATAGAAATTATTTCATTGTTTTTCATTGCTCTTCAGTGTTGTAACTGACTTATTTTTGCCATCTTATCTTTTAATTCATGTTAACGTAATTCATTTTTAAGTCATGTAAGAGACCTTCATATTTTGCAAAGTCAATCTCCTCCAACTTGGCTGGGACAGTTCTGATTAGTCCTCTGCAACCCCATGTTTTCAGCTGCTTTACAAATGCCCTAGCTTTGTTCTCCTCCCATCCTCCCCACCTTTGTCATCAGCTTAGTTCAATTGCTGCAAACTAGTTCAAAGTACAAAAATGCTTTACACTCATTTGATTTGGGGTGGGGGACAGGAAATGGCAGATCCTTGGCTTTCCCCAGCAAAAGTAAACTGCTACATCATCTCTTATTTGTGTGTTCTTCATTATTAATAATTTTTGCCAGCTAGACCACATTCTGATGTTGCTTGCCACTTGTGTTGCAGTTTTCATCTGTGAAATTTTGGAGGGTATGAAAGTGGCCCAGTTTACGTAGCATCTACAGTATGGCATTATTCTGCAACTGTTAATAGTTTGCATAAATTATTTAATGTTTCAGGACTGTAGTAACTATCAAAGGGTTCAGGTTGGTGATATCTGGACTTGACAACAAACCATCTGAAGCAAGCTGAATTATTGGAAAATACACCTTTTCCAGCCTGTGGGCCGTCAAATGCCATCCAGATTCCTGAGGCCACTTTATCCTTAAATAATCAGATTTCAGCCTGGGTAAAGTATTTACAATACACAGTCTATGAGGCGACTGAAGAATTTATTTTGAAACCATACCAAGATGGGGCTGTGTTGTCCAAGATGTTTCACAGTTTTTGTCACATCAGCTTCAGTAACATGAAGCAATTATTCAATGTAATCAGGCTCTGGGAAAGAAAATAAAAAAGAAGAAACACATAATGTTCAGCTATTAATTTTCATATGGGAAGCCTACTCTGCATTGTCACTGCCAGTGCTCTCTGAACTGAAGTTATTTTGAATCACAATGGCACAAAAGCTCAAGTCTCTTGGGTGCCTTGTAATATTTGAAAAGACTGTGAAGCAGCTAGTGCAATTATTTCCCTAGCGTTTATTTTCAAATGATTTATAAATAATTCTCTGTATTTATTATGGATGCTTGAAAGGTCCCAGGTTTGCCAGAGAAAGCAGGTGGGGGGGGGGGGAGGAGGGCCATGCTGCAGGGAGGAAATGCAAATTTTTATCCTTTGGGATGAAACTAATCCCTAGACTGAAACACTGATTCTATAATATTAGACCTTGATAAGAACCAACTGAAATGTGTCTTTATTGGTTGTTGTGTGCTTTCAAGTTCTTTTTGACATGCAGTAACTTTAAGGTAACCCTGTCACCTTAGTTTTCTGGGTGCAAGATATGTTCAGAGTGGGTTTGCCTTTGCCTTCCTCTGAGACTGAAGGTGTGTCTACACTGATGAAAAAATAATCCTCAACTTGCATTTTCCTGGTCCGTAGTGACTCCACAGTGATCCCGTTAATGCCACACAGTCACAGGACATTTTCACACGGGGCTTAAGGCAGACGCAATCCTACCTCCGTCCGGCCCCAGTCCAGCTCCTTTGCAAAGTTTTCACACGACGTCGCAGCAAGCCCCACCCCATCCAGTGTCATCCCCGGCGCAATCCTGCGTCAGTCCAGGTCCTTGCTCTGCGTGTTCACACGACGTTGCAGCAAGCCCTGCCCTGCCCAATCCAGTGCCATCCCCGGCGCATTTCTGCATCATCCCCGTTCTTTTCAATTCCTTTTTTAAAAAGGAATTGAGTTGCCGCTGCCAGAAGCAATCAAGAGCCATTCTGGAATGATGCTGCTTTCACAGGTCTGAAGCTGCAGGATCCATTCTGGAATGGCTCTTGATTGCTTCCAGGCGGCTTTGAGACCCCAAGTGTGAAAACGTCCAACACAGCAAAATAACATTGGGGTAACTGGCCACACATTTCTCCTGTTGAACTTGTGTTCCTTCCCAGCATGCATCAACCTATCTATCAATAGCCTTTACTGTTTGCTTGCCAGTCTATTGGATTTACTCTAAGTGGATGCTTCCCTACCCAATTCCCTTTCCTGCCCCAGTGAGTGACTGAAGGGATTTTAAATGTATGCTTACATGCACATGATGGAGAAAGAAAAAATAAATTTATATTTTATTTATATTTTTTATATGGGAATGTTCAACCATAAGATCAGTGGTGAGGGGCTAGATCAGACTACCCCCTACCTCTTCCCCCTTGACTGAGTATTGTGTTTGTTTTTACTATTTTTGTTCCTTCCCCTCCTCCAAGCTTCCCTCCATCATTCATTTGCTTACTTGTGTGGAGGTCTGACACATTCCATCCCCTACACTGATCTTGTGTGGAGATCTGCAAAGTAAGTATGGGGGGATTGGGGGAAGGAGTGTGTGAGATCTCTGCATAGGTTAATGATGGTGAGGGAAGATAAGGGACAGTGGAGAAGAGGTAATGTGCTCCATTCACACAAGTGAAAAACAAAGACAATGCAACACGGATCGATGGGAGGGAGGATGGGGGGAGGAAGACTAAAAAATAAATAAAAACAAATCCAACACTTATGCAGGTGGGAGGAAGAGGAGAGAAGGTCTGATCTAAAGGCTGAACATGCACTGAAGTAGACAAACATGGTGACACACACCAGGCTTGCTAGAAATAACCAGTTTTGCCCACCAAAAATTCCACCATCCCTGGCCCCACACTGATGCTGCTAAACAGTGCATCCATGGGTAAGGAATCCATGGATATGGATGGCCATTTTTATGCCCTTATACTCACCTTCACATAAAGGAATGCTTGACATTCAGTGCTCTGGGCAAGACTGTCTCTACTGTCTGAGAGGATGAGATGATTGCCTCAAGCAACAGATTCTGAGATGCTGAGGCAAACAAACCAATGTCTTCTATGTAATGAGGGACCACTCGCTATCAGTATAGAAATAAATTTGACCTGTTAGTCTAACCAACTTCTGATATGTGAAATGAGGAGGGGACTGTCTTCTGTGGACATTATCACATGGGGAGTTGCGGGAGAAAGTGGAAATAAACAGGACAAGCGGAAGACTTTAATTTATGGGATTTGTCCCGTTCCGCCTCGTCTGATAACTAAATTCAAATTTAAAAGGGGGTTAATTCGAACAAAAACCTGATCTTTTCAAATCCTCAAAAATCCCGAAAATGAAAAGATCAGGTTTGCGTTTGAATTAACCCCCTTTTAAATTTGAATTTAGTTATCAGACGAGGCGGAATGGGACAAATCCCATAAATTAAAGACTTCTGCTCATGCCCGTTTATTTCCACTTTCTCCCCACGACTCCCTGTGTGATAACGTCCTATGTCTGAGACAGCAATTTTTTTTCAACCAGCTCTGACTCAGGGACCCAGTGGGAGGAATGTCCCCCAGAGGACCTGAATGTATGGGATGGATTATACAAGACTAGGTGGTCCCATAGGTAGCCTGGACTCAAACTGTTTAGGGCTTTAAAGGTAATAACCAACACTTTGTACTTTGCCCAGAAATGAATTAGCAGCCAGTGGAGTGATTTTAGTATTAGTGTAATAGTCATACCCTCACATCCACAGAAGAAAGCAAAAGCAAACCCCATCTGAACTAATCTTGCCAAAAAAATCCTGTTAAGTTCTCCTTAGGATTGCCATATATTGGAAATGTCTTGAAGGCACACAAAAAAACAATATGCTCACTCCTAGATGTGCCAGTAATGAATCTGACTGCCATGTTTTGAACTAACTGAAATTTCCAAACTTGGTTTAAAGGTAGCCCAAAATACAGTGCATTGCAGAAGTCCAGTCTTCAGTTTACCACTATGTGCACTACCATTTTTGGGTCCTGCAGCTCCAGGAAGGGGCACAGCTGGGTATCAGCCAAAGCTGATAGTAAACACATTGCATTTATCTGGGCTGTCATTTGAAGCAATGGATTCAGAAGCACTGTTAAAGGCTGAGAACACAGTCTTTCAGGGAAAATGAACCCCCATCCAGAACTGGTTAACATACCTCCAAGCTCAGGTTAGGATCCTTGATAGTAAGCACCTCTTTCTTGTCTGGACTCAGTTTCAGTTTCTTTCTTTCTTTTTTTTTTTTTGCCCCAGCCCATTAAATTGTCCAAGCATTTATCCAGAGGAGATAGAATAACCTTACCTGAGGCTATTTTTGAAGGCATGGAGAAATATGTCATTGGCATAGCAATAATACCCTTCATACGTCTGAATGATCTCTTCCAGTGCTTGCATGTCACAGGACAGAATTTATAATATGTCATATAACAGCTCCATTTGAGAAGCAGCTATATCCAAGCACCACCATATGGACTCTTCCTGAAATATAGGACCAGAACTATGGAAGAACAGTGCTTCCAATGCCCCAAACTCCTAGGGTTTCAAAAGGACACATGGTAAATGATACTGAATGCTTCTGAGAGGTGAAGATCACCCATTAAGGTGACCATAGCAGTCTCAGCTCCATATCCTGCTCCAAAGCCAATTTGAAATGAATCTAGAAAGTCTGTATCATCCAAAACTCCCTAGAGTTGGAAGGCAACTCCCCTCTCAACCCTTGCCCAGAAAAGAAAGATGATATTGGTCTATAGTTGTTAAAGTCCAGGGGATCCAGGAAGCACTTTTGAAAGAAGTGGTTGTGCCACTGCTTCTTTTAAACAAGAAGAGATCCATTAATAATATGTTGTAGTTGAGACCAGCCAAGATGGATAGGATTAAGAGGACAAGTTCTTTTCTTTGTGTAAAGCAATGATAGGGAATTGAAGTAAGTTCTGTAAATAAATTTCAGGGTGTGAAAGTGAGATAGATAGATAGATAGATAGATAGATAGATAGATAGATAGATAGATAGAATTATAGTTTTTAAAATTCACAAATCATTGTGCAAACCAATTTTAATCTGACTACAGTGTAGATTCTCTTGTGCTCCTGTGCTCAACTAAGTCATATTTAGTTGCCTCCTGCTCATGTCATTTCCATTCTGCTGAACTTTTTTAAATTTACCTATAGAGGAAATATCACCCCCTAAAAAGTAAAAAGCATTCATATTTGGAAATAACAAGACTGCATAATAGTATGCTTCATCACATGGCTTCCATCTGGTAAGCTTGTATTTTGTTGATCCACCAGGGGAGCTCTTTGTCTAAGAATTCTAAATAGCCTTCTTGAAACTCCAAATCCTGGAATGTCATAGGATAGAGGCATGGCAATTAAAGTGGAATCATAGTGCTATAATTGTGTAATGTGAAATGGCTCTGGGAGTATTTCACTAACAAGAAAATATTTGAAGGCAAAGTTCTGACAGGTCCAGATGCACACAAGAACAAAGCTTCCAAGAACCATTCTGGTTGAGGTATTCCAGAGAAGTAGTCCATAAAAGTAATGTTTGGAATGTGTTTAATTCCTTTTAAATAGATTTTAATTCTATTAATATATACTCAATTCTATTAATATATTTTCCTTTTATACATTTACTGATACTAAGTTTTATCTGTATTGGCTTAATTTTGTAAACAGACTTCATTCCCAGGGCTGGGGAAAAAGTGGGATGGAAATTAATTTATTATTCTGGTTTCATAGTTTGCCAGATGTCACTGACAGGCATTTTGGGCCCTCAGTAATTTGGATGCTATCTGGGAATCCAGGAATTATTTGGGTATCATCAGATAATGTGCTATGTTCCAAGCAGTATCATTTTTTTTTTTTGGTACTTTGGCTATTGTGATTCTATAGTGAATTCATCTGGATGTCTTGTCAGTCCATTTGGAATTGCTCCCAGGGCAGCCATCAACACTGGAAGTACTGCTGTTTTCTTTTAATTATTTATTTCAGTTCTCCAAGCTTGCAGTTCTAAGTCTAGCAGCTCCAGGCAAGGTAGAAGACTACTTCTAACATTATTTTCCAGAAAGAAAGTGGTAGCATAAGAAGAGTCAATTTTCTTAATCTGAAAGCACCCTCTGAAGGGCTCTCAACTCCAAATCATCTTGAAAGACAAGGAACCATAAATATGAAGACCAAGAGCCTTGAGGTTGCTGTCAACAGTAGTCATGTTGACTTCTGGAGGAGCAGACATACAGATCCCTTCCTCTTAGCCACCACCACTGAATTCATTTAATTTAAACAACCTAATTATTTCCAAATTTCCACCTACACAAAATCTGTCCCTTAGTGATATCAGTATAAAGGTTTTTGATTCACTCTGATGTCCTGATATCAAGATGAAATAATGTTCTCCACAATGCCTAGGGATGAAGTCAAATGTACCTTTGAAACCAATAAATGCAACATACAGATGATCAGGAGTTCCCTTAGTATATTTAGTAATGAGGCATTGTAACAAAACCCAGTAATTCATAGCTAACCTTATGAGTCTAAATCCAATTTGTTCTGGAGCAAGTAAGTTGTTTTCAATTACTTGGATCTCTTAACTACTGAAAGAGATGCCTTGCATAGCATTTTCTTATGATGTCAAATATTTATTGGTCTGTAATTGCTTGGATTGTTATGATCCTTTCTCTTAAAGATGGGTACAAGAACTGGTAAGGTCCATTACTGGGGAACTTTGGTATTTATTTGTTTGTTTACTAAGTAAATAAAGTGGCTAAAACGAGAGCCCACCAATCTTGAAAAGTTTTAAGTACGTATAAGTACGCATATAAGTACGTATATCAAACACAATGGCATTTTCCCCTGGGGCTTTATTGATCTATACTGCAATAATTAAAGATTTTAATTCACTAACAATAACGGGAAACCAGTGGGCTTATATCTGTCCATTAAAATATGCAGAATGTGTCCAAACCATGCAGATCCTCATCCTGCAAGTAACACCCCCAGAGAACTAGCTCTGGATCCAAGCTGCCAATTAGGTTAGCTTGTGCCATGATTTTCTTTTTGTGGGAGTAGGTATAGAAAGAGTATTTATCATTATTCATTTCCTGGCAAAGAAAGGGGTTTCAAATCCTCAGGAATGCCTGTTGGGAAGACTAGAAGAAGCAGCAAGACTGCCATGGGATTATTTGCACTTTATTGTTGTGCTAGTGCTGTTCTTGTGTAGGGAACAGTGTGTTTTGCACATAAAATATTATTTCCTGTTCAAGAAATAATGTTTGGGAGGGAAATGTGTATTGCTGCATGGATGAAAACTTTCCAAAGTTTGGATAGTGATCAGGAACTGCCCAGATATCTTTAAGGCTGCATCTGCACTACAGAAATAATCCAGGTTGATTCCGCTTTAACTGCCATGGCTCAATCCTGTGGAATTCTGGGAGCTGTAGTTTTGTGAGACATTTAGCTTTCTCTGTCAGAGAGCTCTGGTGTCACAACAAACTACAATGCTCAGAATTCCATAGCACTGAGACATGGCAGTTAAAGTGGTATCAAACTGGATTATTTTTGCAGTGTAGATGCAGCCTTTGTGTTCTTATCCATAGGGAGAGTAGTGTAGGAATTATTCCTGGTTGTCAATGAGGACAAATAGTCTGAAGGTTTCCATCCCTAAGTAGCAGTTACATGGCAATGGGGTTTGAGTGTAGGACTAGGACACTGGAGATTAGGGTTCGAGTCCCTGTTCAGCCATGGAAACCCACTGGGTGACCATGGGCATGCCACACACTCTCACCCTGGAAAACCCATGATAGGCTAACCTTAGGGCTGCCATAAATCAGAATTTACTTGAAGGCACACAACCACAAGAAGAGAAAATTTCACCAAGTGTTGCTTGCCTCATTTCTTCTTCTTCTATATAATCTTAAAGGGGCAGGAGTCCCATCCCTTATTTTGTCTGGTAACCCTACATCATCATCACCATCACTAATTTAATGGGATTTAAGATGGCTTTCAATTGAAAAGATCAGTACAGTTAAACAGTGATACTACATCATGGATCTTTTGGGTAGCAACTTATACATCACTTTTTTTAAAAAGGAAACTTGTCATCAAATCAAAGGACAAGTAAAAGATGGCATTAATCCACGTAAAATTTGTACATGTGTTCAGGTTCAGATGGATGGGTAAATGGGTGCTCCAGGGATCACATGAGATTATATTGACAGGGCCAGACCAAAAGCAGCTAAAGCAAAGCAGCTTCATTTATATACCGCTTCATACCGCGCTATGGGGTGTCTAAGCGGTTTACAACTGTAAGCTCATTGCCCCCCAACAGTTGGGTACTCATTTTAGCGACCTCGGAAGGATGCAGGCCTGAGTCAAGCCTGAGCCCTGGCTAGTATTAAATTCACAACCTTGTGGTCTATGAGTGAGTGGCTGCAGTACAGGCATTTAACCACTTAACCAGTAAGCACTCCCAGTCTGTGGACCTGATCCTTTAAGGTAGGAATAGGGGAAGGGCATTGACCTTCCAGAAATTTTGGACTTCATTTTCCACAAGCCCTAGTTTACAGGGCCAATGATAAGAGATTACCATCAGGAGGAACACCATTCGCTCAGCTGTTTGAATGACCAGTCAACCATAACTCCACATCGCCTTGATTGTTGTCATCCAGTCCATTACAACTCTTTAACACCGGTTTTATATACTAGCGTGTGCAAAATAATTATGTTCCAAAACATTTACATCTGAGTTCTATTGATTTTTAAATTATGTTTAAATTATGCAATTTATATCCTTTTATTTTAAAGCAAGCATTCTTCTGCTTTATGTTCCTCATTGCCTCGAGGCCAGATCTTTTTGAACCTCTGTTGTGAAACACCATTAAAATCATGGGCAGCATTCACCAGGTAATGCTATGTTTTTGCAAGACTGTGGTGTCATTTCCTTGCTGTTGCCAATGTGACTTGGATCCTAAATATATCATTTTCCATTCTGGCTTAAGGAATAATGCTGTGTGGGAAGTAATGCTATTATTTCAACACTCAGTGTCTATTTCCTTAGGGAAGCATACTCACTGGAAAAAAAGAACTCAGGACCTGGGTCCTCTTCTCCAATTCTCAGGGCAAGGGGGAGGAATCTCAGGATGCAAGTACTATCTTGAAATATCTGTGTGTATTAGATAAGTTTACATATTTAATTAATAACAAATCTTTGAAAAAACTGGAAATAGACTGGGTACCAATAATAAAATACTGAGAAAAAAGTTGGTCAGGTTTGAATAACATTTTGTAGTTCTATTACAAAATGTATAACTTACGATATTAGATTTATGTTGAACATTTTCGGACTTACATGCACAGAAGTGGTTGAAGAAACTATTTTATATACTGAAAAATGGTTATTCATAGGTAGAATATACAAGTAAAATACCTTGTGTACTCTATAAATGAAGAATCTTTTATGTAAAAAGGAAAATATCAACAAAAACAAGAAGGAAGTAATTTAGTTATCTAGAAATTTCTTTATTGAAAATGAATACAAGGTGTGATATAAATTAATTACACTTAGAAAGGTGTAAATAAAAGAAAGAATTTATAGAGGATTGTTATCATTGTACTAATATTGTATCCTTTTCTTGACATTTCTTGATTATTTGTTGAAGTAATGGAAAAATTAATGTGTATATTTAAGGATGGTTGACTTGTAGGTTGAATAAAAATTATGTATGTGCATGTGTGTGTTCCTCATTAGTTAGTCTTTTAAAAAAAAAACCGAATGGCATACTCTGCATATTTCTGGATGATGGTTAATGTATCAGGCATAACGACATCATAAGGAGCAGCCTTTTGTAACATCACCAGGGACAGAGGTTGTCATTAGGTCTCAGGTTTTGGCCCTGGTATCTCAGGGCCTGGAATAATGTTGAACTGGCAACCCTAAATCATGAGAAATTACTGTTTGTTTGAGGAGACCAAACAGCAAGGCTTTTTAACAAATTGGCACTTTTAATGGACAACAAACATCTATGTTCCATGCAAGTTGCAACCAGATAGTCTGGTGTGCTGTCCCTGTGAAGGTGGGATGGAGAGAGTTTAGGCAGTAACATTCCCATGTGTCTCTGGAACTTTCTTCTGCTCTGGTTCAGTATCAGGTCCTAACAGGTCCACTGCTTCAGTCTCTGAGTCATAGTTCACATCCATATTCTGGAAGCAGGTCATGACAGATAGGGATGCAACACATGGATGTCTCCACCACCCTGTCATGGTCAATCTCTGGTGCAACCATCAGAAACAAGAGTCTCTGTCACAATTCCTCCTCAAACCAGAGATTGTTCATGAGGTGTGTGTAGAAACATCAGCCTCCTGCATCCTAACTGAAAGGAGAACCAATCTTCATTGCTCCCAGTTGCTGCTGCCCACTAAGTCAGGATTGGGAGAGGACTGACTGGAGTTGCTATTTAGTGACACTACTAAGCAGTGCATGTAGAATTCAGACTATACCGTATTTTTCACCATATAAGACTCTCCGGCATATAAGACGCACCCAATTTTAAAGGAGGAAAATCTAGGAAAAAAAGCTTTCCTTGGGCCGACCCTGGAGAGAGAGGCGTCCTCCGACCCCAGGATTGGCCCAAGGAAAGCGTCCTGGAAAGCTTTCCTTGGCCTGATCCTCGAAACGGAGGACGCCTCCCTTTCCAGGATTGGCCCAAAGAAAGCCTCCTGGAAAGCTTTCCTTGGGCCGACCCTGGAGAGAGAGGCATCCTCTGACCCCAGGAGCAGCCCATTGAACCACCGAGGCCGTGGCTAAAGGGAGGCCTCCTTCCATCCGCGGCCTCAGTGGTTCAATGGGCTGCTCCTGGGATTGGAGAAGTCCTCCGACCCCAGGAGCAGCCCATTGAACCACCAAGGCTAAAGGGAGGCCTCCTTCCACCCGCAGCCTCAGTGGTTCAATGGGCTGCTCCTGGGATTGTAGAAGTCCTCCGATCCCAGGAGCAGCCCATTGAACCACTGAGGCCGCAGCTAAGAGGACGCCTCCTTTTAGCTGCGGCCTCGGTTCTTTGAGCTGGTCCTGGAATCAGAGGACTTCTCCGATTCCAGGACCAACTCAAGGAACGTCCTTGGCCGCAGCTAAGAGGACGCCTCCTTTTAGCTGCGGCCTTGGTTCTTTGGGCTGGTCCTGGAATCCTCCAACCCCAGGATCGGCCCAAGGAAAACTTTCCTTGGACTGACCCTAGGGAGGGAGGCATCCTCCAATCCCAGGAGCAGCCCATTGAACAACCAAGGCTGCGGTTGAAAGAGGTCTCCTTTTAGCTGCGGCCTCGGCTGTTCCTGGGAGCGGAGGTACGACTGTATATTCACCTTATAAGATGCACCAACTTCCCCACCCCCATTTTGGGGAAGAAAAAGTGCGTCTTATATGGCGAAAAATACAGTAATTGATTTAATAAACCTTCAGCCTTAATTGATTCCCTTCCCTTCAAAATGTACACATACTATTTTAAACTTTTAGCTTGATTTTAGTTGTTTTTAGTCTGCTTAAATTATTTTCCTTGCTTTAAAGGTTGAATTGTTTAAAAATGTTCAAAGTGATTTCTTTTAATTAAAATTTTATTATCATAATGTGTATATTACATTACACATTCCTGAAATCATTATTAAGTTATTATTAGTTTGAATATTTCCATATATAACTTCTGTCACATTCTGTCTTCTGCACAGAATAATCTAATTGCTCTGGAAAATAAACCCTGATATCTGAATAGTGTCATTTCCATATAATAAATCTAATGTGAACATTTTCTTTCTAAATAATACTAGCCTCAAGGTTTCTCTTCACACCAATGTAAAAATCTGACACTACAAGTCTATAATAACATATCTTTCTATTCTATTTTTTGTTATTTTAAAATGTATATCTATATAACATGTCCTTTAAGCTACTTGCTTAACTTTTTATCACACATATTTCTTATACTTTAATAGAATTGTTTTGCCTCCTTAAATTTAATTCTGAAAAAGATTTTTATTTATACTCCACACTTTATCCCAGTATTCTAGGATTGGCATCCACTCTCTTTCTACTTTATTTATTGGTTTGTTATTTATCATAAGCGTTAATCTATTCATCTCTAAAAAAGTTTGCATTGATTTTATTTGTACACTCCCCTCAGGTCCCAGGATAGAAGGCAGGATAGGTGGTTGTGTTTCATTATGGAGTTATTGTTGGTTTATAAATATTTTATATAATACACATGCAAATATATCTCCCATGTCATGTGAGCAGAACAGTCTTCCCCCCCCCTTGACAAATTGACTCTTTAGATTTAACAAAAGACCTGATACAAACACACACACACACACTGCTAAGAAGGTAAGGTGTGGTTGACAAACATGTGTACCAATATATGTACATTCATAAGAGACCAGATTAATGGGCTCTCTGTTGGAGGCAGACTTGGTTGCAAACCTGAGTTTGCTCCTGTCAGAATCAGCCCTAGAACTAGGCAGAAAATGGCAGCTTCCTCACACTGCAGATTTTGGGTGTCATGCAATGATAGCAAATTGTCAGCTATTTAATATGTTATGATTGTATTTTTACTGCCAGTGAGTTGGAGAGGTGCTTGTGAGATTTTCTTTCTCAGGTGCCAAAATGACTTGACTGGCCTAGGATACAGTGTGCCCAAGATATATATTTTTGGAGGGAGCAAGATGCTTCTTTTGGTGTTCTGTCTCAAACAAGAAAGTGTCCTGGGTTGGCCCTGGTTGTGGCATGGCCCTAAATTTCAAAAGTTTAAAGCTTGAGTTGCTTTGTGAGACTTTATGTAAAGCATGTACACATACACCCCATTCTGCCTCTATTAGCTGTTGGTGGGTGGATGAATGTATTGTATGATTGACATCAAGGATGCTGCAAAAAATAAAATCAGTAAATGACAATCTGAGAAATTTCTATCGTGTCCTGGAACTGATATTTTTAATGATTCCTTCTTTTCCAGAATAAGACCAGTACAATGTGCCTGGAGGTAATGACCCGGCTTTAGGGTTGAATTTAGGTAGCCGTATGATTGATACTAAAATATAGCTCTAGAGAGGTACTACTTCAGTTTCAAGGCACAGCATTTCTAAGATAATGCTCAGTGGGAGTAATTAAAAGAATGGATGCTTATTATGGATGCTCTTTCACTATGGGATTTTGGTGGTCTCCACCCAATGAGTGGAAAATGCTGAAAACATTTTACTTCTGTGTCAGTGAGGTTGGTTTCTATATTTATCATTCTGTATGCCATCACTTTGGATTACTCTAGTCTGGGTCCCCTGTGGTCAGAAATGGAAGCACAATTGACTGTCATTAACTAAGCCTGCTTGATGGGATGATAGTTTAGCCATATTCTCCACCTACTCAGGGAGAGTGCACAAAATAGTTTGTTGTCTTGACTTGATGGTTTTGTTTACTTGGATGTATACAAACCCCAGGGGAAATGGGCCCTTTTTCCTGGGAACCTGACCTAGTGTTCTGAAAGGTCATCCATTTCTCAAAAATATGTTATCTCCAAAATACAGCACAGAATATGCAGGGGTGCTGAGCAATTGAAGGTGACACAAACTGGAAATAAAGGAATTTGTCCATTCCCCTGGTGCTGTGATGGCTAGAGACTTCCATACCAGTGAGGCAGTATACCCATAACATACTTTTGTCCAAACTTTAAAGAAGCTTTGGGTTCATCACCCTGGATAGCTCTTTTATGTTTAGACTAACATCCAGAGTGCATTCACTGTTCCATGAATATGGAAGCCTCTGCCACTGCCAGTATGGTGTAATGGTTTGAGCATTTGACTATAACTATGGAGATCAGGGTTCGGATTACCTGCTCAGCCATGGAAATCCACTGAGTGACTTTAAGTGAGTCTCACACTCTTAGCCCCAGAAAACCCCATTGTAGGTTCACTTTAGTGTCACCATAAGTCGGAAACACAGAACAACAACAGCTGCCACTGCACCTAGGGTAGGTAAATGACTGTACTTCCAACATCCCTTTCCCTTACCATTCTTGTATCAGTAGCATCAGGAAGTGGAAGCTGGTTTGTATTGGGGAATTGGACAGATAGTAGTCTATCAACCCCTTGGGCAAGTAACATGGTCTCAGCTGCAGAAGGAGGCAATGGCAAACCTTCTCTGAACAAATCTTGCCAATAAAACCTATGATAAGTTTACCTTTGGGTTGCCATAAGTCAGACACAACTTGAAGGCACACAACAACAACAAGGGTATCACATAATATTTGCAAGCAACAAATGGACAACAACAAATCCCACCACAGCTCCACCCCACACAGAGTCTAGCACAGGAATAAAACAGGCTTTGTTTTCCTAGTAAAACATATGATGTAGGTTTACTTACAAAAACTAAAGATTGCATAACATCTCTAAATGTCAGGATAAACAAACTCAGTCTCACCAACTGAAGCAGGAAGAGAGGGGGTAAGGCTAAGACCAACATAATAAAATATGTGCTGTGCCTAAACTTTGAGAGTGGCATACAGACTAGCAACATTGAATATAGGCAGGACAAGCAACATTGAATATAGGCGGTTGATCCCTCTAACAGTTTGTTTAAAAATGGAGGCCAAATGAGATTCTCCCTCATCTCTTATTCATCCCTGCAACTTTATACCATCTGGAGAAGTGGGATGAGCATATTTGTGTTTTCTCTGAAGGGTTGTTTTGTACATTAAAATCTCTTTTAGGAAAACTGGTGTGCCAGCTGACTCATGCACCCATTTTTGCTTGTCATGCCAGATCCACTCTGTCTTTGTTCTTATTCTGAAATATGGAGGAATGTTTACATGGATGCCCTAAAACCCTATGGCTTTATAAAAATGAAATTGTTCACAGCACACGAACAGAAGTGATTCTCCCATATACAGAATGTGATTTTCCTTTAGTAAACTGCTACTTGGATTTTATTTCTTAGGACTAGCATACTCAAGTTTTGTTTCTTAGCTTAGTGTAACTGCATGTGCTTGATATTTTAAAAAAATTACATATATTGCTTGGTTTGCTAGGATTAAATACCCTAAAGGCACCAGAACCCATCTGAACTTAGAAGCTAAGCAGTGTCAGCTCTGGTTAGTACTCGGATGAGAGACTGACAATGAATATCAGAGGAAGGAGTAGCAAAGCCACCTCTGAATGTTCCTTGCCTAAGAAAATCCTGTGAAGAATTCATGTGGTCACTGTAAGTCAACAGGAGACTTGAAGGCATGTATACACATGCTACACACAAGTGCTTTGCTAAGCAACTGGAAAATATAATCTGTAATAATATTTGACTCAATATTCATGGGGAAGAGGAAGGTGTGGGAACCCCTATGGCTGTAATTATGGGCAGAGGGCAGATATGAAACTAGAGGTCAATAGAGTCGAGTGAAAATTGTTGTCTTAGCTTCTTTTTGAAGAATTTAGCCAACTTTAAAAATTTCTTCATGCTTAGTATGGAAATAATTTGTGATTAAAAACAAAATAAAACCCCGAATGAAGTGGAAACTGAAACTGATAGGTTTGTCCACTCAGGCCCAGAAATTCAATTCTGGCTCACTCTTGAGCCTTGCTTATAATGTCTCTGTGTATTCAACCCTGTTAGTGTAGAATTAGGGTTGCCACCTCTCCTCTTCTAAATGCTCCTCTCCTTTTACATCCACTTTGTAGCCAGATACAGTAAGGTCATCTCTGCGCTGGGAATAGGTGTATACGTTGAACATGGCTGGTGCTTCTAGAAAAGAGTTTTATCTCAGTTCATTTTTGAAGAATCTAGCCAAATTTCTAATTGTATTGTATCTGGAAGAGAAAGAATTCAAAGTTCAAAAATCTGAATGTGAGGGAAAACAAACGTCACAGATTGGACAGTCCATAGACCAGATTGACAATATGTTACCATGGCCTATATGGCCTGCAGCCTGCGTACCAGAAAAGACCACATTTCCCCCTCACATACTGCCCTGTGGGCTTTGTGTGTTAACCCCTCACGGGGAGCCCCAACTGCTTCAAACAGCAAGAAGTCTTTCTCAACTTTGGATTCTTGTTTCTGATGCACTCCTGTCAACAGGAGCAGCTCTACCATTAGACAGAGTGAGGCAGGCAACTCAAGTAGCAGATGCTGAGTGAAAGGGAGCAAAAACTAGAGTATGTGTCCCATAATTGTTGTTGTACACCTTCAAGTCATTTCTAATTTATGGTGATCCTAAGGCAAACCTATTATAGGGTTTTCTTCAAAGGAGGTTTGCCATGGCCATCTTCTGTGTGTGTGACCTGGGTGACCTTGGGTATGTGACTTGTTCTTGTGAGTTTCATGGCCAAGCTGGAATCCAACCCTGGTTTCCATAGTTGTAGTCCAGCACTCAAACCACTCTGCTGGCTCTCATGTGTCACATAGCCTGCCATATATCTCCTAAAAACATATCCAGGAGTAATTGTGCTGGCCATACAGCAAAGTACAACATCTAAAATCCACAAAACAGTGATACCTTTATTGAGATGACTAAAATGCAAGCTTTCAAAGCCCCACTGGCTTCTTCATCAGGCAAAGGTGTTAAAAATGATACAGGAGAAAGAAAAATATGATGATGCTAGAGTCAGTGGTTTCACTAGGGCTGGCATCACCTGGAGCAATAACTCCTGGTATTATCCCCACCCCACCCCTTGATCTCCTCTTATACCACACCATACAGAATACTTAGTACTGCTTTTTGTACTAATGTTAGTCATAAATCATAATTTCCATATACTGTTGAATGTAATGGTAATACTACTTTTAAATTATAATATCATATGGACAGGCTAAATGTATTTACATGTACACAGTTTTATGTGGTTAAATTGAAAATGGTAAGATGTAATTTTAAAAAGAAAAATTAAAAAGGATTTAAAAATTGAATTATTATTATTATTATTTTAAATCTGGACCCTTTCTTTTCTCTTCCCACTGAGCTTTGTCCTATGCAAACCATCTCTTCAGCATTTTAAAGGGAAGCAGGTGAATGCCACAGCTCATTTCTGACAAAAGGCAGATGTTTGGGGAGCAGTGGTGTCACCCCCCCTTACAGTGGTACTGCCCATACTTCTTGCACCCCTCCAATGATGCCCCTGGCTAGAGTCACAGGCCTACATTTTGTCAAGATGTTCTTGTTGTTGTCAATTAAGAGGGTATGGATGGATATGCATGTAGGCAGAGGGTGTTCCTCCCTTTTGGCCATGTAGACTGTGGGAGTCAAAGAGTCTTAAAGTCCAGAAAATAAAATTTAAATTCCATTAGCAGTGTAAAAAGGTACTTCCTTTGAGATCCATGCTGCTTCTGTTCTTTGCAAGGCTACCCTATGTTACCCTACTATTCTTTGGTGCAAGGAAGTCCTGTGATAAGTGTGGAAGGAAGAGTCAACCACTGTGTATATGGTATGTCTGGGCAAAGGTAAGCAGGTGATAATTCTTTTTGCTTTACCTCAGGTACCAAAATAACCATCTGCTCAGCCAGTTTCCAGTCTCATGTTCTGTCTGTTCCAGGCAAATAATCTTTTTTAGCTTTCCAAATCTTTTTTAAAAATCAGCTGAGTTCAGTTTTATTCTAGGAGGAGAATATTTGTGGGTGTTTATTACCTCTGCTCTTTTAATATACTGCTGTTATATACAGCTTTTATGCTTTTATTGCTCTTATTGATTGTGAGCTACCTTGAAGGAATGTTCCTGGAAGAGAGGATATACATTTTGGCTTGGCCAAATATACATTTAAATTTGACATCAAGTACCGATTGAACAACAGTGGTCTGTTCTGTATGTACTATCTAAGCTATAATCTCTCAAGATATAGAATCCAATGAAGTTGAATCATAGAAGGTTCTGAACAGAGAAAAATAATATAAATAATATAAATAAATAAATAAAATTCTGCTTATAGTGCATCACTGAATTGTAGAATTTGCTACCATGCAGTGGAGTGATGGCAACCAACTCAGTATTAGAAGGGAATTAGATAAATTTATGGAGGATAAGGTTATCAGTAGCTACAAGTAAAAATGTGTTTATAGTACTCTTCCAATATTGGAATCAGTATGTCTTTGAATGAGAGCCAATGTGTTGTAGCAGTTTGAATGTTGGACTAGGCTCTGGGTTCAAATCCCTGCTTGGCCATGGAAACTCACTGGATGACCTTGGGGAAGCTACACTTTCTCATCCTTAAAGGGAGCAATGGCAAATCTCCATTGAGTAGATCTTACCAAAAAACCTCTAGGATAGGGTTACCATAAATCAGAGTTGGCTTGAAGAATACTTTTCAATACTTTTCAATACTAGTTGCTGGGAAACATGAGGTGGAGGGTACACTGTTACACTCACATGTCTATATGCATGTACTTGGCCACTGGGGTGAGGGGGAGACTGAACAATAGGCTTCTGTTCTTGTGTTGTCTTTTCCATGACATCTGTGAGTGATTTGATGTTCTCTGAACCAACCTTTCCTTGTTTAATAATATTCATGATTTTGGCTTTAAGAGGATTCAAGAGATCTGGTATAAATGTACATGAGCCTCAAACCACTTGGTTTTCTATCACATAGGCCTGTTTCCTATATTCTTAATGCAATACGGCTGCTGCTGAAAACCAAAACAACACTTTCCTTATGGTTGGATTATACACTACAGCATAATGATATAGTCAAATGGCAATTAGCGGATAGCCTCAGAGTCTAGTTGTTTCCAGAAGCCCTGATCAGAGGAATGGCACTGTTGTAAGAAACAACATGATTTGGTTGCTGTGATATGTAATGATGACATCAGCTGCCACACTGTTCTGAATTCCCTGTTCTCTCTGAGCTTAGTGCAATTCCACTGATGTGCATGGAGGTAGATTCTCCCAGCAATAATGTATTGCTGTAAGCTATCCCTGTTGTAATGCAAAATATTTTGCAAATTTTTGATCTTCAGTGAACAATAAGGACCCATTAGCTCTACATAAGACCTGTGATAAAAGCAGTGTGCTGGGTTTACTGTTTTTGGAAAATAGAGCTCCCATGCACTACCTCTCTGCAGGACCTTACAGGCTAAAAGTTTTAAAAATGGACAATTAACCAGAATAGCTCGGTGTCCTCCCCCACAAAAAGAAAAAAGAAAACAAGAAAATCAGGTTGAGAACAAGCACAAACAATTATTTCTTTAATCTGACAGAACAGTCGGTGCTCAATAAAAGCTGTTTCCCAATGGGAAAAGGGGGAATTATAATGTGAGTGCCGAAACCCTACTCTTGACCTATATAAGAGGAGCTAGCAGGGTACAGTTATGCATAAGGATGATAGACTCACACAGATTTTCTCATTCTTGAATAAGTAGAAGGTCTGGTAAACTGGATTTCTGAAGATCAGAGTAGCAGAAGGGGGCCATGTGGTGAAGGGGGCCATGTGGAGTGTTTGAAATTAAGAAGATCCTATGGAGGCCCTCTGTCCCTTTGTCTCTCTATCAGATCTCTCTCTCTTGCTTTGCCCCTTTGTCTGTATTTTAACCCTTCTCTAATTTAGGTGCTGTCACCTGGAGTGAAGAGGACACTTCTGGGCAGGGCAAAACATGGCCATGTTGTTATTCTATGGAGGGTTCAAAAGCCCCCATGTGCTTAAAGTGCTGAGTGCAGTGCTCATGCCATGTGTGCAAAAGTTTTTTTTGTCTGTATATAATACTAATACTAACACTACTACTACTACTACTACTACTACTAATTTATTTATTTATACCCCTCCCCTCTGAGCACAATTGGGGCAGCTAACAACAGTTAAAAATACATAATACATATATACAAAAATACAAAAATACATAAAATACATTCAAAGGCCAATACCCCCCCCCCTTTAAAAGAGTATTAAATAAACCCTAATTAAAACATCTTGAGTTAAAACATAGAATTACTTAAAACCACATGTATGCAGAAAGAAAATGTGTATGTGACTTCTGCCTGTCATCCTCTGGGCAAGGTAATGACTTTTAGATGGTCTTGGGAGAGTAAAACAATGGAGTCACATACATGAGAGAAAGCCAATCAAGTATCGACATTTGTCCTCTTTCAAATCCAGATGGATTGCCCAACATTTCTGGAAACTGCACAATACCTTACAAGTGTGAATCAGTTTCGCAGGGTTTCCATTCAGTGAAGGTAAACAAGACACATAAGCAACAATTGTTCTCCTGATTATATTGATGAGACCATTTCTTTGTCCGCTGGAAGGGGAGGGAAACTGCAGGAAAATTCCAGCTTGTACTTTAAAATGAAGCCTGACTTTTCCAAGATGGACAGGGATCCAGGCTCTCATTGTCCTACCTTTCCAGCTGGAGCAAAGGTAAAAAGATAACCTGAGACTGTAAGGACAAGAACATTTAAAATTTATTTAAATTTCTCTAACATAAGAAAAAGAGGCTCACTTTAAACTGAAAACTCAGCAGAAATTTAATGGACACAAGAGAAGCTCAACGGAAAAGAGAAAAAAACAGAAAAATTAAAAAAATGGCAACAGTAAGAAAAGGTTTGACTCAAACTCAAATACAGGTCACAACCCAAAGAAGAGGTTCAATTGAAGAACTGATAAGAATAACAGGCCCTAACATATTATTGTTAGATGAGATTAGAAAAATTAGACAGGAAATGAAAGAATTAAGACTTGAAATGAAGGAAGATTTCAGAGTCAAGTCAACAAACAAGAGAAGAAATTAGAGAGACAAGATTGGAAATAAGGAAAGATTTGAAAAAGGAATTAGACAACTTTGGGGAAAAGATTGAAAGAATGACATTGGACATTACAAAAACTCAAAAAGAAGGGGAAAATAAAATAAAAATACTTAGTTAGAGAAAACTACAAAAGAAATGAGTCAAAAACAAGACCAAGTGCAACTAATGGAATGGTCTAATAAACTGATATATAGAGATAGATGTATAAAATAAGAGGAGTTCCTGAAAAGATGAATGACAATCTCGCCTCGAGAATACTACCTGCACTAGCAGAATTTATTGGATTTTCTAATGAGAAGATGGAAATGGAGACAGATAAACTCTTCAGAGTTAATTCGATCCAAGCGAGAGGCAAGAAGATATAGTGATCTGTTTAATTGGACTAAAATTAGAGTTTTGATCATCGAGAAGAGTTATGGCACCAACTTATTTATAAAAAATACAGAAACAAAAAATTTCAAGGATATTCCACCACAAATAATGCTAGCATGACAAAATATAAACCTCTAACCCAGCGTTTGAAGAATCTGAACATAGATTTTAAATGAGATAGAATTGAAGGAATTTCCTTCAATTATAACCAAAGAAGACACAAGATTGATAATGAGGACAAAGCCAGAGACATGGAACAGAGATTAAAAAGAGAAAATAAAGAGACAAGAGAAGAAAGAACTGAAATGACTTATCAAACAAGAGAGTGGAGAGCTAAAAGACATAAAGAGAGAAAAAAAGAAGAAAGCAATAATCTAGCAGTAGAACATGAAATGGGAAAAATCAAGGAAAGCATGTAAAAGAATCAAGAATTAGAAGATAGAGACACTGACCCTGGAACAGATGATGTGAAAGTGAATCAGAAAAGAGTACTGTGAATAATAAGAAAAGATCAATAAAAAGAAGAAATTCAAGAACTGATAGACATAAACTAAAATACACAACTAAATAAATATATAAAGAAATAAAAAAGGTGGAAAGGGTGGCAAATTAAAAATACAAACTCAAATTTATTGGAAAAAGAAAAGAAAAGAAGAAATAAAATATGGTTGTAAATATCAGTTCCTGGAATGTAAAAGGAATAAATTCTAAACATAAATGTAGTATAATATTTAATCAACTAGAAAATCTTAAAAGGTAAAGGTAAAGGTATTCCCCATTGACAAGGTTGTCAAGTCGTGTCTGACTGTAGGGTGCGGTGCTCATCTCCATTACTAAGCCAAAGAGCCAGTGTTGTCAGAGACTACTCTGTGATCATGTGGCCAGCATGATTGCACAGAATGCTGTTTACCTTCCCGCTGAAGTGATACCTATTTATCTACTTGTATTTGCATGCTTTCAAACTATTAGGTTGGCAAAAGCTGGGACAAGTGACAGGAGCTCACCCCATCATGCAGCACCCAGACCTTGAACTGCCAACCTGCTAATCTTGCAATTAACAGAGTCAGTGTCTTAACCACTTGAGCCACTGCATCGCTTAGAAAAAAAACCCTTAAAGGTAACATTATTTGTATTCAAGAAACTAAGATAAGGGAAAACGAAAAGAAATATTTATACAACCCAAAACTAGTACACTGCTATACCTCTGCTGAGAAAAGGGAAAGAAAGGAATATCAATATATATAAATAAGAAATATGGTTAATTTTTTTTCCATGACAAGGAAGGTACATATATTGTTAGTGAGGGGAAGTTAAAAAGCTTAACAACACTAGTAGTGGGAGTATATGCACCACCTGAGAACAGAGACAATTACTTTACACAATTATACAATGAAATAAAGAATACAAATTATGACAATATATTATTGCTTGGAGGCTTTAATGCAGCTATTCAACCTGAATTGGATAGTCTCAAACTTGGAAAAAAAATCAGGAAAAACCAAGGCACACTCTTAAAATCCTTCTTTAAAATAATGGATGGATTTTCCGTGTCAGATATTTTGAGATATAAGTACAATCAAACTAAAGGATACACTTTTTCCCCAGAGGTTAATGACTCCTTCTCAAGAATCAATTTATTTATAGCAATAAAAGCACTACTACTGTTAATACAGTCTATATCTTGACTAATATCACCTCAGACCCTATAGCCTTGAAAATAACAGAGAAAAGAACAGAATTTATTTGGAGGCTTCAAAGTAATTTATTAAATGAAGATATTATAAAGAACAAAATCCAAGAAGGTTTAAGACTCTAAAGAAAATCAAACAGAAGATATGCTGAATAAAATCCTTTGGGATGCCAGTAAAGCTGTCATTAGAGGAATATTTATTAAAATCAGTTCAGAGCAAAGGAAAGATGAAACAGGAGAGGTTATTATTAGAAGAATTGAAACTAAAAGAAGAAGAGTTGGAAAAAAGTGATAAAAAATTAAAGATGGAAGTCAAAATGCTCCAACATCAATTTAAAACACTGGCAATTAATGAGACAGAATTAATTAAGAATGGCTAGACAGAAACAGTTTGAATCAGGAAATAAAGCTGGGAAAGTATTGGCAAATAAATTAGGAAAATGGAAAGAAAGAAAGAAAGAAAGAAAGAAAGAAAGAAAGAAAGATTATTACAGAACTACACCATAATGGGAAGATGATTACAGATCAAAAGAATATCAAAAATTTATTCAGAGAATAGTTTGAGAACTTATATAGAAATCAAGTTCCAGAAATGATAAAGAAAATATTCAAACCTGTCTAGATGAGCAAAAATGTATAAAATTGAATGAAGAAAAACAAACAAACAACCAGATTGAACCAGAATATCTTTATAAATGAGATATCAAATGCAATCAGAAAGATGAATCCAGGAAAAGCTCCAGGCCCAGATAGCCATCCAGCAAGTTATTATAAGAAGATGGAGGATGTATTACTCCTACCATTGAAAAATAAATAAATGATATACCAACCATATGGTATTCTGGACTCATGGAAAGATGCATTTATTATTTTGGTTTTGAAAGAAGAAAGAGATAAACATGACATTAAAAACTATAGACCCATTTCTTTAATCAATAATGATTATAAAATCTTTGCCTCCATTATATCAGAAAGATTGAAAAAGATACTAAAACAACAGATTCATGAAGATCAGAATGGGTTTATTCCGAACAGACACATAAAAGGCAATTTGAGAACTGTCTTAAACATTGTAGAACATTTTGAAATAGCAGAAAGAAATTAGCTATGGTATTCATAGATGCTGAAAAAGCCTTTGATAGAGTAAATTGGCTTTTTATGTATGAGCAATTAGAAGGATGAACATGGGTGAACAGTTTGTTAAATGGATTAACAATATTTATAAGGAACACAGAGCTCAATTATTAATAAACAATGAAAAAACAGACTACTTCAAGATAGAAAAAGGGACCAGGCAGGGATGCCCATTATCAACCCTACTATTCATAATAATTCTAGAGGTTTTGAACAAAAAATAAGGGAGGACCAAGAAATAGAAAGAGTCAATGTTAAAGGACATAGCCTTAAAACTAAAGTATTGGTGGATGATCTTGTCTGCTTCTTGGAAAATCCACTAAAAAGCATAAACCAATTATTAAATACATTTCAAGATTATGGTAAAGTTTCAGGATTAAAAATTGATCATGATAAAACATCAATCTTATCCAAAAACCTATCCTTAGTAGAAGAAAAAGCACTTAAGATATAACTGGATTCAAAATAAAAAAAAATAAGGAAAAATACTTGGCTATTAGCTATCAAAAAGGAACATGGATCTATTTCAAAATAATTAGGAAAAGTTATGGAAAAATCTAAAGAAAAACATGGAAAAGTGGACGAAATTACACCTTTCATTTTTAGGAAGAGTTGCAATTATCAAAATAAATATCCTCACAAAACTTATGTACCTATTTCAAAAGCTCCCAATTATATCTGATGAAAGATACCTCAGAAAGTGGTAGAAAGATTTATCAAACTTTTTATGGGAAGGGAAGAGAGCAAAAATAAATTGAAAAGTCTTGACAGAAGATAAGAACAAGGGCGAATGTGCTCTACCCAAGCTTTACCCCAGGGGTAGGCAACCTTTCCCCTTTAAGGGCCGAGGGACTTCAGCTCCCAGAAGCCTCAGCCATGTTGGCCAATAGTCCCATGTTGGCCAATAGCTCCTGGGATTCTGGGAGCTGAAGTCCCTCAGCCCTTAAAGGGGAAAGGTTGTCTACCCCTGCTTTACCCTTTTACCTTATGTTGGATTGAGGAATGGGCAAAACTGAATAATGAAAGATTGTTAAGTTTAGAAGATCTTAATTTAAGATTGGGCTTCCATGCTTTCATGTGGTATAATAAATTAAAAGATGATGAAGACTTTAACCACCATCTTATAAGAAGATCTTTATTAAAGGTTTGAACAAAGATTAAAGATCAATTTTACAAAGAACTTCCTAGATGGGTATTGACACAGGAAGCCTTTTTTGGTAGAATGAAAAAATAATAATGAACCTTGAGTAAAATAAAAAGAAACAAGAAAATGGTAATGACTATAACATGAAACCCATAGATCAGGGGTAGGCAACCTTTCCCCTTTAAGGGCCGAGGGACTTCAGCTCCCGGAATCCCAGGAGCTATTGGCCAACATGGGACTATTGGCCAACATGGTTGAGGCTTCTGGGAGCTGAAGTCCCTCGGCCCTTAAAGGGGAAAGGTTGCCTACCCCTGCCATAGATCAACTGTACAAAGAATAAATGAATTATAATTGGTTCTTGCATAAACAACTAATAGAACAGTTTAGACTAGACAACAAAACTGCTGAGTTCACCAAAGAAAAAAATGTGATAGATATGATAATTTGGGATGAAAGAAAAGGACATATATCAAATATTATAAAATATTAAAAGAAAGAGATTCAGAACAGGAGATACTAAAACATTATATGGTAAAATGGTCTCAGGACCTTGGAAAACCTATAAGCTTAGATTATTGGGAAAAGACATGGAAAACCACAAACAAATTTATGTTATGTCAGAACTACAAAGAAATTTTTTTCAAGATGATATACCAGTGGTACATGTTTCCTTTTAAAATTAATACTATATACAAAACAGAGAACATCAATTGTTGGGAATATGGTAAACCAGCAGGCACGTTTTTCCACATTTGGTGGAAGTGTCAAGAAGCACAATAATACTGGAAAAAATATTTACAAGATGATGGACATATTACAAAAGAAACTTCTATTTGATGCCCAATTCTTTTTATTAAACATGACATGTATATTAGACTCCAAAACTGATAAGAAATACATATGTATCATACTTCATATGGTAACAACAGCAAGAATTCTATACGCTAAATATTGGAAAACAAGACAGATTCCCTCAAATGAAGAATGGCTGACAAAATTAAGAGACACCATGAACATGGACATTTTAACTGCAATCATCAAGGATAATTCCAGATGTGATGTAGAGGAAGATTGGAATTGCCTTAAAAGTTATGGAGAAAAAATAGGCACAAACCTGATTTAACAAATTAAATTGATTTAATGAATTTTACAGTCTTTAAAACAATCTTTATATCTAAAAAGACTGAAATAGATAACATAGATATCCATTATTATATGGATTGTGTTTTTTTAATTATTGTTATGATTTTATATATTGCATTTTATATATTGTATTTTTCTATATTTCTCTGTAATCCTGCCTCTATCTGCAGGGAGAGGTGGAAAAATACAAATAAAAATTATTATTATTATTATTATTATTATTATTATTATTATTATTATTATTATTATTATTATTTGCAACAACTGGATTAACAGAATGAATTATTTTATACACAGTAACTGGTATTATGCAATAATAATGTATATGTAGTGTAGAGACTTGATTAAAGAAGGAATTTATTGAGAAAACACTGAATACTTTGCTAGAGAAAATAACCTCAATTGTTTAACAAGGAAGTTTAGGAAACTATAGATGACATTATAATGTTTGAGATTATAATAGCTTTGTTGTTGGTATATGTCAGTCTAGGGGTTAGTACATGTATGTTAGTGTATATATATGTAATCACTATGTTTTTGTATGTTTGTTTTTTAATTGTTTGTTATTATTGTTGTTGTTGTTGTTTTAAATGAATAAAAAATAAATTTTAAAAAATTCCCCTGGGGCTCTGAGAAATAGTACAATAAATGCCTGCACTCCTAGTTTTATCTCTTGCTTTCTGTAGATCAGGGCCTATCCATTACAGGATTTGGAAAGTTAGATGAGTAAATCAGGACAGAACCATATGAAAAGTGCCTCTCCAAATTCTCCTATGCAGCGACTTAAAAAGCGGCATACATAGAAATCAATGAAGGCTTTCCCTTTTAAAAGCTCCTGACTGCAGAGAAGGAAATTTTTAGGGGGGAAATGGCGGTCGGGGGGGGGGGAGTTTTGCATGTCAGACCTTGTATTCCTATAATGGTATGTTATCTTTAAAAAATATAGTTTGGACAAATAAGAAGGTGTTTGTCCATACCTAGATTTAAAGGTCCCTGATCTAAATCAATAGTAAAGTGATCATTGTATAGAGCCATTATCTTAATCACTGAAAAGATATGGCAAGGTCAAATCGAAGACGTCTCCCAATCTCTCACTATTTAATGGGCTGATTTGTGCCAAGGTAAGAATCAATAGCCATACACAGAGCTTTCAGACAGAGGCAGGCAGGCACTACTAGTTACTGTAAAAGAAATAATGGAGCATTTTAATAAAGGTCAATGCAGGTTGCATTGGCGGCAACACCCAAGGCCATTGTGCATCAAGGGTCAAAACTGGACACAGGTGCCATAGAAACTAATGCATGGTTCTCTTGCACTTTCCTTTTTGACCACAACATCTAGCTGGTGGATTTGGGCTATGAAGAACACTGGGTGCTTTGGTCTGATCAGTGATTCACTAGCCATATGTGTCACATATCCGGTACTCGAGCTCTTTCTCTTTCTTTGCATTCCCCTCTGCACTTGTGTGTTGCATGATTCCACTATTGCTGGAAGGGAAATCCAGCTAGAAATGGAAAGAACTAGACAAGATCCTAAAGTGTAAACCTGGACAATGAGGAAATCAGAATAGTTAAACAGCTTCTGTATCTAGGATCAAATATTGAACAGAATGGAGATGGCAAGCAAGAAATCAGAAAAAGACTAGGGAGTTTATCACACTCACTTTTGTTAATGATCCGGGAACGGGCTGGGGATGTGCATGACTGTGGGAAAATTAATTTTTCCACACTCAAAACAGTTGGCAAACCATCCTCATGCTGTCGCCCAACCACAACCTGTCCCCAAGCCATGCTGAGCCAGCCAATTTTGCTCAGCCAGAAAGCTTCCATCCTTGCAAAATCGGCTGGCTAAGCGTGACTCGGGGATGGGTTGTGGTTGAGAGACAGCATGAGGATGGCTTGCCAACTCTTTCAAGTGTGATAAAATCCATTTTTCCTTGGTCACACGTGTCCCCAGCCCATGCCCAGATTGTTAACAAAAGTGAGTGTGATAAACTCCTAGGAATAGGAAGGGCAGCTATCAAAGAACTGAACAAGAACTAGACAACTATCCAATGCTCTAGGACTTCTGCTCCCAGAATATCTATTGGTCATGCTGGCTGGGACTTCTGGGAGTTGAAGTCCAAAATATCTGGAGGACAAAAGGTGGAGGATCAATGCTCTACAGCAACATTTGAGGGACTTTGGGATTTCCTACCTACTGAACCAGAAGGATTGGAATACACAGTGCCACACTGGATCTAGACATAGTGCATCCGTGCTGCAAATGCACCACTTTAGAAGGCAGGCAGATGCTAGCATAGTCACCTACCTCCTCACACATACATAATTTGGCAGGGACAGTTGTAAATAATTGTCTGTCTTCTCACTTTTCAGCTCCTTTTAAAATGTCCCAGTTGCTCTTTCTTCCTTTCACTTCCCCCCATTGTCTTCAAGTTACTTCCATTACTGTAATGTGAGTTCAGAGAGCAAAAATAGTTTGCACACCATTAATTCAGGAGTGGGGAGAGGAGAAGAGGGGGCAGAAACTTGCCCTTCCCAATAGGCTCAGGGAAAAGCTTGTATCTTTTCCTTATTAATAACATTTACCATCTTGCTCACACTCTGATGTTGCTTAGCCATTTGTCATCTGTGAAATGATAGAGGGAGCCAGCATGGTGCAATGGTTTAAGCACTGGGTTACAACTCTAGAGACTAGGGTTTGATTCCGCACTTGGCCATGGAACCCCATTGGGTGACCTTGGGGGAGTCACACCCTCAGCCCCAGAAAACCCACTGTACATTTTCCTAACCTTTGCAGTATTTTTTTTAAAATAAAAATATTATTACAGGCATATTTGGACATGGGACAGTGGTTGTTATGAGGCTGTGGAACTCTCTGTCATGGGAGCTTCACTTGGCCCCCTCTCTGCTCTCTTTCAGCCAGCAGGTAAAGACCTTTTTATTTAGGTAGAACTTTGACTTGTAACTCATGTAGCAGAAGGGTGTTTTAATGTGGGGTTATGTGCCTTTATATTTTTATACATATGTGTTAAATGTACTTTAATTAGTTTTAATTTTGTACTTCTAATAGAAGTGTTAGTTGTACTTTGTTTTACTTCTCTGAAACCTATTTTGGGTAGTATGCCGGAAGAACAGCAGGATAAAAATAAACAAAACCAGTAATCATGATGTCTTCTTGGACCACTTTCCATAAACTGAGTTGGGATTCAGAGAGGAAAATGTATTAACATAATTCCATTCCATTCTGGACAGCAGGTTCATGAAGGCGATGCTGGAAGACTTCAGCTTCACTCCAAGTTGTTTGATTTAAAGTGACCCAAGATGTTCTGGATAGTCTTCAGTAGGTTTTAATATCTACATAGAAGTGCTGGGCATTATTGCTGTCTTGAAAATACTCATCCTTACCTTTCTTTTCTTAATCTCATCTAAAAAGTTGGGTGAGAAATTCTTGTACTTGACTATCAAAATTGTGGGAAATGAGTACAGGGTTCATTTGCTGCTGCTTTATTCTGCTGTCTAGCATAGATATTTTTGGAGTGGAACTCCCATCATCTCTAGCCTGCAGAGCAAATGGTAAAGACATTATGGGAGTGGCAGTTGAACAATATTTGAAGGGAATATCCCCTACTCCCAGACTGAAAATAAGAATGTTCCTTTTTATTTCTTCTATGTTTGCTGGTAGGACTGTGGCTTGGAGATTATGATAGGACCAGGTGCTTTATAATAGCTGATTTATGGCACTCACTGTGCTGTATCTCTTTGTTTTATTTTATTTTTTGCATAAAATGTTCCCCACAGTGTTTTGTCTGTTGGGATTTGTGCACAAAGTGGGAGTAAAGTGACTGAACAGAACTCACTTGGGGCGAGTAACAGATCTTTTCTTTAAATGAAGCACAAAATTTTGTGTTTATATGAGGGGGCGATAATGATAGCAAACCCCTCTCCAAATAAGCTATTTTTTACACATCCTAATTACTCTTTCTGGCAAATAATTTTCTGCCTGTGTTTAAGTAAATTAAAGAAGATTAATGTAGCCCAAACTTTGGTGTAAGGGAGGGCTGTAAATAAGCCTATACAATACAATTAATGTAGTGAAAAAGGAAAATTTAAATCCACCCTGTTCCATATCCACCATAGACAAATGATTCCTAACAGATTAATCTAACAGAAATCCCTCTATTCCTGTTACTTTGTTTCTTCTGGAGCAAGTAGATGACCTGCACAACTTTCTCAGCCAAATTAAACAAATATACTCCAGAAATGTACATTCTATATAGAACTGTTAGGAAAAGATCTGCACAGACTGCAACAGTTTCCAAGGTTTGTCATGGTTATTGAAAACAGGAAAACAGTAAGATAATGTTGCTAACTTGTTACATTATAATAACCTGTTACATGTTACTTCCAAGCCTTGCTCTACGCAGCCTCCAAATGGTGCCAACTAAATGCATGACAGGTCTGGCCCTGTTTAGAGAGCCTAAAGTATCTTGTATGTTTCTTTAAGTGGTTTCTCATTCATCCTGGCATTAGTAGACCAGATGAAGCTTTTCAACGGTATCATTGCAATGGTCTACTGTAAAACATTCACTGCAAAGGAGAGTAAGAACCTGTGGGATCCACTGAGACCTCAGCTTGTCCATCTTTCAGCAGGTTCTTGCCTTCTTCTTCATAGCCCCACCTTTGTCTTAGGTTTTGGGTCACATAGCTAGAATGTGTTGAAGAGATGATAATACTTTCTATTCCACTTTCAAATGTGAAAGCACTTCACCTATGTAGGGATTGGCAACTTCCTGGCATTGGGGGTGATTGCAATAGATTTGCAATAGAAATGTATCAGCAGTAGTTGTGTCAGGAGCTGCATTTTTGCATCTCACCTGTCATGATTTTAGGGGAAAGCCAGGGTATGGCAGTTGTTAAGCTGAGGTACTGTGATGGGATATGCGTGAAGCAATTATTGTAAGGAAGGAGGTACTGTGATGGGATATGCAGTGAAGCAATTACTGTAAGGAAGTGGTTATGGCATCCATAGGTGGTATGATAACAAGGAAAAGGGAAGGCAGGCATGGCTCAAAACTACCCAAAGACATTCTTCTGGGAAGAAACTGGCTGAAGGAACAAGGAAGGGGCAATATAGGAAATATGAGAACCCAAATTGTTTTGAGCTAATAACAAATGAGCAATTAGCCTGTCAATAATTTGAAATTATGTGTGGTTTAATTAGGTATTAACACTTTTTGTTTCATTCTGACATTGAACATCTCTGGCACAGATCTATAGTTACTGAATAAAGGTTTGCTGAGTTTTAACTACTGAAGCCTGAATTTATGAACTTGGTTAACTGCCAGACTTGACAGATTGGAGTTCTCTGTGGCAAAGGATGAGGCCAGAATGCTCTTCTGTGTTATAAAGTATGAAGGGCAGAATGTCTCCTTCTTCTCCAGAAATGAAGGGGAGCTGATGACCAACTCTCCCTCCCTCTCTCTCTCTCACACACAAACACACATTCATGCACATGCGTTGTTAATACAGAGTTGGACTAGACTGAGGGCCCACATGAAGATTGTGGAGTGTGTATTAATCAGCCTTGACCCAGTGGTTGGGAAAATTACATTTTTGAACTACAGCAAGTTTTGATTTCAGTAAGGCCTTTGAATAGTGTCCCATGATATTCTTGCAAGCAAGCTAGTAAAATGTGGGCTAGACAATGCAACTGTTAGGTAGATTAGTAACTGGTTGACTGACCGAATCCAAAGGGTGCTCAGCAATGGTTCCTCTTCATCCCGGAGAGAAGTGACCAGTGGGGTGTCACACAGTTCTGTCCAGGGCCTACTGCTATTTAACATCAATGACTTGGATGAAGGAATAGAAAGCATGCTTATCAAATTTGCAGGTGATACCAAATTAGGAGGAGTAGCTAATATCCCAGAGGATAGGATCAAAATTCAAAATGACCTTAATAGATTAGAAAGCTGGGCCAAAGCTAACAAAATGAAGTTCAACATGGAGAAATGTAAGGTACAGCACTTAGAGCAGAAAAATGAAATGCATAGATATAGGATGGGGGAAACCTGGCTTAACAAGACAACATGTGAAAGGGATCTAGGAATCCTAGTAGACCACAAGTTGAACAAGAGTCAACAGTGTGATGTGGCAGCTAAAAAGGCCAATGCGATTCTAGGCTGCATCAATGGAAATATAGTGTCTAGATCAGGGGTCCCCAAACTATGGCCTGTGGGCCAGCCCCAGCCCGTCGAGGCCTTCTTGCCTACCTGCGAGTCCTCTGCCGCCGCCACCGCTGCTGCTCTTGCATGCCACCAGACGCCATTTTGTTTGCCAAAATGGCACCCGGAGTTATGTGCATGCGTGTGGTGTCACACATGCATGCGCACGACTCTGGATGCCATTTTAGCACACAAAATGGTGCTCGGGATCACGCGTGCATGCGCACAACTCAGGTGCCATTTTGGCAAACAAAATGGCATCTGGCAGCACACATGGGCAGTGACAGGAGGACTCATGGGCCCGTAAGAAGACCTCGATGGGCCAGGTCCAGCCCGCGGGCCATAGTTTGGGGACCCCTGATCTAGACACTATATTTCCATTGATGCAGCCTAGAATTGCATTGGCCTTTTTAGCTGCCACATCACACTGTTGACTCATGTTCAACTTGTGGTCTACTAGGATTCCTAGATCCCTTTCACATGTTGTCTTGTTAAGCCAGGTGGATTGTGGCCAGAGGAGGGTGACTAAAATGGTGAAAGGTCTGGAAACCATGCCTTATGATGAGAGACTTAGGGAGCTGGGTATGTTTAGCCTGGAGAAGAGAAGGTTAAGAGGTGATATAATAGCCTTGTTTAAGTATTTCAAGGGCTGTCATCCTGAGGATGGAGCAAGTTTGTTTTTTGCTGCTCCAGAGAATAGAACATGGAACAATGGATGCAAACTACAGGAAAAGAGATTCCACCTCAACATTAGGAGGAACTTCCTGACAGTAAGAGCTGTTGGACTGTGGTGGAGTCTCGGAGTGTGGTGGAGTCTCCTTCTTTGGGGGGTCTTTAAACAGATGCTAGATGACTATCTGTTGGGGGTGCTTTGATTGTCAGTTCCTGCATGACAGGGGGTTGGACTGGATGGCCCTTGTGGTCTCTGCCAATTCTATGATTCTATAATTCTACAACTCCCTAAATTTCCTGGCCAGCATGACTGGCAGTCTTGATGCTTGGCTCAAAAAGACAAATAAATGGGTCCTAGTGCAAATCAACACTGAACTGTTCCTAGAAGCCAAAATAACTAAACTGAGGCTATCATACTTTGGATGTATCTTGAAATGATGTGGCTTATTAGAAAAGATGATAGTACTTGACAAAGTAGAAGGCAGTAAAGAAAGAGGAAGACCATGTTATAGAGGGATAGACTCATTCAAGCAATCTACATCCCTGAATCTGCAAGACTTGAACTAGGCTGTTAATGACAGAGTGTCTTGGAAGTCTCTCATTCACAGGCTCATCATAAGTGAAAGTTGACTTGACAGCAATTAACAATGTAGTCTACAAATATGACTTTTCCAAACTCTGCCCTACCATATATTTTCTAGTTCTAAACTTCATAACAACTCTGGAAGATAAGTCAGCATGATCATGGAATCAAGAATGTTCTTATATTTGAGGTTTTCTTCTCTTCCCTATTATATTTAAAAGCACTGGAACCCCCAAACAATTTTGCCTGCCTTATGATGCTTTTATGTGTGTGACATTACTACTGTAGCCTGTGATTTATCAGAAGATTGAGCCTGGCAAAAGTGATTTGGCTGCTTCAATTATTGTTAGATGGAGGTTTGGTTTATAAGGAATACTTGCTGTTAATGGTTGCCTTACATTATTTCCTGCTGGCACAATACGGGCAGATGGGATGAAAACAACCTGTAAATGTGATAGGATATAAATATAATCCCTCCAGATGAAGACTGGATTCACTTTGGGCAATCATAAAAGTCATTCACAGGGGTATTTTACTAGTGGTTCATTGAAAAAACAGTTAAGGTACCAAATTGGTGTTCTCTCCGCATTGCCAAATATGAACTGCATCATAATAGCTAAAAAAGAAAGCCTTTAGCCAAAATACTAAAGCTGTGTCACAATTACATTTGAAGCAATTGCCCTAAACCTTTCTTTCGATCTAAATTATTCTTTACTCTCTTGACTTTTCATTTATGGCCATTTTTCTTTCAGTTAGTCTCAAAAGTGCTACAAGATCGCTCTATGTACTAATTCTACAGACTAACATGGCTACATCTTTGAAAAAGATGATGTGTAGTAGCGTAATGTCTGGGAAAGGAATATCATTTGCTAATGTGATTTTAAACCATGCACAATTTTTTTTTTAGTGCAGCACTTCAGAGAAAGGTAGGTGACAGGGTCTGGGATAAAAATAACATAATTCAAGACCAAAAAGGAACACAAAGACGTTGTATGCAATACACAGAATAATTATGGAAAAGAGATGACAAGATGAAGGACACATGTAATGAAGAGCCATATGAAGATGAACCCTAAATTCTAAAAAGTGAGGTGGAAACTGGAATAAGAGAAATATCGAAAAACAAATCACCAGGAACAGATGATATTCCAATTGACCTGCTGCAGTCCACATTGACAGAGTCAACTCTAGTGCTAACCAATATATGTCAACAGATATGGAAAATAAAATGATGGCCATCAGATTGGAAGTGATCAATATACATCCCCATCCACAAAAATGGAGACACAAGAGACTGCAGCAACTATAGGACCATAGCACTGATCTCCCACATAAGCAAAATCATGCTCAAAATTCTGCAACATAGACTCCAACCTTACATGGAAAGATAAAGCCCATGTGCCAACTGCACCCATTCTTTGAGATGCTGGATCTGAACACCATGGTACATGCCTTAGTTACATCCTGTTTGGACTACTGTAACATGGTTTACTTGGGGCTGCCTTTCATAATATTTGGAGCCTTCAGCTGCTCCAAAGAGCTGCAGCCAGACTGTTAAATGGAGGAGGTTACAGGGACCATACAACACCTCTATTGAAACAGCTCCAATGGGCTGCCAGTTTGTTTCTGGGCACAATTCAAATAATAATAATAATATAATAATAATAAAACTTAATTTATACCCCGCCTTTAGCCAAGGCTGTCAAAGCGGCTTACAGTTAAAAAATACACCCATACAATCAACAACAAATACCCCCCTTAAAAATATATTAAATCATCATACAAATTAAAATCTCATAAGCAATAAAACATTAACATCTACATCAGGGGTAGGCAACCTTTCCCCTTTAAGGGCCGAGGGATTTCAGCTTCCAGAATCCCAGGAGCTATTGGCCAACATGGGACTATTGGCCAATATGGCTGAGGCTTCTGGGAGCTGAAGTCCCTCAGCCCTTAAAGGGGAAAGGTTGCCTACCCCTGATCTACATAAATGAACAGTGGCACTGTAGCCATCTCAAGAGGAGCAAATAATAATAAAACAATTCAAAGTGTTGGTAGTGATCTATAAAGCCCTATATGGCTCGGATCAAGGCTATTTGTCAAACTGGGGGGCTATGTAGACCGGCCTAAAGGGCCGGCCTGGGGGTGGAGTTGAAGCAGGGCAGCCACACGCTAGCCACCCCAACTCAACCCTGATGCTATCCTGACGCCGCGTGCCTGTCTGTACGGTGCGTGGCATCAGGACACCAAAAGGGCACAGAAGAGCCGACGGTTCTTAGGGTGGTCTTTTGCCACCCCTAAAAGGAGTAGCATTTTGCTGCTCTTTTGGGGGTGGCAAAAGGGAGGATCAGGGCCACGTCGTGCAGTTGCTGTAGCCCCGATCCACCGCTCCCAGGGGCTGGTCTATAGGAATTTAAAAAGCTTTTATCTTTTAAATTGCATTTCATTATTTTAATGTATGCTGTGTGTTAATACTGTAGTAGTTTAATTTTATTTTAATTCTCGATTTTTGTATGTTTTTAACTTTATTGTTCTTTAAATTGTGAGCTGCTTTGAGTCCCAATTTTGGAGAAAGCAGGAAATAACAACAAACCACCACCATCACCACCTTTGGGGCCCCATGAAGCCCACACACTTCCTTTTGTCCACACCTCAGATAGGGTCACATTCCATGGCATTTAGGACCCTACAAAAAAAGAAAATCCTCAGCATTGTGACTTAGGATGTACTAATGCAAAAAGATGTTATATCTATGTCCCACACATGAGATATACTTAATAATAATAACAAAACAGTTGGAGTGGTCCTCCCCCTCTTTGGAGAAATATATAAAGAGAGAGAGAGAGAGAGAGAGAGAGAGAAAGAGAGAGAAACAGACACATGCACAAACAGCACAAGAAACCTCGTATGCAAAATACAACAAATACTGGAAGTCAGTTCTTAAAGCTGTATTAATCATTCTATCACATATGCCACAAAGATTTTTTAAAACACTGCTTTAAGCAGGTGGAGTGTTGCTTACCGCTGAGTTCATTTGTCTCCTCCTGCTTCTAGTTGTAGGCTATGAGCAACTGCAGTGGTGAAGGCAGGCAATTAGAGCAGATGGCTGAAAGCCTTTTCTTCCTGAAGGCAGAAAGTCCATCTTTTGTCTTGAGAGGCATAAAATAGCCTTCTATAATAGTAGGACCTCATTAGAAGTCTTTGCTATGTCCACCAAAATTGCCTGAGTTACTCTCTTAATTGAAGAGCTGTGCACCAGTCTATGTGTGTGTTTATGTGTCTCAGAGGTCTGGCATATTGCTCCATAAGCTATCTGATGTGGAGGGTTGGCATTTTTGCTTTTCCACTGTGCCAAGAACTGGTACCATATTTATGTTTGTTAGCTACAATAGTTTATCCCCCTAGAAATTCTCCATGGACTGGCAGCTGATAGCTCATGGATTGACACAAATCCCTGGACCACCATTTTGAGCAGCATTGATTTTAGGGCATTGATTGGAGAGCCAGTGTAGTGGTTTGAGCATTGGATGATGGCTCTGGAGACCAGAGTTCGATTTCCTGCTCAGCCATGGAATCTTGCTGGGTGACCTTGGGTGAGTCACACACTCTCAGCCCCAGAAAACCCTGTGATAGGTCTACCTTAGGGTCACCATAAGTTGTAAATAACTTGAAGGTGCACAACAACAACAATAGCTGATTTGACAACATATAGAAGAGCTGGATAGCATATTTCCATTTAGAATAAAAAAAGATTTTAGTGGAACTAAGAATTCAAGCTGCTTATTGGGGTCAATACAAGGCTGTCTTCTCATTAATCATGATACATTGAGAGAGAAGATTTCTCTCTTCTCAGAAGTTTAATAATCTTACCCCTGAGCATTATTTGGCAGTGTTTTGACAGAAACTTCAAATAGATCCAATGAGGAATTTTAAAACTGAGCACAAGACTGTTGTGCTGGTGCTGTGTTATGTTGGATCTTTTGGATCCAAATGTTTTGCATCCAAAGATATTTTGCATCCAAGAAGATCCCTATTAAAATGTGATATTGGATATTTTTTGCATTCTCATAGCATCACTTATGTCATATAATTATATTCTAATCCATTGTCTGTTGAGAACAGCAATGGAGCCAAAGGGAAGAGGTCCTTGGCAGAAGAGGGAGAAATAGATGTATGAGGGTTTAGGGATGAGCAATTTTTGGGAGTGAGGCCACCACCTAATGGTTGCCACTAAATAAAGTGGGCCCTTGGTATCTGGTGGGGTTTGGTTCCAGGAGTCCCCATGGATATCAAAATCCATGGATGCTCAAGTCCCACTAAATACAGTGGCATAGTAAAATTATGTCCCTTATATAAAAATTGCAAAATCAAGCTTTGCTTTTTCAAATATATATATATATATATATATATATATATATATATATATTTCAGCTGTGAATGCTGAATCCATGGTAAAGCATCTGTGGATATGCAGGGCTGACTGTATGCCATTGCGGTGGTGGTCCTGAAACAAGACCACTTTTAATTTAAAAGAGCAACGTTCTGTTCTACCAAAGCTTTTTATGCCTGCCCAGCCCCCAGGTTTCTCTTCCTCTGTGTAGCTGGAAGAGGTTTCTTTTTCTGTTTTTAAAAAGCAGCATCAGCATAGGTAAGGTGGTGAAGGAGGCCAGATTTTTAATGTCTGTTTGCAGCAGTGTGGCTGTAGTAAAGAATAGAATAAAGATTGAGCTGAGAAAAACTGGATTCTACTCTAGCTGAACTTGCTGTAGCCATGTGTGCCTGCCTACAACAGACAAGGTAAAAAGCAGTTGTCTCTAGATTGAACAACAAAAGATAAAGAAGAGGGAGAGCAGATAAGCTTGCCTCACCAGCCAGTCCAGCATGTTAAAAAAAAAGCATAGAGCTATACATTTGGCCAACAAAATGGAAATAACAAGAAAAGTGGAGGCTGTTGGAAGAAGTCATCCCCGGATGCATTTTGGAAGAACACTTCAAATGCTCATGAGAAGGTTCAAATTATTTTGTTCAAATAATTATGCAAGGCTTACCTGGCCTGGTTGTTTCATTTCTCGTGTGGATATGGTTAGTTTTAAAACATGTTGAACTTACCATTTTTCATTTTGTAATTCAGGAACCTGTAAGCTTAATTTATTGTTGTAAATTATCAAAATTGTTCTATTGTTGTTAATTGTTTTAATTTCATGATGTTTAATACTGTTTTAAGGGGAGGGTGTGTTTGGGTTTGGGAGGATTTATTGTGAGAATTTACTGTTGTAAGCCACCCCGATTGCTTCGGTAGAGGGGCGGGATAGAAATAAATTTTATTATTATTATTATTATTATTATTATTATTATTATTATTATTATTATTATTTCTCTCTTATTTTTGCCTTTACCTTTACCAAACTTTATGTTAAAGAAGTCATTCCCAAGCACACATCTACTTCATTAATTGAACTTTGAATGTCTGAATTGGAGTCTGATACCAGTACAGAAAACTGCCCTTTTTGTTTGATCAAAATCTGATAAATATTTTAACAGTGTATCTACACTGTAGAAATAATGCAGTTTGACACCACTTTAACTGCCATGGCTGTATCCTACAGAATCCTGGGATTTGTAGTTTTATGTTGTACCAGCAATCTTTGGCAAAGAAAGCATGTAAAGACTACAAACCTTGTAAGACAACAAACCCTAAGATTCCACAGGAATGGTGCTACAGCACCTAAAGTGACAACCAGCTGCATTATATCTATAGTGTAGATGCACCCTGTGTTAGGTTTTGATGGGATATATAGTCAATGTTAAAATGTTGAAA
>CM034703.1:122754721-122768249 GCA_020142125.1 Phrynosoma platyrhinos
CTCCCTCCCTCCCTCCAGTATAAAATTCCACAAATCTCTCCTTGTGGATTGCAAACCACAATTACCTATAGAGACTCTTCACTGACACCCAAGATCTGTTTGTTAGTTTGCTTGTTAATTGTACAGTCCTCCTGTACAATTGTGGTGGTCCTGTGGTTTTTGACATCCACGGTGGTGGTGGTGGTGTGAACCAACCCCTTGAAGATATGAAGGGGCAACTGTACTGTTATAAGAGATTTTTCCAAATAATAATAATAATAATAATAATAATAATAATAATTTCACAAATCTTCAGTTTTCTCTTTTTATGCCTGAGGAGGGTCAGAATCCATTCCATCCAAGGGACTGGAGCCTTATTCCTGTAACCCCATGCATTAGTTATAAAGGTAAGTGAAGGGAATGATCAGGGATAGAAGCAGATCTTCTCCCTGCAGGCTGCTCTCCCTAATCTGGTTCCCTGCTCTTGCCTCTTGGGAGATCCTTACTCCACTAAAACTACCCTGGTACCTCCTACCATTTGGGGAAATGGAGAGTGTAAAATAATATGCTTTTATACCTTGCTACATCCTTCCAGACCAGCAAACTCAGTTGCCACTGCTGCAGTACTCTGGGGAGAATGTAGGAGAACAGAGAGCTGTTAAAAATTGATCTATGCCCTTCCATTTATTTCCATTTTTTCTGACATTTAGTGAATTCTGAAGGACACCCTGTGAGATTGAAAGTGAGGTCTTGGCACAGAGCTGTTAAAATGTCCACCTGAGTGCTATGTCACTGCTGGCAGTTAGTTTCATATATGCAAGGGAACATCAGGTTATTCACATATACTTTTTTTAAACGGTGCCCTGGCCAGAAAGAATGATGGGCTTCCTTGGAATTGATTCAGACCCTGTTCTTCCAGCTCACCTTGTTCATCTAAAGCTATTGACTGCTCCTGAAACAAAGATGATTCAGCAACTTCTCTTAAAAAAAAAAAGTGGAAGAAAAGGTAGTGATTTAAAAAATGGGAACAGGCTTAAATGTGGCCTCCTCTCAGCTGGACATTTTGATTTGCGGGCTCTTTAAGAAGCTTGCAGTGTGGATTTGCCTATGCTCCAAAGAAAGAGGGAGATAGATGGGGATGGGAGGGGGATGAAAGATGCATCAGACTGCCGCAGTGCTATAATGAGGTTGCTGCATGAGCTGAGTTTCATAATGCAGTGCACACTACCAGGTACAAACCACCATCAAAAAGGATGTGCATTTGTTTTCTGGCTGGCCAATCTGGCCCACTGGTTTGATGTAGCTCCCCATTGCAAGAAGCTGTGTTCCCCGTTATGGTTGCACCTTAGGGGTGTGTGTGTGCATAGGTAAGTAGAGAAGTCCTTTGTTTATATCTGCCACACTACCCTTTCTTGATTATAACACAATCTGAAGATTTCACAATGTCTATTAGGTTAGTCACCAGACACACATTTTTATAGTGTCAGCCTCAGAGTGCATAATTAAGCAATAAATCACTACTTAACTCACCATAAGCAAATGCAGGACAGGATGGAGAGGGCTGAAAAGAGAGGGGGCATAAATAGCCAAAAGGGACCAAATCTTATCTGAATCTTGGAAGCTAAATGGGTATGTTGTTGTTGTGTGCCTTTGAGTCATTTTCCAACTTATGGTGACCCTAAGGTGACCCTATCATGGGGTTTTATTGGCAAGATTTGTTCAGAGGAGGCTTGCCATTGCCATTCTTTGAGGCTGAGAATATGTAACTTGCCCAAGGTCATCAGTCATCATGGAAACCTGTGGATTTCCATGGTTGAGCAGGGATTCAAGCCCTGGTCTCAAAGTCCTAGTTCAACACTCAAACCATTACACCACACTGGCTCTCATAGCCCTGGTTAGTACTTGAATGGGAGACTGCTAACAAATACCAGGTGCTATAGGCTGTATTTCAGAGGAAGGAACTGGCAAAACCATCTCTGAATATTCCTCGCCTAAGAAAAGCCTACAAAATTTGGGGTCACCATCACTTGGCAGGCAACTTGAAGACACACACACAGCGGAATCATAGACCGTCCATGCAGCTTGTCCTCAAGGTAAATCCAAGAGGTCTTCATCTGAAGACTTGGCCATGAGACAGCTAGACTTGATCTTAACAGCTTTTTCATTGAAGTAATCAGTCTCAGGGCAGAACACATAGAGCCTGATTCATTTCCTATATTTCCAGGGGTAATTAACCCCTGTGCTTCCCAGCAGGCATATTATGCATGCCTCCTGTGTGACTTGGCAGTCTGGAACAATATCGATTAAGGAAAAGAACCAAAGTCCACATCAGCTGCTCTTGCCATCCTCGCGTATGGAGGAAGCTCCTGCTTATAGCTGAGCTGCATGACCATTTCTTATGGACAGAGGAGGGGTAATAAATCTGTGGAAGCCTGTGTGCATGTTTTCTGTGTTCCTTTGATATGAACTGACACCCAGTTCATATTAAGGTACCAGAGCTTGACAAACTTGCCTTTTTGACCACAGTTTCCAGAATCCCAAAGTCATCATGGTTACATTTGTGGTCCACAAAACAATTAACTTTCCCAAAATTTGCAGTGGCTGGAATAATCTCCACAGGAAGAGGTGCATATGGGTGGGTGGTGGAATGCAACATGGGGAAGATAACTAACTAAGATTCCCTTGATCTCACCACCCTAGTGACTTCTAAATGTGTTTCACAAAAAATGCCACCATCCCCAGCTAGCCTAGTCAACGACCATGCTGATTAGGGATGGTGGGAATTGTAGTGCAACACATGTGGAAAGTGCCAAGATGGGGGAATGCATCAGTTATTGTGACCAGCAGCAGAGGATGGGGATGTTGGGCAGCATCACAAGGGCACAGACCTATTTAGACTGACCCAGCACTGCCATTAGGACTTTCTCTCAGTGCAGAGTTTGGCCATGTAAACACAGTGCTTAACATGAAAAGGCACAGGACCAGGAATGGACCCCAAAGGCCCCATATTGTCAGTACAGGAAACAGGGGAAAGTTGGCTCAGTTTTCAAGTCTTGCTCTACTTCATGGTTTCCTTGGTCTCCCCCACAACCCTGAGTGAAGGCTAAGTGGTTTAAATCATCCCAAGGAACTGGTGGCTAGCCAGGTAAATGGTCATATGCACCAATGATTGATAGCACTACCCAAAACAGTATCACCACACTATCCAACATTTCACTGGTGCAAACCAGGGCACATGAATCAAAGCAGCATCAGAGTGTGGTCAAGATGTCAAAGTTTATAAAAAACAGAGAAGAAAGTAATTGTGCAACAGGGGAAGTAACCTTCTTAATATGATAACTGGGGGATGGATAGGTGAAGGCAGGAACTGATGTCTGAATGATGCAACAAGACCTCACAGTGTTGGTCTTAGCAAAGGAGAGAGGGCTCCTCTTCTGGGTTTTTCTTAAGGGGTTTCCTTGCGTGCACTCACACACACACCCTTTCAATTCTCCCATTGACCTATGGTTTTCCCATGAATTTCATAGGGTTTTCTTAGGCAAGAAATATTCAGATTCTAGGTTTTGCCAGTTCCGTCCTCTTTATATAGCCTGCAGCACTTGGTATTTCTTGGCAGTATCCCATCCAAGTACTAACCAGGACTGAGCCTAGTTAGCTTCCAAGATCAGACAGGATCTGGTGCTTTGAGGGAGATCATGTAAAAGAAAGCAGGTCCCATAAGCTGCTCCAATTGCTTTGGACCACAGGGCCCTTGATGTGGAAGCTAATCGTAACATGTGGGGCTGAATAAACTGGGCTTGTGAGCAGCTTGGAGGTGGCTCTCTCTTTTTCTTGGTATCTCCTCCCCACCCCATGTATTGCATGCTGGAAGTAAGGTTGTGTAGGCTGCTGCATTTTCTTTGCTGTTGTCAACAAGAACCATGTTTATCCAGCCTTCCTTCTGCTACATACTAATGACCTGCTGCAGGAGCCCTGCAAACTGAAGGTCCCTATAGGAAGCTCACGTACAGAAGCTGAGAAAATGCAATCCCCCCCCCCCGCCTTAATGCAGACTGACAGAAAGCTCCACAATGCAGCAGCACAGCACGCAGTGTTTTGTGCCAGAGTTGTGCACCACCCTAGCCTAGCAACTGTCAAGCATGTAGTAGTCAGCTCTTATTTATACTGGCTGAAAGGAGATCCTGCACAAACCAAGAAAGAAGCGTTTCATGCAAAGCATTGTAGATGTACAAAATTTGCTAGCTAAGGTGACACTTGCTGCTACTTCAAGTGGACTTTTAAAAAAGATCAAGCTTTTTCAAGGTCACGTCTATCAACTTTAATGGAACCTCCATCTTCAAAAGCTCCCTATGATACCCTTGGATAAATAATAAATAATAAAATTTATTTGTACCCCACCTCTCTGTAAAATACAACTAGGATGGCTGACACAATAAAATGAACAATCCCATCCCCCAATAGCCCCCTCCTAAAATACAATTAAACAATCAAAGTTTAAAAAAATACTTAAAATAACAGACTACAATAAATTACAATAAATGACAAATAAATTGAATAGCTGTAGTGGAAATCAGGGTCAGGCATAGCTATTTTTGGTGGCTGGTTATCTATTTAGGAAAGGCCTGCCAGAAGAGATCCATCTTAACAGCTTTTTAAAAGCTGTTTAAGGTGGTCAAGTGATGGATCTCATCTGGCAGGCTGTTCCATAGTCTGGGAGTGATAGCTGAAAAGGTCCTTTGGGCAGTTGCAGATAAGCTAGTTTTTGTAGGTAGCAATAAATTCTTCCCAGAGGACCTTAGTATGCAGGGTGGATTATACGGAAGGAGGCAGTCCCGAAGATAGGTTTGACCCAAGCCATTTAGGGCTTTAAAGGTGCCCAGAAACTGATAGGCTGCTAGTGAAGTGATCTTAGAATAAGTCTTATGTGGTTTCTTCTGGTTTTACCTGAGACCACCCTGACTGCCATATTGTGTACCAATTGAAGTTTCTGAACTAGGCACAAGGTTAGCCCTGTGCAGAATGCATTGCAGAAATTGAGATGAGAAGTTACAAGCACATGTACCACTGTTTTGAGGTTTCTAACCTCCAGGAAAGGGCACAGTTGGCATATCAGCCGAAGCTGATAACAGGTGCTCCTGACCACTGCATTCACTTGATTTGTCATCTGAAGCGATGGATGTAGGAGCACCCCCAGACTGCGAACACTGTCCTTTGAGGAGAGTGTGACTCAACCTAGGACTGTATCCCAATACCTGCGTTCAGGGCAGTTACCGTTAGTACCTCCGTTTTATCTGTATTCAGTTTCAATCTGTTTTTCCTCATCCAGTCCATTACTGCTTTAAGATATTCATTGAGAAGGGTGATGCCATCTGAAGTCAAAGCTGTCGATCGAGACATGGAAAGATATATCAGGGTGTCATCAGTGTACTGATAACACCTTGACCCATACCAGTGAATGATTATATATATATTAAAGAGCATCGGGGACAGGATGGTACCTTCAGGTACACCAAAATTAAGCTCTTTTTTTGTTGAGCAACTGTCTCCTGTGGAATCTGCCCGAGAGAAAGGAATGGAGCCATTGCAATGTGATGCCTCCGATTCCTAATTCTCTCAGGTGTTCCAAGAGGATGTCATGATCTATCATGCCAAAGGCTGTTGAGAGGTCCAGTAACACCAACAGGGCCACACTACCCTTGTCAATGCCCAGATGAAGGTCATCAGCTAAGGCAACCATGGCAGTCTCCACTCCATATCCTGTCCTAAAGCCAGTTTGAAATGGATCCAGATAATTGGTTTCCTCCAAGACAGCTTGGAGCTGAAGAGCAAAACCCTCTCAATCACCTTGCTCAAAAAAGATAGCAAAGAGACTGGCCTATAGCTTTCATGTCCAGAAGGTCAAGGGAAGGTTTTTTTCAGAAGTGTCCTAACCACCGCTTCCTTCAAAGAACATGGGACATGACCTTCCCCAAAGGATGCATTGATGATGTCCATCAGGAACATCCTCAAGATATCTCCTCCCTGGATGGCCAGCCATGAAGGGCAAGGATCAAGAGGGCAAATGGTCTTTCTCACTTTACCAAGGAGCCTGTCCATGTCATTGGTACTCACCGGTTGGAACAGATCCAGTATAATCTCATCAGCGGAGTTGCTTGATACCTCATCTATTTTTTTTTATAACTTTTATTGATTAAAAAAATAACAAAGAGAACAAACACCAACAAGCATGACATACATGAACATACATTACAAGTACCAACATATGAACATAAAATAAGACACAATCAGACAATACAGATATTCATTGCCTAACTAACATACAATATAACATAACACACATTAAAAACAGAATGAAACTTCCTGGACAAGGACATTGGTCTTAAAAATAAGTTATAATTCCCTTTCCAGGTTGTTATCCTGAAGCTATGCATCATATAAGAGTTGAAAAAAACAACAAATATCCTTACATTGATCTAAATTGTTAATCTCAACTTAAATTTATCATTTATCTGTAAAAACCAAAACTACTTAGTCCATATGGTAATGATAGCCACTATAGCTTCGTAAACTAGGAACAAGATAAAACAAAATCTATTTATTTATCTTTATCCTTAATTAATCCATTCATATAATCACGTAATGGTTTCCAAATCCTCTTGTTTGCCTCATGATTATACCCCTTTGCTAAACTAGTAAGCTCATCCATCTGTTCAATCTCACATAATCTATTCAGCCAGGAGTCTGTAGATGGAATTTCTTCTTTTTTCCAATTCCTGGCCAGAACCATTCTAGCACATGTTGTCAGATGAAAAATTAACTTTCCAAATTTAAGTTCTAAGTCTTGATTTTCACATAGACTCAGCAAATAAAATTTCGGATTTAGATTAAACTTTGAATGTAAAATATTTTCAATAATATTATGATTTCCCCCCCCAATATTTCCGGACTTTTTTGCAGGACCACCACATGTGCATATATGTACTCGTGGCTAAATATTACATCTCCAACATTTATTTGATATGCCTTTATAAATTCTCCCAATTTTTGCTGGAGTAAGATACCACCTGAACTGCATCTTTATATGGTTCTCTCTGGGATCAATGCATGGTGAGTATTTTATTCTGTTCCTCCACATTCTCTCCCATTGATCCAGATTAATATTATAGTTTAAGTCTTGGGACCATTTAATCATGGTTTCTGTAATAAGCTCTTCTTCCATCTCAAAATTCAACAGGTAATCATAAAACAACGTGATTTTATGTTTATTTTCTGAAAAAATAATTTCATCTAATTTGTTGTTTTCTTTCCTAATGCTGATCAATATCTGATCCGAAAGGTATCTTTCTCTCAGCTCTCTATAAAGGAGCCAGCCACATGTGTATTCCTCTTCCATTAACTGCTGATGTTTATTAAATGACATTTTTCTGCCTTCCCTATTTATCTCCAATAGGTCATCATAAGTTATACATTTCCCTTTTTTATGACTTCCCTCTAGTGGAATGCCTCATGAATTGAGGTCCACCTAGGTAATTCTGGTCATACTCTAGCTTTATAATTTGACCAGACATTAAACAAAGATTTGCGAATAAAATGATTCCCAAAATCTTTGTGTATTTTATGTTTTTCATACAGAAGATACTCATGCCACCCGAATGTAAGCCCTTTCCCTTCTAGTGCCAAAATTCCTTTGTTATTCAACAAGAACCAGTCTAACATCCATGTAAAACAGCAGGCTGCATAGTACACTGATCAAAGCAAGACCACCCCGTTAAGCTTATTTTGTATAAGTTTAAACCTCACTCTGGGCATCTTCCCACTCCAAATAAATTTAGAAATTTCTTTGTGCCAAATTGTAAATGGTTTAAAATTGGTAATTATTGGAAGATTCTGGAAAAAAAACATAAATTTGAGTAGAATTTTCATTTTTATAACCGAGATTTTCCCCAGCCAGGACAATTGTAGCTGATTCTATAATTTTAAATCACTAACTAGTTCCCTGGTAATTCTCTCATAGTTATTTTTATAAAGGTCAACATTTTTATTGGACAGTATAATACCCAAATATTTTACTTTCTTACACATTTGAAATCCAGAACACTCTTGAATTTTAACTTCCTCGTCCTTGGACATATTCAGAGCTAACACTGAGGTTTTGTCTTTATTAATCTTTAAGCCGGAAACAAGGCTAAATTCATTTAAGGTATTTAATAAGTGTTTTATACTTTCATCAGGGTCTGCTATAGTTACAAGGAGGTTGTCTGCGAATGCTCGACGCTTAAATTCATGTCCTTTACATTTAAACCAAACAATCCTTTCCTGGGCTCTAATTTTGTTGTTAAGCATTTCAATAACCATGAGAAACAATAAAGGGGATAGCAGACACCGTTATTTATTCTAATTTTTTTCCATTCTTTCCCCATTCACTAAAATTCTTGCCTCTTGTATATCATATATAGCCTTAACCTAGCTAATAAAGTTCTTCCCGGCCTGCACTTTTTCTAGAACTGAAAAAAGAAAGGACCAATTTACTTTATCAAAAGCCTTCTTGAAATCAATGAAGGTCATTATCAATTTCTTAGCAATCCTTTTTTCATGAATCTCGATCAAATTAAGTATGACCCTCAAATTACCCTCAATTTGTCTTTGAGGTAGAAAACCACATTGGTCTTTATTGATCCACTCCTTTAAGACATTTTTTAGTCTCTCAGCTAAAATAGAGACAAAGATCTTATAGTCTGCATTCAATAAGGAGATGGGTCTATAGTTTCTGATATCTTGTGTATCTTTGTTTTCTTTCGGGATTAACACGATATTTGCTTGGGCCCAAGTTAACAAGTATTTACCACAGATTATCTCATTCATAACTTTTCCTAATATTGGCGCTATCTGCCAAGCAAACTTCTTATAAAATTCTGCTGAAAACCCGTCAGGACCTGCAGCCTTACCCGATTTAATCCTTTTAATAGCATCTAATACTTCCTGGATGTTAATAGGCTTACTGAGTTGCTCTTTCTGAGTTGCAGAAAATGCTAATACATTGCAACTATTTAAATATTCAGTGATAGCCTCACTCGAAATCTCATCCCCTTTTCTATAAAGCTGTTTATAAAAATCATAGACAATTTTTTAAATATGATCTTATTCTATGTATTTCTGTCCTTGATCTCTTAGGCATGTAATTTGTCTTTTTGTTCTTTCCTTTCTCAGTTGGTAAGCCATCCATTTACCAGGTTTATTACTTCCTTCAAATATTTTTTGTTTAATAAATTTTAGTTCTCTTTGTCTCTCCTTCAATAGCATTGTGGATATTTGTAACTGTAGGTCTTTAATTTCCATTTTTATAGTTTGCTTATTAGGGTATTGCTTAAGCTGATTCTCTTTTATCTTTAACGTCTACTGTAAAGTCCTTAAATTTTGTAGTTTCATTTTTTTAAGATAACAACTTTTTTCCAAAAAAAACCCCCTCTCATAACCGCTTTCGCAGCTTCCCATACTACCGTTACTGGGGTGTCTTTACCCTGATTTTCCTTAAGATAATTCTGTAGACAAATTAAAGCCTCTTGGGAGATTTTATCATTGTTTAGGATGTTATCATTCAGTCGCCAACAATATTCCTTAGGTCTTGACTTTAATTCAAGGAATATTAAACCATGATCTGAAATTACTTTCAGAGAAATCTTTACATTTAATGCCAAATGGGAAATATTTTTCGAGATTAATATCATGTCTATTCTTGCCCAAGAGCAATGTCTATCCGAATAGAAGGAAAATTCCTTCCTTCCTGGATTTAATTCTCTCCATATATCCATTAAATCGAGTCTGTCCATGATATCAAAGAATTTTTGGGGCAATTTACCCTGACTTTCCTTTATTTTTTTAGTTGAATGTCTGTCTAATTGCGGGCTAATTACCCCATTCCAGTCTCCCATGAATATGCATGAGTCAAAGGAAAGATTATCAATTTTATTCAATAATTTTTCATAAAATTTCCCTCGCTTTGCCATAGGTCCATAGACCCTCAACAGAAGGACTTTTTTCCCATTTAGAATGATTTCAATCCCAATATAATGGCCATAATTATCATTCAGTACCTCTACCACCTCATATGAGCCTTTAACATAAATAGCTACTCCCTTTTGTTTTCTATCCACAGCAGAAACAAAAACCTTGCCTAACTTTCAATTTTGGATTAACTTCACCTTATCTTTTTTAATTCTAAGTTCCTGCAAACATAAGATTTCCACGTTGAGCTTTTTCAGATATTGGAAAACCTTTCCTCATTTGGTATAACCATTCAATCCCTTAACATTCAAAGAGGCGATTTTCAAGTTATTCATATCCTTCACATCATTGTTTACCTTCCTTATCATGGTGAACCAGAAATTCTAAACACCTTGAAATAATACTCTTCCTACAGTTCTTTCTCCTCTTCATCGTAAACCAATTTACCGTCAGCCTCTTCTTCACTATCTAATTCTGATTCTGTATCTAATCGATTTTTTGTGTTTTTATCTTGCATTCCCTGAGGGTCTATCTGCTTCTTAGCTTTTGGATTCCTCGCTTCCCTCACCTCCTCTTCCTGATCGGGATCTGACAGGCTACTTTCCTTCCTCTCTCTTCTCTGTTTATTAATCCTTTTTTCTGGGCATGTTTTTTGTTCCCAGGATTACTCTTGACTTCACCCATGCTACTACTAAGACCTTTTTCTTCTCTATCGTCCTCTTTTTGTTCTCCTCTTTTAAGAAATTTATGGAAATCCTTAGCTTCCTGTATAGATCTAATTTCATTTTTTTTCTTTTGATACCACACAGTTAACCCCTCCGGGATTAGCCACCTATAAACTACTTGTCTTTCTCTGAGGGTTAATGTTAAAGGCTTATATTCACGTTTCCTTCTCAGTATTGCGGGTGGTATATCCTTATATAAATACAGGTCTTTACCATCCCATTGCAACGGTGTTTCCCTATATTTATGCAACAATGAATCTCTTAGATTTTTCCGAACAAAAACAACCATGATCTCTCTGGGAACCTGCTTTTGTTTTGCTACATATGAGTTCATTCTATACAGATTATCTATTTCAAGCACACACAATTCTGGAGCTATCCCCATATACTCTCTAGTATCTGAGAAACCACTTCTAACAAATTCTCTCTTCCTTGTTTTGGGATTCCTCTGATTTTAACCACTTTCTCCCTGGCTCGCAGATCTTTAACCATATTGTCATCCACCAATTCTTTCTGTTTTTGTTTGATTTCTTTTAAATTATATTCAAAAGATTCATGTTGAGTTTCAATTCTTTCCATCTTATTTTTAATCTTGTTAATTTCTATTGAAACTTTATCAAGGGAACCACTCGCACCTTTTAAATTGTCTCGAAGTTCTTTCTTCAGTTCACCTCTTAAATCTGCCATTTCCTGCCTAAGGTCTTGTATTTCCTTACCAAGCTCAGATCTAATTTTCCTTATTTCCTCCAGAATCTGTAAATTACTATCCATTGTCTTAATTTGCTCCACTGATGTCCTACTAGCCGTTAAGGCTTGTAACTGTGCCTGGGTTTGTGCCCTCGTTTTCCCAGTGGCCATTTATTTTTTTTAAAAGGAAAAAAAATATTTAAAGAAAAAAGAAAAAATAGATAAATCTAAAAATCCCCTATCCAATGCTAAATCTTTAAGGAATTCACAATCCAATAACAAGGCTCCAATATCCACAAAAATTAATTAGTAAAGACTATAACAGTATAACAATATAACAATACCAGAAGATCATCAGACAAAGCAAAGATTAACATTTACAAAGCCTGTGACATGGAAGAGAGCCTAAAACTTATCCCCTATCCAACTACAGGGGTTGATGTCAAATCTTTCTCCCTAGGGAGAACCAGACTCTAGCCCCAGTCCAATGCAGGGTAATAATCAGCTTCAAATCACCACCACCTCCATATGTAGCAAGACTATATGTCTATATGGGACCCGCCGGTGCCAGAGCTCTCATTCACTAACCAGCAATCCATGGGTCTATTCCCTGCCTTCTTGGGTCACAGATATCTCTGGCCTCTACCGAACCCAGTGACAACTGCACTGCGGTCCAAGCGTCCTTTATCTTCTGGGTCTCCTCTCCGTCTCTCTTCCTCACGTTTTTCGTCCCCGCCGTGATCTGCTGCTGCCACAAAGCTCTTTTGTTGAATAGTCCTTAACATAAATTTTCCTTTCCGCTTTCTTGAGAGTTCACATGGCGGCCTCTGTTGGAATCATGCTTAATTAACAGAAGATTCTTTGTAAGTTAATATTTAGCACCGGAGTCAAGTTTGAGACACTTTATCTTAAAGGAGTAAAGAGCTTCTTTTTTTTCCTACTTACCTGGAAGAAATCCCCATGATTTTCAGCGCTTCTCAGGAGTAAGAATGGGGTTTCCGCTCAGAGATGAAAGTGGAGCTTGAGATTTGCAGGGGCTGCTGGAAATGGTAGTCTGAGGCCTCATCTATTGATTCTACTGTAACACCAGCATCCAAGTCGGCTCTTATCTGAGAGATATTATCTGCAACAAAGTTGTTAAACGCATCACAGCAGGCCGTTGTTGGGTTAAGTAATGGGTTCTGCACAGGTGAAACCTGTGTCAGTTCCCCTACCACCCTAAACAGCTCTGCTGGATGGTACTCTGCAGATGCAATACGTGCAGAGAGGAAAGATTTCCTCGCTGCATGTTTTACCTCTCTATAGGAGCAAAGAAATTTCCGATGACAAGTTCTGTCAGATAAGAGTCAAGTTTTCCACCAGATGCACTTTAGTCATTGTCCAACCTGCTTCATCTTCCTGAGTTCTTCAGTATACCATGATTGATGATTTGAAGCAGGTTGAAAAGGATGCTTGGGAGCAATCGTGTCGATAGCCTTGGCAAGATTGGTGTTTCAGGTATTAATCAAAGCTTTGACAGAATTGCCAGTGTTACCAACCATTACACCTCTAAGGTTTTCTGGAATCCAATTGGTTCCATTAGCTTTCAAGGGTGGACCATTCTAATGGCTCCTCCACCCCCAACAGGATGGACAGTGGTTCTAAGTTCAGCCTTGATCAGCAAATGATCTGTCCATGACAATGCAGAGACTTTTGTTAACTCCGCCCATGAATATTCCTGTTCTGTACTGAAGACCACATCAAGGGTATGACCTACACAATGCGTTGGCCAGGCAACCAATTGGGATAGGCCCATGTTTGTCATGGACTCCATGAACTCCCGAGCTGCATCTGTTAAATTTGACAAACTGGTCTAGAGAGGAATGTTGAAGTCACCCAAGACTAAAAGTCTTTCTGCTTCAGTTTGTTCCAATCTTACTTGTATTTTAGCTTTAAAATGGGTTATCAGCTCCTCTTCACTGCTGGCCAAAGCTGCAGCTGCTCAGTTGCTATGGTAGCCCTTCGATCCCTTCAGCCTCCATCTGCAAATGGCAAAGCTGTGTTCTCTCCCCCTTGCTGGAGCTGGAATCGGATCCCTGACGAACCCCTCTTGACCCCCTTTCACAGGGGGGTCTTTAGATTTCTTTTTTTTAATT
>CM034703.1:122768349-122787055 GCA_020142125.1 Phrynosoma platyrhinos
GGTATTTTTATGTTTAGTACTTCATTTATTACTTTTCTTATTTTGTACTAGTACTTTTTTACCTTAGGGCATCCCCACCACATATGATATAGTGTTCCTTTTCTTTTTTTGCACTACTAGCATTCTCGTTTTCCAGCTTTATAAATTGTATCAATTTTAACTGGTGTGAGATACCATCTGTGCATCATCTTTAAGTACCATCTTATCTTCGGGACCGCCTCCTCCCATATAATCCACCCTGCGCACTCCGGTCCTCTGGGAGGAATTTGCTACAGCCTATAAAAATGAGGCTGTCTGAAACCTCTCAGAGGGCCTTTTCAGCAACTGCTCCCAGATTATGGAATGGCCTGCCAGACAAGATTGATCATATTTCTACCCTAAGCAGCTTTTAAAAGCTCTTCCAGCAGGCTTTTCCTGACTAGATATCCTGGCCTCAAGAGTTAGTCCATCCTCTCTTCCCCTATGCTCCGCTACAGTCAATCTTACTGTTTGTTTAGTGAGATTTATCTTAAGTATGTTTTAAATTATGATATTGTTTAATGCTTTTTAAAGGGCTAGGTGGGTTTCGGGGTTCCTTGGGTATCTGATTGTTATTGTATTCTATGGTAATTTTAAAGCTATAAGCTGCCTCGATTGCTCTGCAGAGGGGTGGGATATAAATTATTATTATTATTTATTAGGCGATTCCAACAGCAACTCTGAGACCAGCTGTGTCAGCTCAGTTAGGGAGTCTGCTAGACAATGGGGTGGATGGTATACTAGCAGAATCTCTAAACTATGCTTGGTCCTCAGGCTCAGGTATATACATTTGGAGTGGACTTGAAGTGGATAACACATGAATGGGACAAGAAAGATGGTCACCCTCATGCTATATAGCCCTTATCTGTTTATGAACCTCTGGGCTAACCTGTATCCCACTAGACACCCTTTCTTTTGACTGGATTTTTTTAAAAACAAGCAGAATTGCTGCACCTAGAACAGTGATGGAAAACCTTTTAGAGACTGAGGGCCTTTGCAGACTGCCAGAAATAGTGCAAATTGAGTCCACTTTAACTGTCCTGGCTCAGTGCTAGGGAATCATGGGAACTGTAGTTTATTGTGGCACCAGAGCTCTCTGACAGAGAAGGCTCAATGTCCAGAAAAAACTACAGTTCCCATGATTCCCTAGCACTGAGCCAGGGCAGTTAAATTAGACTCAATTTGCACTATTTCTAGCAGCCTGCAAAGGCCCTGAGTGCCCAAACTGCAACCCCAAACCCACATATTTATCACAAAGTGCCATGCCCCTCTGGATTTCTTGTTAACAAACTCTGGTGAACTCTGTGCATGATAGTGCATATGTCCACAGAGAGGGCTCTGAGTGCCCCCTCTGGCACACATGCCATAGGTTTGCCACCACTGTCCTAGAATGATACTGGAGCAACACCTCACCTTTAAAATAAGGTGCAGAGGTGAGCTCCTTGTTTTGCCCTCAAGCAAAGCTTTAACCAAATTAGAAGTGGGCTTCCAGCCATGTCAGATTTTACTGCTGGAGCATGCCCACTCCAGCTTCTGAGATATCGAGCTGGCTAATAATGATGGGAAGATAATAATACATAAATCACCAACCATTGGTTTCTTCAGTGCTGTCTTCACTAGCTAGAATACTCCAAAGGCAATCTGGAATATTCTGGTTCCAGAGCTGCTCCAATCTCCCCCCATTACCTTGGCCTGATGCAGGGCAGCAATTTGCATTCACATCCCACTGTGCCACTTGGCATACCTGCCACTAGTGCAGGTCTCTTTGCTTTGAAATCAGAATGAGGCACCCAGCTTTGATAACATGACTGAGTACCTCATTTTGACTTCAGAGCGATGCCAAAAAGCATAGTGGGATTCATTTTAAACATCTACCCAGAATCAGAATGGAGGGCTTCAGATCTTCTGGGAAGATCCAGAACAACTAGTGATTTAAAAAAAATTGTTTTAAGAGGGAGTATGCCCTGGATTTGGTGCTGAAAAGACCAGATGTTGTGTGGACTATTCATGCCAGACTCAGAGACTGGGCCTGCCTTTCCTGAAATCCCCACTGAGATGACAAGGGAGGGGGCATTTTATTTGGCCCATGCAGATAGAGCAATCAAGAAAGATAAGATTTGTTTTACTAATTCATGGAATTCTTCACTTATATTTTGATTTTTTTCAAAAATATAAATCAATGTGGTTAGTTTTGGGTACTGTGGTATGGGAAAGGATAGCATAGTATAGTATCCACAGGGGGTATCCACACTGGGGGTTGGTGGTCCTGGAACCAACCCCCAGTGGAAACTGAAGGCTCACTGTATAATGTGGATACATTCCAGGGAGAGAGATCCACAGAGGGCAGGGGGGAAGGGTGCTAGACATTTTACATGTATGGAGAATTGTTGCAGAGGAAGCATTTTGTCCCATATAGATTGAACAATGGGTGATAGGTCCTGCAATGGTTTTTAATCTGGGCTGTTTTTGTTCTGCCCTAAATCTGCTGGGAGCTAACAATGAAGGAAACCTGATTATTGAGTCCCTCTAGATTAGAATCACTGTCACCTCTCCTAAGACTGGCTGTGAGTTGACTTGGCCTACTGTATGGCACACATCCTCATAGGAACCTTTTCCATTAGTTCTCGTAGTAACACTGTCCCTAGAGCATTCAGCCCATTAGTAGGACATGCCTGAGTTAGCAGTATGCATAACAGTGTCTGCCACCACCACTGACGCTATCTATTATGGCTATTTGAGAGCTCAAGCAAGTCCCATGAAGGTCTTTTTCCTTTCTATCTAGCATGGTTTCTCGTCATGTTTTCTAGTCCTTGAGCTACATCTGTTCAGGTGATTTAGCTGTTCTCTCCTCCACAAACCAAGATCCAGGAAAGGGGGCTATTCAACACTGTGAGGAAAGAGCCAGCCCTAAGACAGGAAATCCAAGGCATCTGCACCAGATTTGGAGTACCATTAATAGACAGAAGATTGTTACTGGATATAGTATTTTTATTTCTGTGTTGTGAGGGAGGGAGGGGATTCCCTCATGGATCAAAAGAAATTAGGGAATTAATTGAACGTTGGTTACATTTATAACCTATCTTTCCTCCACTAAGGTCACAGTAGTGTCCATGAGACTCTACACCCTCACTTCCTTCTCCTAGCAATTATTTAAGGTAGATCTGATGGAGAGGGACAGTAACTGGCCCAGGATCACCAAGTAATCTTCATTGCTCATTGCAAACCAGAATCCAGATCTCCATAGACTAATCACTATTCAACATTCTGCTCTCAAACATTATGTGTTTTGTCTGGAGCAAGGTGCCCTTTGTGTCAGACATTAAAATATTTTGGAGTGGAACCTCATAAGAAACAATGGAGACTATGACTAGGGATCACTCCCCTCCCCCTTATTGTGGACTTCAGCAACAAAGAGCTCTTTGACGTTCCTTCTTTCTTCCCTGTCAGAACTTATGCGAATGAGCTGAGATACAAGCAAATAAGAATGAATAAGAGAGGTAAAGTGGACTGATGGGGCTTCTGTGCACTGAAATGAAAATTTACCAGCTGGTTTACTGATAGAAGAAAGGAGAGGAAAGGATCTTCTCTTCAGGTGCATTGTAATTTAATTGTCATTATAGTATATCTTATTTAAATTTTAACAGTCTTAGACTGTTACTGCTCCATATCCAGTTACACTACATTTTTACAATCACATAAATCCCCCCAAATTCTACCTTAATCTTCAGGGTGCCACTGCAAGCAATGGAAATTTGTTCTGCTAGTGACTGGGGTGCAGTAGGATGATGTTTCCAGCCCCTCTTGCCAGCAAGCAAGACTGTGACAACCAGAAGCAGGACCCCTTGTCGCACTTTCTTGGTAGAGGGGGCTGGGAACATCATTCTTTTGTGTCTGAATGACCAGCAGAACAGGCCTCCCTTGCTTGGAGTGACTTTTGGCTGTTGAAGGGGGCGGGTGGGTCAAGCCAAGAGACTGTAGTTTTGCATTCTTGGCTAATTGATGCTCTAGGGTAATGTTTTTTAAAGTATCTGATATGGTGGGCCACAATTTTTTTCCTCCAATGTGCTTGGAATTGGTACCATGTTTTTATTATTATCTTATTCATTTAGTTTCCTGAAAACTTATTGCAAACCAGAAGTTAATGGTTCATGGATCAGTACTGATCTACAGACCACTACTCTGAGTACCACTGCTCTGGGAGGAGAGCCAGTACAAAGCAGAGTGAAATTAATTTTCAAGTTTGAGTAGTCAACAACTCATGTGTGTGTGTGTAAAAACATCTGAATTTATAAGTGCCTGCCCTGAAGTCATCAATGTAAATCTAGGCTGGATAATTTTCTAAAATTCTCCAGGTTGGTTCCAAAGTTTATGCAGATGTGTGGAATAAAACAAGTAATGACTATTTTCTAAATGTAAGACTGCATCTGTACTGCAGAATTAATGCCATTTGACACCACTTTAACTACCATGGCTGAATGCTATGGAATTCTGGGATTTGTAGCCTTCTCTGTCAAAAAGCTCTGGTGCCACAACAAACTACAAATCTTAATTTCCAAAAGATGTAGCCATAAAGTGGCATCAAACTGCATTCATTCTACAGTGTGGCAGGACTGTTAAGGTGGAAGGGCTGGCAATGCCAAATCTCGATCCACATTTGGGGTCTGTATTGATGCAGACTAAGCCAGACCAAATTGCTAAATCCAAGCTGAGTTGTGAAACTTGTGCACAGTCCTGTTTTACTACCGAGCCACAGCCCAGCCCCAGGGTTAAGTTACTGCTAAATCTTGGTTGAAAAGGTTTTTTTTTTAATACCTCCTGCTTAACACATGAGCCCTTACACACATTCCCCTTGGGCTCAGTGATGCATCTCCTCATGTTTCCAATTGTATGAGGATGCCTATTCCCCATTTACACTCAGTGGCATCCCATGTCTGATGTCACCTGGTGCAGGGAAGGCTGCTGGTGGGGGAGGCAGTTGTGGCCAAAAGGCAGTTGTGTGCCTGCCCCCTTCCCCTTTGCCATGGTGGCAATATGGAAATTGCAGGACTGCGACTCACAGCAGCTCTAATCCATATAACCAGTGGTGAGGACACTGACATTTGCAATTTAGAAACAGCTGGCAGCCACACAATCCCCTCCTCAGGCTTAAGGAGTTATTTCACAAAACAAAACTCATAATGGAAGAAAAATCAGTCTAGAAAAGCCTGAGAAGAGAAATAAAGGCATGAGATGTTTTCACAAATCAGAATTGAGTATTTGTTTCCACTGATGAATACTTGCATTTTGAATTTGCATCTTGTGACTGTAATTTGCCAGGGCATCATTTGACATTTTCAACCATTGCTGTGTAGCACACTTGAAACATAATCAACAAACTGCACATTCAGCATTGCCAGGTAGCTTATCATTCCTTTGAATCATGAATAGGAGAAATAATTAACACCTCTCTTCATATTTTAGATTGGAATTAGTTAATGTAAAGTACTCTGCTGCCTATTCCCAACTGAAACTTCTGAAATTTAATTAGAGTGTCACAGCCAGTGATGTTGCACCATGTTTGTCTTAAGAACATGACGTTTCTTGTTTACAACAACTACACAGAAAAGCATCAGACCTGAAAGTGGAGGTGGGTGGAATGATGGCTTGCTAAAGAATAATGAAATAGATTTGTTAGAAACTTCGGTGCTGGATAGTCACTCATTAGTGAATGTTTATTAACAAGAACAAATAATTTCTGTCATTTCTTGCCTGTGAGGCACCTTGGGTCCCTCCATGGAGAAAGGTGGTATATAAATGAAATAAATAAAAATAAACAAATTTCCAAGCATGACTGTAAAGGGCAGCAGTGGTAGGTCACAGGGAAAGAATGGAAGCATCTGTATTTTAGGCAGCCTTGTAACCATTTAAGATTATGTGGAATTTGCAGATTTTGCCCTTGGAACAAGTCATATTTTTTAATGTATCCCTTCAGTGTAAAATCTGTGTTGGGATTATAATCTGAAGGCATATATTGCAGAAACTTTACAGCTGCTAAACCAAAAGGTGGCTGCTCTCTGTCTTGGTGAGATCTGCAGATAAATCCAGGCTTTCTGAGAACCTTATGTACACTTCCATCATGAAAGGAAGGTGAGATATATAAGAAATAAATATAAAACACTTAATTTGAATTTGGAAAACAATTTAAAAAAACTTTAAAAATGACATGATTATGTCTTGTTGGTGTCTCTTGCTCCTTTAATTAGACAAGCTTCAGATATGACTTCCAAGCAGTCATACTAATTGCTACTGTTGTTTATCAAATGCTTTAATAAATATCACTGCATGTAAACTATCAAACATTTAGTATGCAAAAGATCTTGTACCACCTTTGTGACAAATGAGAGAAGTGTATAGCATAAGCTTTTGTAGACTTAAGTCCAGGGGTAGGCAACCTAAGGCCCGGGGGCTGGATGCTGCCCCCTGAGGCCTTTGGACCGGCCCCAGGCAGGTCCTGCCACCACCGCCAACGCCCCCTGCTGCCGCTCACCATGATGATGTTGATTATGGTCGTTATTACTTGTTCTTGGGGTTTTCTTGGCAAAATCTCCACAGGGGTTTTGCCATGGCTTTTCTGGGGCTGAGAGTGTGTGCATGCATATATTTTTTAAAATTTTTAATTTTTTTTAAAAAATTATTCTTATTCTTATTTTTATTTATTTATTTATTTATTGTGCTTCGGCCCTCAATTATCTGAGGGACAGCAACCTGGCCTCTGGTTCAAAAAGGTTGCCTACCCCTGCTTAAGTCTATCACATCAAATGCATGGAGTGAAGTGCCCAGGAAGAGACCTTTACAATTATGAATGAGCTGCTTACATGTGTGAATAGCAATAGAAGTGCAAAACTTGTGGGTATGGTAATGAGTTGACAAGTTTTTTTTTTATGGCTGCTAAGGGACAAAGGCAAAAGGAGAGATGTTGCCTAAGGCCAGGGTGGGTGGATGACCATGTGAATGGTGGAGAGAGTTATTGGAATGTAGTGTGATGCTGGCTGGGAACTAGAAAGGAGATGTGATAAACTGGCCAAGACAGCCTTCATGAGGCTGGAATGTTTACTAGTGTTATAATATTTTTAGTGTGCCAGGAAACCATTGTCTCTGTTCAAACCACTGTCTCTGAAGTTTGTGGATAGTTTTTTGTTTGTTTGTTGTTAATGACCTCTGTTCTGAAGTCTGAGCTGAAATGCCCAAGAAGACTGACGTGTTCTGCAACTGCTTTATGTGTATTCCCATTCCTAATGTCTGATTTATGTCCACTTATCCTCTGGCACAGAGACTGGCCTGTTTGCCCAATTAGAGTGTGTTGTTGACAAAGGGCCCTTCAGCACACTACCCTGGGCAAACAGGCCAGTCTCTGTAGCAGAGGATAAGAAGGACTGTCACAGAGAGGATGGGGCAGGTTTGTTCTCTGGTGCCCTAATGGTTTTAGGTTACAGGGTAAATTTCAATTAAACATTAGAAGGAACTTGTGTGTGATAAGAGCTGTTCAACAATGAAACAAATTACTAGAGAGACAGTGGAATCTTTTTCTCTGGACATCTTCAAAAAACGGCTGGATAGCTACCTCCTGGGCATCATAAAGCTTCAAGCTTCAAGCTCTAACTGGAGATCTTGCATTGAGCAAGGGGTTGGACTCAGTGGCTTATGAAACCTATTCCAGCTCTATGATTCTATATAACAATGCTACATCATGGCCAAACATACCAGAAGACCAGGAATTTGTGAATTATTTTCCAGGATAACCTGAAGTTGTTTGTTTATTGGAAGGTTATTAATTTCTTTATTTTATTAGTTACAATGACATACTTGTATATGCCAGCCTTATTCCTCACAACATCCCTGAGTGGTAGACCAGACTGAGTGAAAGTCCCCTAGTAAGTTTCATGGCTTACTGGAGACTTCAGGCTAGATCTCCCAGTTCCCAGGCCAGTACTCTAACCACTGTACCACTCTGGTTCTCAATACAATTAGCAACTTTTCCCCAATACTAGGAAGAAAGCCTGTGTCTGCACCATTATTTCTTCCATGCACAGTTACAAGTAGGTTGGCCATGTATCTACTTCTTTACCAGTAAGAGGAAAATATAGTATTTGAAATTGTTCTCAATATGAAGTACTGTCCAGTCCAAATTTTCTTTAAAAATCAAGAACCATAAGAAAGGGAAGCAGGGACTTTGAAACTGCCTTTCAACATTTAGAACTTTATCACACAGGGGAACTAAATTGCAATTATAGTAGGACTAGTGTCTTTGGCTGATATGTATCACATGGTATATCTCTCTTGTTGCTGCTTTGCATTTCAATCATTGGTGGAGTGAACCTTTTCATTGATGGGGAAAACCCATCTATGCCTCTCAATATCACTGCATTTCCACTACTGCCACTGGTGCAATAGGTCCTTTATGTTGCAGTTCCAATATTCTGGCAGTATTATCACTTGATTGGCCATGAATCTCTTTCTCTCCCCTTTCCCTATCACAAGTAGGTTAAGGTTGCTTTTATTCAAAGAGCCCTGCCAGGGCTCAGGCTAGACTCAGACCTTCATCCTTCTGAGGTTGGTAACATGAGTACCCAACTGTTGGTGGGCAATGAGCTTACAGTTGTAAACCGCTTAAAGCCTACAGCACTTGGTATTTCTTGGTGGTCTCCCATCCAAGTACTAACCAGGGCTGACCCAGCTTAGCTTCCAAGACAAGAGCTGGTGCCTTTGTGGTATTTAGTTGGCTGACAACTATAGAGATCAGGGGTAGGCAACCTTTCCCCTTTAAGGGCCGAGGGACTTCAGCTCCCAGAATCCCAGGAGCTATTGGCCAACATGGGACTATTGGCCAACATGGCTGAGGCTTCTGGGAGCTGAAGTCCCTTGGCCCTTAAAGGGGAAAGGTTGCCTACCCCTGATATAGATCTATGCTTTTTTTAAAAAAAGCATGAAGCCAATAGCTGGTATAGCAGGATTATATGCTATTCCGCTTTCTCTCTGTTTACTCTAACTTATGCTTATTAAAGGATTCTGGGTTTAATTGCTGTTTACCTTCCCAGTTGTAGTTAGATACACAAAAATGATAAGCTAGAGCAGAATCTCACTGTTTCTCAATCCAGGCTTTATTACATTGTTTACTGGAGACACACTGCTGCAACCTGACCCCAAATGGCTATGTTTCTGCAGCATTCCTTCATAATTCTTCAATGCCAATGCTGCTAAAAACTTCCAGATAGATAGACAATGAGGAGGAAACTTCCAGATAGACAAACGATGAGGAGAAAGATGAATAGGTAGGAATAAAAACTGTGTAAAAAAGAGGTTCTTTGTCAGAGTCTTTGCCTACTGAGTCAATGCCTACATATAGTGCCTAGAATATATTCCGGAATCCAGCAAAATGTGCACAGTTTTTGTAAAAGAACGAAAATTATTTGACCAATGTTGGTGTGCAGGATGTTTTCAGATTTTGAAAGACAGAACATTTGGAAAAAAAAGATGGGGAACAGGTGGCCATCCAGATTTTATTGGACAACAGTTACCAAAATGCCTCATCATTGGCTGTGTTAGCTAAGACTGATGAGAGTTGCAGTGCCATCATGGAATGCCTTGAGTCAGCCACCTCTGATATATACAGTAGCTAATGCTACTGTATATACCTTAATGTGTATTTCATATCAACAGACAGATATTGAATATAATATAAGGAGAAAAGTTGCCTGTCTGGGGATTTTCAGAATTGTAGAATAAAAAATAAATTTTCCTAGCTCTGGTCTGTCTCACAGGATGCATTCACTCTGAATTGGCATAAGGCTTTTTTTCCTGTGTGCCTAAGCTGCCATTGACATTGGCCTGTTTTACACTACACAGTTATAACTGTCTTGGCTGTATCCTATAGAATGCTGGGGCTTGTAGTTTAGGGAGGTAGAGGAGCTCTCTGGCTGAAAAGTCCAAATAACCTCCCTAAACTGCAAATTCCAGTATTCCATAGGCTGCACCAATGGTCGCTACTGTGGAATCTCAGCCCTGTCATTTTGTAGGGTGATAGATCCAATATACTCCTTAACTGGACAGTTCAGGGAATCATGGGATATTCTCCAATATTTTGCAGATAAAAACAGGGACGTGTGACCAAGCAATATCAGGGTGTGATCAAGATAGTAAAAGTTATTAATGAGGAAGAACACAAAAGCTAGGAGAGGCTGCAGAAATTTGCTTTTGCCAGAGGGCCTAAGCAGACTGCAAGAAATAGTGCACATTAAATTGAGGCACTGCCCTGGCTCAGGGCTAAGGAATCATGGGAACTGTAATTTATTGTGGCACCAGAGCTCTCTGACAGAGAAGGCTCAATGTCTCAGAAAAAAATACAATTCCCATGATTCCCTAGCACTGGGGTGTTGCAGACTGCCAGAAATAGTGCAAATTGAGTCCACTTTAAGGGTTAGGCTTAGGCTTAGGGAATCACGGGAACTGTATTTTATTGTGGCACCAGAGCTCTCTGACAGAGAAGGCTCAATGTCTCAGGAAAAAAAAAAACAATTCCCATGATTCCCTAGCACTAACCCTAACCCTAAAAGTGGACTCAATTTGCACTATTTCTGGCAGTCTGCAACCCCCCTTAATGTGCACTATTTCTGGCAGTCTGCTTAGGCCCTGAGTCTACTAGGAAGGTCAAGATTTCCTCCTCTCCTCTCCCACTGCTGAGTGCAAACTACTTTTGCACTTTGAACTCAGTTTGCAGCAACTGAACTAAACCAAGGACAAAGTGGGAAATTGGGAGAGGAAAAGAGACATTTTAAAAGCAACTGAAATAGTGGGAGGATAGAGGATTAACGGGGGTTGAGCCTGACAAATTGGGACAGTTGGAGGGTATGAACTGGGCCTGGAACTCAAATCCAGCTTCCTTACTGGTCTCTGCTGGTCCCATTATCTTGTAAATCCTTCTTCACTGTTTTCTCAAACTCCTTGAGTTTGATCTTCAAAGTGTGCTGCCCAAGGCACTAACACCTGACAGGAGTGGCTCTCAGATGGAGAAGCAATTTGGAGCTACTGTTTTCAGCCTCTTTTGGCTTTGGAGGATTAGTTGCAGATATTCTCCTGATTAGACTTCTGAGATCCTCAGTGAGAAATGCTCAGGTCCTTTCAGCAATAGCCAAGTCTGATTCTTGACTAATGAAAATGGTGTTTATTACCTAATACTGGTAAAGAGCAAGAGCTTATGTGAGGAACAGTATATCCCTGCAGATGGAGTAAGGTAAACATCCCAGAGCTGTTTTTGGTTGGATCTCTGTTGTAATAAACAAGGTGAAACACTCGGTTAGCAGCATAAACGGAGGTGAAATTCAGCTGACAAAGGTGAGTCCATAATAATATCCTTGTTGCTGTTATTAACCACCCTGGAGTCCACCCTGACTCATGTTGACCCTGTGGATGAGACATCTCCAATCCCCCCATCCTCCACTGCTCTGTTCAGGTCCTGTAAATTTATGCCCATGTCCTCCCTATTGAGTCTATCCTTCTAGCATATACTCTTCTTCTCTTTCTACTGCCCTTCTCCTTTCTTAGCATTATTGTCTTTTCCAATGAGTCATGCTTTCTCATGATATGCCCAAAATATGACAGATCATTTGGTTTTCAGGAAGATTTCAGACTTGATCTGTTCAAGGACCGACCTGTTTGTCTTTTTGGCTGTCCATGGTATTCTCAGCACTCTATTCCAGCACCACATCTCAAATGAATTTATTTTCTTCTTATCTGTTTGTTTTACTGTCCAGCTCTTACAACTGTACATTGTGATGGAAAATACAATGGCTTAGACAATTCTGTTGTATTCTTCATAACTATGTACAGATGGAAGAGCCAGACAGTGAATAATATCCTTACCTTGGAAGTTTTATGAGGAAAGGGTGACTGGGAGCTGCTAATACCCTGGCTGCAGAATGCCATCAGTATTGGTCAGAAGATATTACTGCTTTAGCTTTCTGTGAACATATATTTTATAGATATCAAATTCAAGATGGGAGGAAATATGATTAGCTTATATTAATGAATAATCCTATGTATTTCCTTCACCCCCATTGCTTTCTTCTCCACTTTATATTTTTTCTATTTCTCTCCCCCCCTTTTTTTTGGTAATTAAACTTAAAAGATCCAGTGAACAATTCAAAGAATGCTATCAGTTTATTAAAATTGCATGTATCATTTCAACTAAACTGATAAAGCACTCTAGAATTCTGTCAGAATACACAGATAAACAGAGAGAGGGTGGTTGTTGTTGCTACTGTTGTGTGCCTTCATGTTGTTTCAAACATCGGATGACCTGAAGGTGAACCTATCATGGGAAGATTTGCTCAGATGGGGTTTGCCTTTGCCTCCCTCTGAGACTGAGAGAGTGTGAGTTGCCCAAGATCACCCAATGAATTTTCAAGGCTGAGTGGGTCTTAGTCCAATACTCAAACCACTACACCATGCTAGATCTCACAAATCAAACAGAATACCAATTAAGAAGCAGAAGATGTAAAAACTCTATTCTTTCTGAACATTTGCGATTGTGGCACAGACCATGAACTACTAATACCAAACTAAAGCTAAATAAGTACACTAAGGGCCTGAACAGACTGCCAGAAAGAATGCAGCTTGTGACCACTTTAACTGTCCTGGCTCAATGCTAGGGAATCATGGGAATTGTAATTTTTTCTGAGACATTGAGTACAGGAAGAAATTGACAGCACACCAACACAGGATGTCAAGCTGATCATTGGAGATTGGAATGCAAAAGTTGGAAGCAAAGAAGAATCAAAACCAGTAGACAGATTGGATTATGCAAAAGAAATGAAGCAGGTGAGCATCTGATAGATTTTTGTGAAGGCAACAACCTATTCATTGCAAACACATTTTTCATGCAACCAGAAAGAAGGCTATAAACATGGACATCACCAGATGGTTAACACAAAAATAAAATAGATTATATAATTGGAAGTAAAAGATTGCAGAACTCAAGACTAGACCAGGTGCTGACTGTGGCACAAAATGAAGGAAGCATGGAACGAAGAGCCATATGAAGATGAACCCCAAATTCTAAAAAGCGAGATGGAAACTGTAATAAGAGAAATAGCAAAAAGTGAATCACCAGAAACAGATGATATTCCAACTGCTATAATCCACACTGACAGAGAGCCTCTACAGACCGGTATAAAATGCCAGCTTTGGGGTGGAGTGAAGGTGTGGTGACCACCCGCTGCCCACTCTGACTCCTCCCTAATGCTGACATCACGTTGCCTCCCCATCTGCATAGCAGCTGACCTCACACCATTTCTTTGGCACAGTGTTTAGATTGTTGCACCAAAGAAAAGCCAAAAAGCCACCACTGAAACATCATACAAGTCATTGTATTCCCTATTACCATATATGGATGTGAGAGCTGCACAGTTAAGAAAGATAATAGGAAGAAAATCAATGCATTTGAGAGAATGTGGTGCTGGAGAAGAGTGCTGAGGATCCCATGGACAGCCAAAAGGACAAACAAATGGTCCTAGAGCAAATCAAGCCAGAAACCTCCCTGGAAACCAAGATGACCAAACTGAGGCTGTTGTACTTTGGACAAATCATGAGAAGGAAGAACTAATTGGGAAAGGTGGAGGGAAGTAGGAAGAGAGGAAGGCCACATACCAGATGGATGGACTATTAGGGAGATCATGGGTATTGGGTTGCAGGAATTAAGCAGAGCAGTGGAGGATAGAGGGTCTTGCAGATGTCTCATCCATAGGACCACCATGAGTTGAGATCGATTCAAGGGCAGTTAACAACAACAGCAACCCTTTGTGTCCCCAACCATGGTGAAATGAGCCCCCTCCTAACCTCAAGCTATTGTGCAACATGCAGATGCTTTTCTCATTGCAAGGTGGTTTGGGGCAGATGGGATCTAGACATATCATTCTGATCCATGCTGCCTGTGCCACAAACCTCTGTCAAACACAGCAGATCTTTGAGTTTAAATTAGGTTCCGGGGTATTTGCGATTGTGCTAATAGTGCCATAATCATATGAATATGTGACATAGGTAAATACAGAGCAAGGCAGGATGCCTGCCATGTAAAGAATAGGTTTGCACCATTAAGCCAAAATGAGTTGGATACAGAAGACCCCAAATCAATGACAATGGGGCTCTACAAAGTGCTGTGGCCCCAATCTGGCACTTTGCTGATCCAAAAAGAGCTGACAAATGCTGCTCCTTTTTGGAGCATCAAAAAGCCACCCTTGCCACTGTGGTGGTGGCTTTTTTGCAATTCTTTTGCGCAGCATGTCTGTACGCTGTGCCAAGGGAACACCTTGATGCCTTCTGCCATGCAGCACTGGGGCAGAGTCAGGATGGTTGTCATGCAGTCACTATGCCCTGACTCCACCTCCAGGCTGGCTCTTTTGGCTGGTCTGTACAGGGTGAATATGAAGAAAGAATACAAAAAAAAAACAACAACACAAAACTGTCTGCCACCACAAAGCACTAAAAGCCTAATTGGATGACAGGTGAAACTCTTCAAATGGTTAAGAACAGATGAGAAGCAAAAGTAAAAGATGACAGAAATAGGATCAGAATCTTGATGGACAAGAGGCCACTATCAGGACAGAACATGGAGAAACAGAATGATTTCCAATTGGCAAGAAGATCAGGCAAAGGAGCATCTAGTTGTTTAACTTTTACACTGAATATATCCTGTGCAAAGCAGGACTGGACTTAGAGGAAGCAGGCATGAACCCTGGGGGAAGGAACATTAAAGATTTAAAAAAGGCAGATGACACTGTACAACTAGAAGAAAATAGCAAGGACTTGGAACAGTTATTGAGGAAAGTTAAGGAAGAAATTGCAAAAGCTCAATTTAATGTACATTTGGACATTAAGAAAACAAAATTAATGACCACAGATACCTTATATAACTTTAAAGTGTATAATTAAGCCTTGAAAATCATTAAAGATTTCCTAGTTCTTGGCTCTGTCATTAATCAAAATGGAGACTGTAATCAAGAAATCAGAGGAAAACTTGGATTTTGAAAGGCAGGTATGAAGGAACTAAAAAAGACCTTCAAGTGTAAAAACATATCATTAAATATTAAAGTCAGAATACTCCATGCCATGGTATTTCCAATTTCCAAACTAGGTGTGAAAGCTGAATGAATAAAATAAAGAAAGCTGAAAGAATATCAGCTCATTTGAAATATGGTAATGGAGGAGAGTTCTAAAGATACCATGGACTATCAAAAATAAATTGATCCAAGAGCAAATGAAGCCTGAAATCTCAGTAGAAACTGAGGCTATTGTACTTTGAATATATCATGAGATGACATGACTGATTAGAAAAGACAATAATGCTTGGTAGGACAGAAGGCAGTAGGAAAAGAGAAGACTGAATTACAAGTCAATAGACTCATTCAAGGAAGCTATGACCCTCAGTTTGCAGGATCTGAGTAGATCTGTTAATAAAAAGGTGCTTGGAGGTCTCTCATTCATAAGGCCACCATAAGGTTATGTTGACATGACAGCAGTTAACAATAAACATTTTGTATGATGATAGAGCCCAAATCTTTAAACTCTGTAAAATTCAATTAAGGATATGTACCACTGACAATTTTCCTTCCTTCTAGCTTATGCTGCCTGGGGTTGCGCGGGCGTGTTTTATGTTTTCTGGTAACTGTGACCTGTCTCAGTCAATTTCTGAGAACTCATCTGCAACCCTATGAAAAATGTTTGTCCTCTTTACATGTTCCTTTTTTCTCATTTAGCATCTATTAAAGCAAGGCAAGAGTGAGGATTCACAATGGAAAATTACACTAAGTCTGCTGATCCTTTAATTCTTACGGTACTTTAAAAAGAAAGCTGTGCAACACTTTTACCAGATGGGAATTAAAATTCATAAAAATATGGGATTCAAAGCTTCAGACTGAACAGAGACTTCAGCTCCCAGAGCTGCTATTGCTACATGTATATGATCAAATAATTCTGACACCCTCTTTGAGGCAAATGCCTTCTTATAGATTTGTTGACTGATGGTGCTAATATATTTACATTGATAATCTTTAGTTTTCCCCCCTTCCTTTTGCAATATATGACCGAAGTTTAATGCATGCCACTTTTCAGGTTTTGAATTTCTGCCTTGAAAATATAGATTTGTGCTTTGAAATGTTGTATTTAATTTTATTAAAATAAATTTGTCAATTGCAGATTAGATATACCATAATAGTATTCCATCCTTTCAGCTCAGTGCCAACATTTGTTTATGACTTTATTTTGTTGTTGTTCTTGTTGTATGCCTTCATTTCAGAGTTATGGCAACTCTAAGGCTAATCTATCACAGGGTTTTCTTGGCAAGATTTGTTCAGAAGAGATTTGCCTTTGCCTTCCTCTGAGGCTGAGAGAGTATGCCTTCCTTTACTATGGAGCTTATCACTTGGTTTAATAATCCATTTTAGCTCTCCTGGTTTAAATTTCAGTTTGGGACTCATTCTGATCTTATCAGAATGTTTTTGCTACCAAATTTTCTGCCTGAATACATCCTGGGTCATCCTCGCTTCCAGGAGCACTCCTTGTGGCTCTTTTCAGATCCAGGAGTTTTCTGGCTTAAGAAAATGGCTGCTGGAGTGCTCTTGGACACAAGGATGCACCCAGGATGTATTCGGGAAGCAAATTTAGTGGCAAAAAACATCTGATAAGATCAGGATACAGCCCAAATTGAAATTTAAACTGGGAGAGGTAAAACAGATTATTAAACCAAGCTTCTATATTTCATATAAATTGTGCCTCTCTTTTCTACCTGCTGGATTTACAAGTCAATCTTTACTTGTACTAATCTTTACCTGGATTGTGTGTGTGTGAGAGAGCTATGGTTGTTGAACATAGCTGAGACCCCACATTGGGATTGTGTAGTTTAAAGATCTATGAGTAGAAGTATGTATGATTATCCTATGCAACCCTTGTGTTGAATGACAACATTGTGCAGAATAATGCACATATCTGGGTACGCAACAGCACTTCATGCATAACTCAGCTCATGCAACTTTGAACTAAATGTGGATATTCAGCATTGGTCAAAAATATCCAGCTTTGCTGAGGAATTTATGTATGCCTAAGGGTCAAAACATAAAGCAGAAATAATCCAGTTTGAGACCACTTTAACTGCAATTGTTCAGTGCTAGGGAATTCTGAGAACTGTAGTTTCTTGTGGCACCAGATCTTTAACAGAGAAGGCTAAATGTCTCATAAAACTAGAGTTCTCAGAATTCCTTAGCATTGAGTCAGGGCAATTAAAGTGGTCTCAAACTGGATTATTTCTACAATATGTTTTGGCCCTACATCACCAACAGGATTCTGGGCCCTGCATTCTGCTAGTGTGTGAATTGGCCTTATCTGGCCATCAATTTATAGGCATAGAAGGGGATGCTGGCCAAACATTTGACATTCTGGCCAAACATATAGCCCAATGGGATGGGGCTGGGGCTGGGGGTGCAAACCTTTTGTCCACTTCTATCTGCAATTGTGCTCAAAGGTATGAATAAAAATCAATTTAAAAACCAAATTGTAGAGAGATTAGTGGGGGGGGGGATAGGCAGAAGATCAAGAACATTGTCCTTCAAGACCTAGCTGAATAATCATGCCATAAGTTGTTCTCAAAGAACCAGGAAGGAGCAGGAGTGGAGCTGGGGGGACACCAGTGTAAAGGCCCAGCTCCACAGGGATGTCAATCAAATTCTCATCCAGAAGAGGGCCTTCTTGGCATCCACAAGCTCCTGCTTTCAACCCTGGTATCTCCTGGTGGGGTAGGAAATCATTTTAGCCTACACAGCTAGAGAGTTGCTGCCATTCAGTGTAGAGTGTCCACTGAAGACAATGCAAAACTATACTCAGATTTTGTATAAGGCTGCTCTCTTATTGTATCTATGAGAACCTGCATGATGTAGTGGTTGGAGCATTGGACAGCTCAGGAGATCAGGATTCAAACCCTGCTCAGCCATGGAAGCCCATTGGGTGACCTTGGGCTAGTCGCACTCTCTCACCCTCAGAGGAAGGGCAGGGGTAACCTTCTCTGAACAAATCTTGCTAAAAAAAAAACCCTTCTGTGATTGGTTTTCCTTAGAGTCATCATAAGTTGGAAATTCATTCATTCATTTACTGCATTTATACTCTGCTCTTCTGCTACAAAGGCTCTCAGAGTGGCTTACAAATTGTGAATCAGATAGTTCCCTGTCCTCAGGCTTACAATTTAAAAAAGACATGACACAAAAGGAAAAGGGAATGGCAGTGGGGAAGGGGATCAAGTCTAGCAGATACTGCTGGTTCTTTTCTCCCCCCAAGGCCAAGATGGTGGCAGTTAGAATGGAGGGAGGGCATTTCATTTGTCTCTGGGCCTAGGCATAGTGGAACTGTGCCTACCTCTTCTCTCCCTCCAAGGCCAGGATGGTGGCAGTTGTAATGGAGAGAGGTCCCCTCATCTGTCCCTCGACTAGGTATGGTGGAAATGACTTGAAGGCACCCAACAACAATGTATTGATCCCATTAGAAATGCTGGAGCCTAACTACCCTGGGGAAGGCTCACTAATGCTGATGTTTTGTCCTCTGCTGGCTGCTGTGGTACCCCTATGTCCTGTTTTAGGACGTTATCACACGGGGGAAATCTGCTGGTTAATCCACA
>CM034703.1:122790193-122800457 GCA_020142125.1 Phrynosoma platyrhinos
GAGAGGATTGCCCATCAGGTGAGACATTTAGGCCATTATTGCCTCTCCTTCTGATTATGGACATGATGATGGACCATTTGCAACTCTCACACTATCTGCCTGACTGTGGGGGTTGGAGATTTTCCAGTTTTCCAAGTGATCTGGGCATGAACTCTTTGCCTTGCCAACGAGGCACTTGGGGTCCACAGCAGAGTGCATCTGGGGCCACGTGGAATTCATACACACTAAAATTCAGAAAAAAATGCACTGATGCTAACAGGGCTGGGTAAAATGAGACCCACAGGTTGCATGTGATTTCATGCCCAAGCCTTTTTTCTTTGACTCCCACCCTGGTCCCCAATGCCAGCTAGAAAACCAAAGTGAGTAGTCACCAACATTCAGTGGCACAGTATTGCCATGATGCAATTTCCTATCAAATTGGAAAGCAAGCTGCAGTTACAATAAAACTTAAGAAGGAAATAAACTTTGACTCACTCTGTCCCAATTCAATCTAACTGAACCCAGCACCAAAAATACCACAGCCAGTTGCCGGTTTCCTCTATGCCTGACTCTGGGTCTTTAGACTTGTTGGAGAGTGGAAATTTCCTTTTAAAATGCTTACTAATTCAATTAGTAAGTGAATTCATTTAGGAGGAATACAGACTGGCCAAAAGGGTTGGCTTGGAGGTGGAGTTGGGGTGTGGTGACTGCAACTCCACCCTGATGCCGCTGTCACACCATGCACCCCACAGCACGGTGGGTGGCATCAGGATGCTCCCTTGGTGCAGCATTCAGACACGCTGTGCCAAAGGAGTGCAGAAAAGCTTCCACTGCCATGGCAAGGGTGATTTTTTTGTCATTCTATAAAAGAGAGGCATTTCCCAGGGCGTGAGGTTGCCACAGCCCCAATCTGGCAAGGAAACAGCCCCTTGGTGAATTCAATTAAAATAGTGGGCCCTTGGTATCATCTGGAGTTTGGTTCCTGGACCACCACTCAGTGGATAACAAAATCCGTGAATGCTCAAGTCCCATTAAATACAAGGGAATAGTAAAATGGTGTCCTTTATATGAAATGACAAAATCAAGGCTTGTTTTTAGGAATTTATAATTCAAAAAAATATTTCCAAACTGTGGATGTTTGAATCTGTGAATAAAATATCTGTGGATATGGAGGGCTGACTGTATGTAGGATTACTTCTCAGGCTGCAACAAATACCAGGTGCTGCCGGCGATATATCAGAGGAAGGAACTGGAAAAACTCCCTCTGACTATTTCTTGCCTAAGAAAACCCTATGAAATTCCTACTGTCCCCATAAATTGACAGGTGACTTGAAGGCACATATACACACACAGGCTGCTGGTGACTTGAGCATATGTTTGGGACCACTTAGGCTGCTGCTACACTGCAGAAATAAAGCAGTTTAACACTACTTTAATCTCCATGACTCAATGCTGTCTGTGCATGACTCAATGCTGTCAATGCTGTGGAATACTGGGACTTGTAATTTTGTGAGATATTTAGCTTTCCCTATCAGAGAGTTCTGCTGTCTCACCAAACTACAAATCCCAGATTCCATAGCATTGATACATGGAAGTAAAAGTGGTGTGAAACTGCTTTATTTCCGCAGTGTGGCAACAGCCCTAATTGAACTGATTAAAACCTTCAAAAGTTCCTGTAAGTATATGCTACCAGAAAAGTTGTCCAGGATAAATGTTTTTGTAATGTAAATGTGAACAACATGAAGGACATTTATCATATATGGTGGACATGTGAAAAACCTGGGAAAAGGGGATTCAAATACACATGTTGATCCAGAGGATTTTAAAGATTAATATTCTATTAAAAGTAGAATTGTTTCTTTTGGGATTGCTGGAGAAGACCCATGGAGGATTACTTCAATATATGACCATGGAAGCAAGATTGTTGTATATGCAAAAATGGAAGAATTCAGTATTATCAACTATGAAGGAGTGGTTGGTGAAACTGATAGACCTGTGACGGTGAACTTATGGCATGTGTGCCAGAGATGGCATGTGACACCACTTCCCCTGGCACATGATGGGGAGGAGCAGAAAGAGGCATGCCTGTTCCACCTTCTTCCTGACCCTCCCTGGCCTTCAGCTGCCTCTCCAGAGTCAGCTGGAGGCTGGAGATGGTTATATCTGGAGAAGCATCTGAAGGCCTGGGAGGGTGGGGGAAGAACTTCTGCCCCAGAAGTCCTGCCCCCAGAGAGTGGAACTCCTGCCCCTGGAAGGCAGAAATCTCCATTCCCAGAGGGTGAAAGTCCCACCCCCAGAAGGTGGAAGTCCTGCCCCCGACATTGGGTAACATCTGGTGTCAGAAGGCCTTTTAGTTTGGGCACTCAACCCCTAAAAGGTTCACCATCACTGTATAGACTATTTGACAATATAATTTACATAGAGAATTTCTGTCATTGACATTTGTCAACATCCAAATAACAGGGAAAGCCTGATAAGACTACAATCTAAAATGTCATACCTGGAATTTCATAGGTCCCTTCAGGATAATGTTGGCACTTGGGATTATTATAGTCCTTTTCTTTCACATGAACAGGTGTATGCTTGGTGTGAGTGTGTGTATTCATTTAATTGCATATTTTTCATATATTTTAAATAAATGAATCCATAAAGTCAAGGGAGTACATTTTGGCTTCAGAAAAAGGAATGCCCATTGCTGTCAGATTTGAAGGATGCTGTGGTTACACTGGGATGTTTTTGATTTTAATGTTCTGGACAGATAAGGAATGTGATGACACTGGCTATAACCCAACAGAGAGTTAAGCAAGCTTAAGGCTACTGATTTCCATATATTTTAAGCAGGGTTCCCTTTGTACTGGATTGCAGTCATTTTGCTTGTCAAATAGGTTTGGAATCTAAAACCAACATCCAAAATAATTTTGATCATTATATAGAAGAGAAAAGGGAGATGTTGTACGTGTAGCTTCTCATGCAGGAGTGTAAAAGCCTAAACCAGTCAAAATACCTCCCTCAGTAGAATTAAGGATAAAAGTGTGCTTTGTCTTTGTCCTTGTTGCAGTTTTCTCTTTCTGCCTCTTTCCTTCTCCATCCCCCCCCCCCAACAAATAATAGTGGTAATCAAAACAATATCAGCAAGGTCATGGATGCAGCCAGCTTTAGGGAAAGCCATGACACATTTGCGGGTCTTGACCCATCTTTTCAGGACTAATGATCTAAAGTCCTATTTTTAAAAAGTGGCTAAAAGGGGGGGGGCAGGGAGGCAGGGAGAGACAGAGAGAGAGACAGAGAGAGAGAGAGAGAGAGACTGCAGAAATGTCAGACTTCAGAGCTGGGGTTTATGGTTTGGCCATACTGATCTGGTAGGGGAAGATTTATAAAATTAATTGAATTGGCAGATAACCCCTTCCCCCTGAGGACAAAAAGTATTTTCATGTTCTGCAAGGATACAAGTGAAAGCTGGAATTCAAAGACAGACTTGTTAGTCTGGATCAGTATGCTAGGGCAAGAAGACTGTGCTAGTTTTGACAGAAAGGGACTTTGACAATCTGATTATATGAAAATGATATACTTTATTGACTTGTCAAAATACTTACTGCATGTTATACTTTGAGCTGTGCCTTTCCCATCTTATTGGACTACAACTCCTATCACCACTGCCCTTTTGTCTTGATTGTGGAGTATGTGTGTATGTGTATGTGTATGTGTGTGTGTGTGTGTGGTGGGGGTACACGTGAGAAGTAGTTACAGAGATGCTCTTTGCTTCTTGTTCTGGCTTGGAAAATCACCATACTCATATAATTGTACTGTAACTCTCATCCCACTCTGTCCTCAGTAAGCATGTAGCACTGTATTCTCTGGGGGAATCCATATTTTCTCTGCTCTGAAATCCCATCTAACAACTTCACTGTACTGAGGTCCTCCTTCCATACAGTAGCCTTTTTATGCCTCGTCTGAAAGCTCTTTAACTCTTCTGGCTACAAGCAAGCAGGCTAGATGAAATATTCTTTATCAGGTCTCATTAAGTAGGCAAGAAGGAATAATCCCCTCACTTCATCACTTCCAAGATGGTGTCTCCATGGACCAGGATCCTCCGGGAGCAGCCTAAAGTATCCTGGCCCCAGAGCTGCCCCAATCTCCTCTGTTACCTATGCTACTCTGTTCTGCCTCCAGGAGGCTGTTGCACATGTGTACTGTTGTGCCATTCACCATGGGGGCATGTCACTTTGCTCTGAATTCAGAATGAGGCACCCAGCCTCGATCACTTGTCTACAGGCTTCATTCTAACCAAAAAGCAAGTGATGTATGTCAGCAGCCACTGTGTTGGGCAGCACAGTGGGGCATGTTTTAAACAGTTTTTAATAATAATAATAATAATAATAATAATAATAATAATAATAATAATAATAATAATTTATACCCCACCCCTTTGAAATCAATCGAGGTGGCTTACAATAAAAATGCAATACAACAGTAAAAACAAATTATATCCCACCCACCCCTTAAAAAGTTATTAAATCTGTTACAAGTTAAAAATGGACAAAATTAAAACAACACTCATAAAATACAATAAGACAACAAAGGACAGCGGCAATATAATAAATGGTTAAAACACAAGATTCAGAGCAAATATAGTCAGCCCTTCATATTAGTGGGATAGCCATCCACTGATTGGACATCCACGGATGGCCTTGCTCCATTATCATCAATGGCAGCACATGCACACAGCCACACCAGTGCAGTGATGTGCACATCGGTGTCCATTGACAGTAATGATACTTGAAATCCTGCTTTTTGTTTGGTATCCATGGGGGGTGGGCGGAGTTTGGAACCAAATCCCCACTGATATGGAGAGCTGACTGTAGTGATATTTTAAAAGTCCATTTTAAGAGTGGTATAACCTGGGTTTGGCATTGAATGGGCTGGACCTCATCTGGACTGTTCACATCAGACTTGGGGATTGGGCCCTATGTTGTCCAGACTGTCCACCAAGAGGACTGGGGGAATGCTGTCCATGCAGACAAGGTCTTGATCTGGGATCCTAGCCTTTTTAGCTAGTATTTCTGTCTTAATATCTATGCAAGAAAACTGTGTGTCTGTGTGTGAATGACAAGCTGTGAGCAACTGTGGTTGATCTTTAATGACTTCACCAGGACTTTCCCCATGACATTCCCAGGGCTCAACCCTAGGATTTAGGGCTTGGCTTGGAAGGGCCCGGGATGATCCCGAGCCGGCAACCCTTTTCCTGGTAGTTAATTTCAGCCTCCCTGGAGCAATGGTAGAAATATGATAATAAAATTTGGAACTGAGAATTCTTTCTATAAAGGTTCTCTGAAGACAAAATACAAAGTACCTGAGGTGCCAATAATGTACAATCCCTCTAGATTCGCTGACTTCCCATTTGCAGTTTTGAATTTCTGTGGATGGGAAGCCAGGAGGGACAAAATTGCATGTGTACCTGTGACATGCACACAGCCTGTGTGCAGGGCCCCACAGCTATTACAAACAACGGGGCTCCAATATTTGTGGTTTTTCCAATTCACTGGGGGGTGGGGGGCAGAACAATTGTGAATCATAAGGGACAACTCTATTTCATACATTCATAAAGACTCAAAAGTTCCATTCATGTTGGAGAGTTTTAATCTTGCTAATTAGCAGTTTGGCTGATAAATATTAAAATTAATGTAGATCAATGTTGGCGTTTGCTCATAACCTGATATCTTTTTCTTTCTTTCTTTCTTTCTTTCTTTCTTTCTTTCTTTCTTTCTTTCTTTCTTTCTTTCTTTCTTTCTTTCTTTCTTTCTTTCTTTCTTTCTTTCTTTCTTTCTTTTAATGCAATTTGCCATTTATTTAGTGAAAAATGCCAGCTGCTGGCTACATCTTCTTACATTTGTTACAATATATGCATTTTCTCCTCCCCTCTTCTTTTTGCTCACCCTGGAAAAGTACTGCAAACACACAAATCTGAAGGAAGATTTCAATTAATATAGAGAAATGATGTTTATTACTTTTTAATGCAAGGTTGAGCACAGTCTGATGACAAGTGTTCTTCATCTACAAACTGTATCTTCAAGTGCTTAATAATGAAAACTGATGTTTCTCCAGTTAAAAAGGACATCACTGAGGAAATAAGTGCCCCTTCACTTTGATTTTAGTTTGTTCCTAGTTCTCCTAGACCTCTCATTAGCAAGATACAAAGCTTTCATTGGGGCAGGAATGGGGAAAGTATGGTCTACAGCCTCCAAAATCCACTGGGAGATCTCAAAAGCCTGTCCAACTCTCCAGTTATTTTTTTAAAGCTACATTCCATGTTGTAATATACCTTACTGATTTGCTGAAAATACTTATTTCATGATATGCTTAGACATTTACCCCCAAATTTGCCTTCAAACTACTGACAAAGGGGTTTATGGTTCAGTTTGTTCACCCACAGAGATCTCTGAAAGAGTGAAAAATGCTGAAAGGCTCATCTGCATAATCCATCTTGACACTACTTTAACTGCCATGGTTCAATGCTATGAAATTCTGGGAACTGTATAGTTTTGTGAGACATTTTGCTTTCTCTGTCAGAGTGCTCTGGTGCCACAACAAACTACAGTTCCCAGAATTCCATAGCATTGAGCCATGGCAGTTAAAGTGATGTCAAGCTGGATTATTTCGGCAGTGCAGATGCAGCCCAGCTGTTACTTGGAAGTCTGATGTAACTTTGGGTTCAGTTAGACACACTGGGGCAGCTTGTGTGCAAAATAGTGGTGGCGTCAAGGGAACGAAAATTGGCTCTCCCTTCTGCACAGTTGCCCACCTCTGTGTTAGGGTTGTTACAGAGTGGCTTACGTTTGGACTTATGTTTGGGCCAGGAAGGTAGGGCTAGGAAGCTTAAAGGTTCTGGAGGGCAATCCCTTCCACTAGGACTCATTGTGGGCCATCCCACCCCCTTCAACAACAACAACAACAACAACAACAACAACAACAACAACAAAAATGGGCAAACATCTACTTCCCATTTCAATCCATACCTTCACCTGATTTAGCAGTGACAGTTCTAATTAATCCTTTGCCATTCCACTTTTTCAGCTGTTTTTTTAAAATTCCCAGTTGCTTTTTTTCTCCTCCCATTTCCCCCTTTGCCCTCAGCTTACTTCACTTGCTTCAAACTGAGTTCAGAGTGGAAAAGTAGTTTGCACTCAGTTAATTCAGATGGGGGAGAGGACAGGAGTGAGGTGAACTCTTGCCCTTCCCAGGAGGCTCAAGCAGAAGCAAACTTCTGCAGCCTTTCCTAGCTCATTTCTTCTTCTTCATTTATAACTGTTGCCATTTTGACCATGCCCTGATATTGTTTGGCCACAAGTGTCCAAGTTCTCACTTGTGAAATGTTGACGGGTATGTCTACTCCTTTCCTCCTATTTTCATGTTCTACAGGCATACAATGCAATTTTATGCTATACTTTCTGAAGGCTTCTAGGAACGTGGCTTTCTATTTTGAAAATGTAAACTTTGGGGGGTTGGGGGAGAGACTCTGGGATGCTGCAAAAGCAACTGGTAGGGATGACATGCTATTCATGGGTTCCATGTTGCCCATCCCTGTGCCATCAACAGTCAGTGTTGATCTCTTGGCTATTGCTTGGACCTGCTGTTCTTGAAAGAGAGTGGAGATTATTGCATTGACAAATGCTGCCACAATAGACTCGGGATTGTAAAGATGAAACTGGATTTTATTGCACATACTGGTGGCCAGGCGAGTGCAACACATCTGCATCCCAGATCTCAGCCACGTTTATCCCACAGCTTTTCAAAAATGGCAGATTCCAGTTTTTGAAAATCAGCCATCCATATAAGCATGGCTGAGGTCTGGGATGCAGACAGGTTGCACTTGCCTGGACATAGGTGCTTGCGATAAAATCCAGTTTCGTCTTTACAATCCCGAATCTATCACAGCAGCATTTGTCAATGTGATAATCTCCGTTATGACTGTGAAGGAGCACGTGCTTCTAGTACAGTGATTCCCAAACTTCAATGCTCCAGGTGTTTTGGCCTTCAACTACCAGAAGCCCCACCTAGCTTGGCCAACAGCATGGAATTTTAGGAGCTGAAGTCTAAAACATCTGGAGGACCAAGGTTTGGGAACCACTGTTCTAGTAGCTTTAGTGGCACCATGTTCAGTCAGTATTGAGATGGTAGCAAGGCAGCTCCCCACCCTGATAAAGATGTGTTTCAACTTTTTATAGCAAGGGTGGGGGATCTGTGGGGCTCCAGATTGAACTACTACTCTCCTCATCTTTCAAAAAAAGGGAAAGTTGGCAGAGAGAGATGGGCATTAGAGTCTGACATCTAGAGGCCTTCATGGGTGTTAGGTCAGGACTGTCCCAGGCTCTGAGATTTCAATACCAAAGCCTGAGATCACCACATAATCCCTTATTAAGTCACAGAAGGTGGGCTTTTGTGATGTCTCTAAGCATGATACTTTAAGCCTCAACCACACTTGTACAGAGTATGTGATTCAAATAAAAACACAATAATTTATGCACACACACACACTTCATGACAATGTCCTCACTGAGATTCCTTCACTCATTGGACTGGAGAAGAAGGTCTAGCCTTGAATCTCAGGGATACACCCTGAGATCTAGTAACACTAGTCATGTTCTCCAGCTCTGCTCTACAGTTAAAGGGAGAAAACCTTTAGCTCAAATTTGCCAGGACCAGAAAACCACAATTAAATAAAACAGAGGTATGAAGTGATATCAAAACATCCCAAAACACATCATACACAAGCATATAGAAAAAGGGTTTTATTGGTTATTGTCAGAAAGCGAGGACAGTTTAAGATGGCTGGGGCTGGAGTTCCAAATAAGGTGCTCATTTTTGCCTGTGTTTGTGCTCCTGCATTGCAGGGCTGGCTTTGCACTGCAGCAGATCAAGTCAGATCACTGCAGCCTTCCCTGGGACTAGAGGAAATCCCTTTCAGGCCCAAGGGAGAAGCTGGATCTGGTCAAGCTCCCTGTCAGGCTCCTAGACACAGAGGCAGCAACACCGATATGCCACTTGTCTTTCAATAGCTGGGAAATGGGACCAAAGTAGGCAGTCAATACTGTCATCCTTTGGGGATGGTGCAGGAGAGATCCATTGCTTTCTTCTCCTTAGGATCATTCCTCAAATCACAGCACTGTGTGTGTGTGTGTGAGAGAGAGAGAGAGAGAGAGCGCACGCATGCATACACACGCGCACACACACATACTGCTAGAAATGACAGCTATGGAGGGCTCTGGAGCCTTTGTTTCAATTGCATATCCTCCAGTTAGCAGAGGAAGGGCCAGCCTGGGGGTGGAGTTGGGGTGGGATGACTGCACACTGGCTGGCCCAACACCACCATCATGTTGCATGCCTGACCACACAGTGTGCAGCATCAGGATATCCCTTTGGCACAGTGTGCACACACGCTGCTCCAAAGGGGTGCAAAAGAGCCACAGCGGCAGCTCTAAGAGAAGCTTTTTGCCACTTTCTAAAGGAGTGGCATTTGCCAGCTCTTTTTGGAGTGGCAAAAAGGAGGATTGGGGCCATGGCATGTGGTTGCCATAGCCCTGATCTGGCACTCCCAGGGTTGGCACAGAGCTGCCCCTTAGGGGCCATCTGCATCAGCCCGAAGTCCCAATTAATCCTCCATTTCCCCAATTTTTCAGTTGTTTTTAAAATGTCCTAGTTTCTCTCTCCTCCTCTGACTTTCTCCTTTTGTCCTCAGCTTACTTCAGTTGATGCAAACTAGTTTCAGGCTGCACTTGTCTTGGTTTTCATCAGTGAAATATTGGAGATTATGCAGTTGCATCATTGATAGTTCAACCTGGCCTGAAGGTCTTCCTAAACAAGATTATTGTCTGTACATCTAAAGGCTCATTGATGGGGGGGGGGGGGAGATATCAATGACAACGATAATTATTGCTATTATTTCAGTTTCAGTGTACCAAGTGTCACAGTCTGAGCTTTTGTGTCATCAGTGATTTCAATTCTATCTAAGAATCTAGGAATCATTGAGTTATCTCTGGCATGCTTTAAGTAGCGCTACTTTTTGTAATTGGGCTCCTGTGATCCTGTCTATGGGGAATTCATTCAGATGTGTTTCCAGTCGATTTTGGAATTGCTTCCAGATCACTTCTGTCCACTGGAACCCAGCTGTTTCCTTTTCCCAGAGTGCTGGCTTCCAGTTTGTAGGTCTTTACATTTCATAACATTTTTCTTCTCTTTGGACGTTATCACACGTGGGCCACAAAGCGATAAGAAAGCGAAATAAGAATAA
>CM034703.1:122817292-122830261 GCA_020142125.1 Phrynosoma platyrhinos
TGGACTCAAGCTGCATTATTTCTGGCAGTCTGTAAAGGCCCTATGACAGTATTCTATTCAACATCTGATAGTTGGGCATTCTTTCAATATTATTCCATTTTTATTTTCTTAAAGCTATTACACTCTTTTCTCCCCACTTTTGTGAGAAATATTTAGTTATTAATTACTATTCTTTTTCATATCTGTTTCTTCTTTGATCCCTCAACAGGCATGTTAGTTTATCTAGTTCCATTACATCATATAGTTTAATCAACCATTCATTTAAAATAGTTTCTTCTTTACTTCTCCATTTCCTTGATAGAACAGATCTTGCTGCTGATATCATATAAAAGATAATCTTGCCAACTTTGCTCTCTATTTCTTCATTGACCATCCCTAAGGGATATGTGGTAGGTTCCATATTCATCTTAATACCTAAGATTTTTCCCCAGTATGTATTTGTTTCCAATTTGCACTCCCACCACATATGCATTAATGTACCTTGAGCTTCCCAGCAGTTCCAGCATTCATTTTTGCTATTTTTGTATATTTTTGATATTTTCTCTGGAGTTAGGTACCATCTATATTGTATTTTATAATAATTTTCTTTTATATCATAGTTTAATGTATATTTTAATCTTTTTTTTTCAATTCTTCTCCCAATCTTTTAAAAATATGGGTTTACCAAAATCATGTGCCCAGTTGATCATATGTTTTAAACAGAGGCTGCATGGCCATCTGTTGGGGATGGTTGGATTTGAGTTCCTGCATGGCTGGGGGTTGGACTGGATGGCCGTTGTAGTCTCTTCCAACTCTATGATTCTATGATATATTGTTTTACTGTTTCCTCTTCCATTTCCAGATTCAGCCGCATTTTGTAGAGTCTTGAGATTATATATTGTGTATCATGAAGCATCAATTTTCCAAATTCAGTTTCTTCCTTTTCTATCTGATTTAATTTTTCATCCATTTTGAATCTCTCTGTGATTTGTTTGTAGAGGAACCAATTACATTTTAGATCTTCATTTAACAGTTTGGCCATTGTTTTCATTCTATAGTTTCCTCTTTCCAATGTTAATAATTCATTATATGTAACTCATTCTCCTTCTTTCATTCTTTCTCTTCTGTAGAAAGCCTCATTTACTGATGTCCATTTTGGAATCTTTTGTATGAATATTGTTTTATATTTCTACCATACCCTCAATAGTGATTCTCTTATGTAATGATTATTAAATTCTTTGCTTACTTTAACCTTATCATATATCAGGTATGAGTGCCAGCTAGATAGGATATCGTAACCTTCTAACTGTAAGAGTCTTTCATCGTTAATTTTGACCCATTCTCTGATCCAATCCAGACAGCAAGCATGATAATCTATTTTTAAATTCAGAATACTAAGTCCACCTCTTTCTTTACTGTCTTGCATGATTTTCATTTTTATTCTGGGTTACTTTTGGTTCCAGATGAATGTAGACAAATCTTTTCCCCATTCTTTAAAGGGTATATTGTTAGTTATAATCGGTAAAGATTGGAAGAGAAATAACATATTTGATGTCACATTCATTTTGGTATTTGATATTCTTCCTAACCAAGAAAGATTCATGTTGGACCATCTTTGTAAATCTCTTATCTCCTGCCATATACTACTGCAGTTGTTTTTGTATAGTTCTGAATTTTTTTGTTGTAAGATGAATCCCCAAATATTTTATCTTTTTCTTTATTTCAGAGCCTGATAATTGTTGAAGTTTATCTTTTTCAATCTTTGTCATATTCATTACTAACACATTTGTCTTCTTTTTGTTTATTTTCAAGCCTGCATATTTACCATATTTGTTAATTGTTTCCAATAAAGGGAGAATACTCTCCAATGGGTTAGATAAGGTTACTGCCATGTCATCCTCATATGCCTTTATTTTGTATTCATTTTTTAAAATCTTTGTTCCAGTAATTGATTCTTCTGTTCTAATTTTATTATTAAGTGCCTTTAACACTGTAACAAACAAAAGAGGGGACAAAGGACAACCTTGTCTAGTTCCTTTTTGAATCTGGCAAATTTCTTTTTTTTTCTCCATTTATTAGTATTCTAACCTCCTTTTTTTTTTTTTTAATAAATCACTGTTATCCAGTTCAGAAAGTTTGGGCCTATTTCCATTTTTTAAATGTCTCTATTAAGAATTCCCAGTTGACATTATCAAAGGCCTTCTCTGCATCCAAGAGTATTAATGCTGCTTGCTTGTCTGGCCTTTTTTTTGTGATATTCTATGATGTTGATTATATTTCTTATATTTTCTTTCATATGTCTGTTAGGTAGAAAACCAGTTTGATCTTTGTTTATCAAATTAGTTAATATTTTCTTGAGTCTTTCTGCCAATACTGACATGTAAATTTTATAATCCGTATTGAGTAATGTGATTGATCTGAAATTTTTAACATATGGTACCTCCTTATCCTCTTTTGGAATTAAAGTTATATATGATGTTTTCCAAGTTTCTGGTGTCTCACCTTCTAGAATTGCATTCATTGTCATTTGTAATGGGGCAGCTATTTCATGAATTTTTTTATAGTATAAACTGGGAATCCATCAGGGCTCAGTGTCTTTCCAGTTTTTGCTCTTTTTATTGCCTGAATTGTTTCCATAAGTGTAATTTTTAAATTTAATTCTTACTGTTGTTCTTCATTTATTATCTGTACTATTTGTTTATCAATAAATTCTTTAATTTCTTCTTTCATAATTGTTTTTGTGAAAATAGTTCTTTGAAGTATCTGTGAAATAGTTGTTGATTTATTGGTGTGGTGTGCTTAGAACGCAGCAGAGCTAGGGAAACTTCTTCCTCCATCAGCCTTCTCATGCTAAAAGCATGCAGACAAATCATGTAGGTCCAAAGTAGAGCTTTATTGTTTCATAAAATAAAAATAAGCAAAGAAAAATATACAGTCCACCATAGGATCACATCTTGCTGATGTGTAGAACAGAAGAGTTACAGATCCATGTTTCCAGATCCAGAAGTTACATTTTAAAAGCAATATAAACATATTATAGTCCAGAAATTAACTCCATGGTTAAATCCATTGCGATCACAAACTTACAAGAAGAATGCAAGAAATATAAACAATTCTAGACAAAGGGATTTCTTGGCTGCCCTTACTCCACCTTCTGGGTGTTAACCTTATGCTGATTGGATGTGGCCTGTATGATGTGTTCTAACCCAGCCCCTTGCTGTCCATCATCCACCCATGTGACTCATATTGTTTTGAATTTCACTATCTGTGTTCCCAGCTAAAACTGCTCATGTTATGACTCTCTCTGGCCATCTGGACCATGTTGTCTTTGTTTGTCTACTCTAGATGTTGTTCCCATGAGGAAAATTCCACACACACATCTCTACATTTCACCTTTGATTGTATTACCCATCCATATTCTTACAATATTTTTTTTTTATTTGATTTTGCTCTGTAAATATTTTTCCTCCTTCTTTTATTTTCCAAATTGGTTTTTTCTCTGTTCTTTTTTAATTTCCAAGCAAGCCATTTTCCAAGTGTGTTGGCAAATTCAAATTGTTTTTGTTTTGCATACCTGACTTTTTTCTCCATCTCTTCTACCATTATTATTAACATTTTTTTTGCATTATTAACAGTTGCTCCATTTTTTCTCCTCTTTTTCTCTTCTCTGCATTTTTTTAAATAAAGAAGCCATGCATCACTGCTTTCGACATGTCCCACACTATCTGAGGTTTCACTTTTTATTTAGATTTTTCTTGAAAAAATAATTCTGAGTTTCTTTCTGCTTGCTTTAATACTTCTTCATCCTTTAATAGCAATTCATTCAGATGCCAATTAAATTTTCTTGATCTATTTTGGATTTCCATTGTTATTGGGTTATGATCTGACATGGTTTTTGGTAGAATGTCCATTTTGTTGCTCTTAGGGGTGAATGAAGTTGATATCAGAAACATATCTATCCTTGACCGTGACCTGTGCCTTTCCAAATAGAATGTATAGTCCTTTATTTCCTTGTTTTATTCTCCAGATATGCATTAGTGACAACAACTCTTTCATATCAAAGAAGGATCTACTCCAGATTTCAAGGGGGCATTGGCAAAATGGTGGATACTTCCTTCTGTTGTCATGCCCTGACAGACTTACCTATTAGTGCTGGCAGGCAGCAGCAATGGCAGCAGTTCTTTGAGAATTGCCAAGCTGAGGAAAGGGCCATAGTACTTACATTTTCCACAATGCACTAATGTGATGTGATAACTGGGGACATTACAAGTAATCAAAATGGTAGGTGGAGGAAATGTGGTGAAGTTTCTTTCTTTGGAAGTTTTTAAACAGATGGTGGGTGGCCATCTGTCATTTGATTGTGTATTCCTCTACAGTAGGGAGTTGGATTGGATGGCCCCTGAGATCTCTTCTAACTCTATAATTCTTTGACTCTTGGCATACATTGCACGTGGGCCCCACTAAGATGTTGAGGCCCTAGAAGCTGCCCAGAGATGCCAATTGTAGACACCAGCCCTGAACAATAGTACATGTGAAACACAGACTCCAAGATGTGAAAGAAAGGCACTACCACCAAGAGGCCCTTCCCTAGCTGTACCTCTGTCTTGTCTGGATGGAGCCTCAGTTTGTAAACCTTCATCCAGTCTATTATTATAGCCAAGCACTGATTTGGCATGGTTAGAGGAGATTATCACATGAGAGCCAATTCAGCAGCAATTGCACTAGTGAAAAAAAAAAAGGGAACAGTATCACTCAGTATTTTCACAGTGTTGTTCTCTCATGCGAAAGCGCAAAAAATATCGCGATTGGTTTTTGCACATACCAGGGAATGAATCAATATTATTTGGGAATTAGTTGTTGTGCACATGTGTTTCAATTTTGAATTTCCTGGGATGCTTCATGCAGCTCTTTAAATGTTAAATATCCCTGGCAGCCACTTCAAAAATGAGCGATCCCCAGCTGGTTCCCTTTAAAAATTAAATGTCTCCGGCTGCAGCCCACAGTTGCAGCTGCTTCAGTGAAAGTTCCCCGGCTGGTTCCCTTTAACTTTTACATGTTCGTGGCTGCTGCACGCAGCCACTTTGACTTTGAAAGATCCCTGGCCAGTGCTGCCCCTTTAAAATGTCTAGGTTTCTTTGCCTATACCACAATTGAAGCACAATTAGCTTTCACACCCTGCTAATCATGCTTCAGTCGTGGAATTAAGAAGGTTATTCAGGGATATCCTGTGAATAGTTTGTTACCTCTCTTTTAATTCCTGGCTTTTTCTGGGATAATGCCTGATTGAGCGTAATGTCATCTGAAAATCTGATGCACAATCGCACAATTATCCCAGGATTTTGCCTTTTTTACCCCCTTCCCCCCCATGTGGTAATCTCCAGAATCTCACCTCAGAATGATAAAGGAGAGAAATAGGGCTGGGTGTTATAAGAGGATTTAGGACACAACACTTTAAAATCCCTGGTTGAATTTTGTAGTTTCAAATCCCTTGTTGAATTTTGTGGTTTAAAATCCCTGGTTGAATTTTGTGGTTTCATCTAGAACAGTAGTTCTCAAACTTTGATCCTCCAGGTGACTTTGTCATGGCCTGCCCTGGGGCTGATAAGGAGTGGGACTCTGAGTCTGATGCAGAACAGACTTGGGGTGCCAGGAGGTTCAGGGGAGTAACCTGGGCTGGGGAATTCCCCTGTAGCCTCAGAGGACAAGCAGGACTCAGAAGAGAAAGAGACAGATTGTACCATGCCAATCCCAGGGCCTGCACTCATCCCAGTTAGAGGCCAAGAGGATGGCTATTCAACAAGAGATGAGGCATGTTGATACTCCTTAAAAGGGGCTAGCTGCTTCACATCAGTGTGGTTGACCACCCGTCCTGGATATGCTACTATTGTGTTTCTTGCTTGTGAACCCTCATAACTCAGATTGGACTCAGGCTACTAGACCCCCGGAAAGGAATTTTGGACTACGGTTTTGCTTCCCCCCCCGGCTTAACTAGTCTTCAAAGGGGGAGGGTGCAGACTGCCAGAAATAGTGCAAATTGAGTCCACTTTTAGGGTTAGGGTTAGGGAATCATGGAGACTGTATTTTATTGTAGCACCAGAGTTCTCTGACAGAGAAGGCTCAATGTCTCAGAAAAAAACAATTCCCATGATTCCCTAGCACTAACCCTAACCCTAAAAGTGGACTCAATTTGCACTATTTCTGGCAGTCTGCAACCCCCCTAAAGTGTGTAAGTTTTGCCTATTCCCTGCTGGCATTCTTGCTTTGACCTCCTGCTCCCTGCTCGCTGTCAGCTAAAGTAAACAGGACAGACATCAGTTCCCAGAAGCCTCAGTCACCATGGCCAAGAGCCAAGAATTCTGGGAGTTGAAGTCCAAAACACACAGAGGACCAAAGTTTGGGTACCACTGATCTGTAAGTAATAACATAAGGGGGAAAGGGAGAATCCTCCTCTTCCTCTTCTTCTCTTTTCTCAAAATTTGCACTCAAAAATATAAGAAATATCAATATTAATAGAATTAAACTATTAATAATATAAAAATATTAAAACAGATACTCAAAAAGTATAAGAAGCAGTGAAAACAGTACAGTTTAAATCAAAATACAGTTGGCCCTCAGTATCCATGGGGATCTGTTCTGGATCCCCACCCCCGCAGATACCAAAATCTGTGGATGCTCAAGTTCCATTGTCCCCAGTGGCAGTGTTTGCATGTAACCATGCCTCCATTAGGGACAATGGGACTTCAATGGTGGCATGTGCATGTGGCCATGCTGCCATTAGGGACAGCCCCCATTGTCTCCAGTGGTGGCACATGCATGCATCTGCAACACCATTAGGGACAACAGGGGCTATCCCTAATGGTGGTGTGGCTGCATGCACATGCCACCTCTGGGGACAGTGGGGGCTGTCCCTAATGGCAGTGTGGCCACGTGCACACGCCACCATTGGGGACAACATGGGCTTTCCATCTGTGGATGCTTGAATCTGTGGATGACAAGTTCGTGGGTACCAAGGGTTGACTTTATCACCCTCTTACTACCCCTTACCTTAAAAGTCCTCAGTTTTAAAAGCTTGGTTCAATAAAAAATAAAAGTGGAAGGTTAGCAGGAAGGGGGGCATTCCTAGCTCCCCAGGGAGGGAGTTCCAGAGCCAAGGGCAAACCACTAAAACCTATCTCAATCTGTGAATGTGTGGGGACTGACATAAGAGCCTGTCCTGAGGATCTCAGGGTCTGGGCAGACTCATACAAAGAGATCCATCTAGGAACTTACAAATGTATATGCTGGAAAGTTTCCATCTTTTGAAAATGGCTATTTAAGCAGCAAAAACAAAAAGCCAATTAAAAAAACAACAACAAAGACACCAAACCAAAACCAAAACAAAGGTCCCCCTGCTCGACTCCAGCAGTCTCTCCAGAAGGATTCCATGGAATATGGTGCCTCCTACATTTCCCTCCCAGCAATTCATGTTAGTGTTAGCAACCTTTGCAAGCCTATATTAATAATTGTAAGATTGCAAGTTTCTCTTCAGGAGTTTGGACACAGTATATATTTATGGTGACTTCTTGTTTGTTAGATTTTTACCTCACATTCTCTTTTCCTTCATAACCTGAAGCCGTTTTCTCTTCTTCCCTAATACTGGATCAGATACTCAAGATACAAGGTGACCACTATACTAGATAAGTGAGTGTGTTTAGTATTGGGTTCAATTTGGTATTATGTGACCGATTCTCCTAATTAATTCTTGAATGAAAATACATCCAGACAGATATGAAAAACAAAATAGTAAAGATCAGTTTACTTGGTAAAGATCAGTAAAGATTAGTTTATTAGGTCAGTTAAACATTTAGCATGATGTTGGCTACACGCACACACACACACACACACCCAATATAACACTTTAGTTAAAACAAAAGAACACTTTTCATTGAATTCTTTTCACACACTCAGTTCCCATCAAATGGATTCCAATCTGGTGTTCACCAGCCCTGTCTCTCATTCTGGTGCAGATAACACCATACTACTTGATGAAAATAGCAAAAATTGGAACAACCGTTGATAAAAATTAAGGAAGAAGGTACAAAAACATGGTTACAGTTTGAAAATAAGAAAACAAAAATAATGACCACAGGTTACTGATATTACTTTAAAAAAAGATTCTGAAATAGTTCAAGATTTTCTATGCTTTGGCTTACTCGATCAGAATGGTGACTGTACTCAAGAAATCAGAAGAACACTAGGACTTGGACAGCTATGAATGAACTAGATAAGATGCTCAAGCATGAAGATATATAATTTAACACCAATGTCAGAATCATCCTTACCAATTTCTAGGTATGATGTGAAAGCTGGATAGTGAAGAAAGCTGTCAGGAAGAAAATTTGAAGTGTAGTAGAGGAGAATTTTACAGAAACCATTGACTGCTAAAAAGACAAGTTAATGGGTCAGAGGGTGAATCAGGACTGAACTCTAACTAGAAACCAAGATGAGTAAACTGAGGCTGTTGAACTTTGGACACATGGGACAACATGACTAATTGGAAAAGACAGTTTTGCTTGGTAAAGTGGCAGGTAGTAGGAACAGAGGGAGACCACACTACAAGTGGATTGATCAATCAAGGAAGCCATAGTTCTGAGTTTGCAAGACCTGAGCAGGAGAGTTGTTGACTGGGGATCTTGGAAGTCTCTCATTCATAGGCTCGCCATATGTTTGACTTGATGCCAAATAAAAGCAGCAATCTCTAACTGTCCCTTTCAAGATTTAATCCATTCCAATCTGCTCTTGACCTCTCTTTATTTCTAACTGGCTTGGTGTGACTGTTCAGTAGAAGACCGCTAGTTTTATATAATTTTCTCCATACCCCCTTGTTCTGAAGGCTGGTTGGCTTTACTCAGGCCATGGGGATTAACATTTTAAGCCTTCTTCACATACTGAATGTCTCCACAGCTGAGCGTGGTACATTATAGGCTGCTGTGTGCTTCCACAATAACATGGAAGCAAGCATGCGATGCCATGCAGTGCCTTTACATTCATGTGTCTGTTTAATGTTTAGCTGCCAAGGGCTAGATTGAGTGCTGTTGGTTGGTAAGCAAGGTGGATTGGGCAGGTATGGGGACATGTGAGGGGAAAAGACCCTTATCAAGCATGCAAGGAGGAATTGTGAGTTGTAGCTGGGAAGTGGAGCTGGTAGGGTGGAAAAGATTATAAGAGGGAACCATGATAGAGCTTTGGTGGTTTAAGGACTATGGGCTTTTACAGACTGCCAGAAATAATGCAGCTTGAGGCCACTTTAACTGTCCTGGCTCAGTGCTAGGGAATCATGGGAATTATATTCTTTTTCCTGGGACATTGAGCCTTCTCTGTCAGAGAGCTCTGGTGCCACAATAAACTACAGTTCCTATGATTCCTTATCACTGAGCCAGGACAGTTAAAGTGGCCTCAAGCTGCATTATTTCTGGCAGGCCCTATGTTTCCGTTGTTTTCTCTCTCTCTAGCTTGCCCTTTATTTTCAGTGGTGTCATAGAATGGAACATGGCCTGCTTTTTTATCTTGTAGTGAATTGGGAAAGGTTTGGAATATAGGTCCTCTGTTTGGCTCTCTTCCCTGACTAAAGAGGGGGAAAATGAGGCCAGGAAAACAAGGCACAGGTTTCTGGTTTTGTTTAAGTCCTAGGATTCCCTGTGTGTGCTATTTTTATCAGAGATGCCTCAAAGGGTAGATTAATTCTGGTCTAGTGAGCTGTGAAGCCTGATTTCAGAAATGCAGATTTAGTTGCAAAAGGCCAGCCAGAGCTTGGAGATTTTATTCTAATTGCCCACCATTTCTTGAAGACAAAAGTAAACATATCATCCTGGCTCTGGAAAATAGCAGGGGAATAGAACTCTCCTGCCCATCTGGCTTCAGCATCCTGTCCAGGACACAGAGGGACAACACAACATAAGTTTTGTACACTGGCAAAAATACAGGCAGAGTGAGGAGGAGAAAGACAGCCCAAAATCTCTGACTGAGTTCTGCTAGTGGCACAAAGTTTGTGGTGTAGTGGAGCCAGGTCACACAGAGTGGGACCTCCAGTATTTTTGGATGAGAAGAGAAGATGACATTAACAGCTACCCATCTTGGGACTTCCTTATCTACCCAGAATTTAACTGCAAACTATATTTGGAATATGTGGTGTTCCCCAAAACCAACATATTGTTTTGAGATACCCCTGTTGAAAGCAAAGTGTTTATGGATGTGAAGTCATAGACTTTCATGGCCGGCATCCTGGAAGCAAGCCCTGGAAACCGAAAAAGCCCACAACTTGGATGACACTTTCACCAATACATGGATGACACTTTCACCATTCGGACCCATGGAGAAGAAGATCTGGCTGTGTTCCTGAACCACCTGAACAACATCCACCTGAACAACATCCACCTGAACATCCAATTCACTATGGAAAAAGAAAAGGGAGGAACACTGCCATTCCTGGATGTGAATCTTAAGATCCTTGGAGGAGAGTTTTCTCTCAGCCTCACCATCTTCTTCTTAGTGTTTGTTCCCAGGTTATGGAGTTCCCTCCCATGGGAAGGTAGGCAGGTCCCCTCACTATTCTCTTTTTGCCAGCAAGTGAAGACAACTTCTTTATTTAAGGAGGCATTTGATGATTAACACTTTGTGCAGAAGGGTTTCTAGTGGGGGACATATGTTGCATTTTTATCATCATTGTTGTGCCTTTTAAACAATACAAATAAATAAGCAGAGCTTTCCAAATTGCTAAGCCTATTTTGGGGATAGGATTCAGAACTTTGGCTAGCTCCATTAAAATTCAGATTAAAACCCAGAGCCAATTCACCACTCACTGATGTATAAGCCAGCAATTGCCACTGCTGAGTAGTTAGCCTGCACATCATTTTTGAGCCCAGCTAAGGAAGAGTAGGCTTTTTGCTTGCAAGTATGTGCAGAGTTTTCTTATGAAGTGGCTGCCCAGCTTGCTGGTTTTTTTTTTTTTTTACTCCTAATAGCTGATTAATTTTCTGTTTTGTCCAGTGCCATACAACTGGTCTGATTATAGAACCAATGGCCAAATTTCCTTTTTGCAAAACCACAAACACTGTCTCAAAAATCTGTTGCTGTTGCTTATCCATCATGACAAATAAGCAGTTTTCACTCATGAAGCCTGGTTGAAAGAAATGAATGTTGTTAACTGCCCTTGAGTCAGTCCCAACTCATGGTGACCCTATGGATGATACATCTCCAACCCCACCCTCCAGTGCTGTGCTTAAGTATTGTAAATTCATGCTCATGACCTCCCTAACTGAGTCTATCCATCTGGTGTGTGGTCTGCCTCTCTTTCAATTGCCCTCAACCTTTCCTAGTATCATTGTCTTTTCTAATGAGTTGTGCCTTCAATTGATGTGGCCAAAATACAACAACCTCAATTTAGTAATCTTGGCTTCCAGGGAGAGTTCTGGCTTGATCTGTTTTAAGACTCATTTATTTGTCTTTTTGGCTTTCCACAGTATCCTCACCAATCCTCTTCAGCAACACATCTCAGATGTGTTGATTTTTTTTCTTATCCACTTTTTTTTTACTGTCCATTTCTCACATCCATATATGGTGATGGGGAATACTAGGATTTGGGTAATTCTGACTTTGGTGCTCAGTTGTATAGCTTTGCTCTTTCAGATTTTTTCTAGTTCTTTCATCATTGCCCATGAATTTACCATCCAAGAATGCACATGGAGCACAGGCTTGTTTGAAATTTCTCCATCATCAAAATCTCCTGAGATGTGGAAAGTCCACACATCAGACACATGCCTCTATCTTGATACATTAACATTCCACCTTTCCCCCAACCAGAGACTGCATCCCAAATGCATTGTTAGGTGGCATAGGCTTGTGGAGGGCTGTACCATATCTGAGCCTGAACATTTATCTTCCACAAAATGACTGGCATTTGCATTTGCAGGTCAATTGGCTTGCCAAGCTAACTTGCATTTATGGTTCTACTTTCATGGTCCAATGACAGAATATTGCTTAGCTAGAGGACAGTGATGTTGTATAAAGATGGTTTGGTCTCAGTTATCTATATAGAATACTCTTGGTGCCTGTGGACGTTATCACACATGGGCCAGAAAGTGATAATAAAGTGGAAATGAGGCATTCCAAAAATAAACGGAAAATAAACCTTGATTCCACAAATGGCTTTCACACGTAATTACCTTAATTGCGAAATTAAAGTAAGCACATTTAACATTCACACACAAGTGAGGAAAGCCTTTAAATGAACTAGAAATGAATGTCTTGCACATGCGCAGATAGAGGAATGCTTGCTGGAACAATAGGAAAAGCAGGGAAATGCTCCCAAATTTGCATTTGCTTTTCACATTACGGTAAATGCGAAATTACCTTAATTTTGCATTTGCATTTCCTCCAAACAACCGAATTTCAAAAGATCTCGGTTAACATCAGTTTCTGTCCACTTTCTGTCCAGTTTCTGTGTGACGTTGTGTGCAAACGCGGGACACAAATCCAGTTTCTGTTTGGGATTTGTGTGGATTAACCAGCAGATTTGCCCCCGTGTGATAACGTCCTTAGTCATGCACAACTTGCCATATAAAAGTAGTTGGACATTTGTTTCCTAAGGGGAGATGTTCATATCTGTTCCTTGAGCTTGTTTGGAGGTTCTAGCAGGGGAGCGCAGCTATCGTATACCCTTGACCGAAGAACGGTACACTCCTTCTAACTGGGATGGTCGTCCTCTTCCACCGAGCGTGCAGCTTCGGGAGGGACGCACATGGAGCGGTGAGGGAGGAAGGGGACACCCGCCTAGCCAGCCAGATCAGCCGAATCAACCCTGGCGATCAATGGGGTGACAGATGTCGCAGCCAGATCGCCCTCACATCCACTATTGATCAAGCAATGATATTGCATTACCTTATAGAAAAATACCTTCATTATGGGCAACCTCTATATGTGGCATTTATAGATTTTAAGTCTGCTTTTGATTCA
>CM034703.1:122839162-122856254 GCA_020142125.1 Phrynosoma platyrhinos
GTCAAAGAGCATCACTGCAACACCCATCATCCACACACTGACAAAAAAGCCCCTGGGGTCTGCAGCAGCCTGCCAGCTATATGCCAGGATTCAGAGAGGGACAACTACATGTGTAAGTGTCCCTTGTGCTTTTTGGGGCACTGAGGGGTTGGTATTCCCCTTCTCTGTGGAGGACCTCACTCCCAACTTACTGTAAAAGCTTTGAAGCTACCCTGCATTGTCATTTCATGCTTCATGGCAGTATCAGAAAAGCATCTGGCACCCTGCCCCATATAATACACACAATGATTGCAGAAATACTGAGATCTCCAAAGACACCAGCTTTTGCCTGATCTTGGAAGCTAAGCAGAGTCAACCCTCATTAGTACTTGGATAGGACACTGACAAGGAATACCAGGTGCTATAGGCTCTATTTCAGAGGAAGGAACTGGCAACACCAACTATGAGTATGCCTAGCCTAAGAAAACTATGAAATTCATGGGGTCACCATAAGCTGACAGATCACTGGATCTGGCAGTCACCTGGAGTGGTGGTATATGGCGCAGCTTAGCGTAGGTCTTCATATGGATATTTATGTGATGTTGAGGGGATGCTGAGGCTATAGTTTTCCCACCTCTGCTGTAGCCTCAGCCCATGAGCTTCCCTTTTCAGCTCCTGAAATCCCTGATATACTCCAGTTAGACTTTAAGAATATCCTCCTGCCTATAATTGTGTGTGCCTGTGTCTACTTACAAAAGGAAATAACATGAACAGCTATAGAAAGGAAAGCTAGGGATTTTACAGGAAGCACTGCTGGGAGAAAAGTGCCTATAATTAGTAGCTGTTTTTCTTAAGATACTCCCAGGATTTGTTGGACATACTATGGAATATAGTAATAAGGTTTCATGAAATCCATTTTGCAGTGGTGGTTTCAAAGTGTAATTTTAGTCCACATGCCCTCAGGCCAGTGTGTGTGTTGAGAAATAATTGTGGCAGAGGGACTAATACATTCAAGATCAAATAATACACACACACACACACACACACACACACACACACACACAGAGACTTTATGCATTAGTGCCATTGTTACCAGGACTGAAATGTACTGGATGTTAAGACTAACCTTGTATGTTAAATTCCCTTCACTCTTTCTCTGGGGATGTTTATTTTGCTTTGCTTCATTAGAATGAGTACCTTTATTGACCGTTGAATAAAACAAAACTTTCTCCTCCCTGCCTCCTCCCTTCATTACTCCTCCTCCTCTTCCTCCCTTTCTTCCCTCTGTGAAATAAACTCTCATTCCTATGAGTGCTTTGCTCATTATGGTTTCCATCAACAAATTCCATATAAATAATGGAGCCAACTGAGGATTAAATGCAATCATAACTCTGATGAATGGTAATGAGCATTGCTAACTATGGTAGAGAAGAACTAGCATCACACTGCCATGGGTTTAGCAAATGTTTTCAGGCTTTGTGCATCAGTGCTTTTCAAATATATTGAATGTATCACTTCAGAGGCAGTGTGCGGATCTTGCAGTGTATACTGAATACTTTTCTTGTTAAAAGGCATGTTTGAATAGGGATGGGAGAGCATTTCATTGGCTTCACGTTTTGAGGAAAACTCATTTGATTCACATGCCATATACCTAAGTGTGAATTGGAACACAGCTGCTTTTCTAAATCCACACTTCCCGAATATTGTGCTTCAGTTTGTCAATTTCAAAATGTACACAAAAAGAGTGAATATTAAGAAGAAATGCCTACAAAAATGTTCGGCTGAGATCCTGGATTGAGAGATATATTATAAAGTTCCACACAGGCATAATTGTAACACCTCTCCCACATACATCCCAACCCACAACCATTTAAAGCTTCTGTAGCCCTCTCAATACCACCATTTACTGGCTAGCAGAGAGCCAGTGGGGAGTGAAGTAGCATTTAGCTATGTTTCTATGCCTGAACACACAGCAGCAAGCACCCCCCAGGGCCTCCATAAAGTCTTCTGGGGCTCCATAAAGTCTTCTAGAGAATGATGTCATTGCTGTGTGTGAAGTTGAAGGCTTTCACGGACAACATCCATAGGTTTTTGTGGATTTTTCAGGCTGTTCTAGAAAAATGTATTCCTGACGTTTCATCTGCATCTGGGGCTGGCATCTTCAGAGAATGGTGGCATGGAGGTGTTTGGGGTACATATATTGTGTGAGCCTTGACTGAGAGGATTAGCATGTAAATCTGTGCATTGTTCTATTGAGGCAAGGCCTCAGGGTGGGGGGGATATGCAAGGAGAATTAGTATCTATTTAATTAATGGATCATTTTCTGCTGGGAATTAGCATGTAAATATATGTATATTTACATGCTAATACTCTCAGCCAAGGATCACACAATATATATATCCCACACAACTCCATGACACCATTCTCTGAAGATGCCAGCCACAGATGCAAATGTTCTTCTAGAACACTGCCTCACAGCCTGAAAAACCCATGGGGGATGGGATTGTTTGTTTTATCTTGTAAGCTGCCTTGGTTGTATCTTACAGAGAGGCAGGATATAAATACATATTATTATTATTATTATTATTATTATTATTATTATTATTAGAACATGGCCTCACAGTCCAAAAAATCCATAAAAACCTATCATTGCTATGCATCTAGCTATAAGAGCATAGATGGCTGCTGCTCCACTATTCCCTGGCTATCCAGCAGCTAGTAAATGGCCATGTTGCAGAAGGGATGTAGCAACTTAAAAAGTGGGTTTGGAGTGGGGAGAGTTTGGTTGTTGCATAGATGTTAAAGAGTTCTGACTTTTGCAGTAACTAAAAAAGTGAGTTACACAGACATAATTTAGGCTCTATTAAAACTAGTACCTCCCAAAGTTCAGAAATTTATGCTTTCTCCTCCTTGATGCAAACCTTCCAAGCATCAGAGTGTACCCCTCTGGGCATTCAGTGACCAGGGGAAGGTGGCAGGGGATGCCTGGGCAAAGAAGGTAACAGAAGCTGTCCTCCTGAATTTCTTACAAATATGTATGCTAATACCACCAACAATGTAGGTCCCTAGCCAGATTGCTATCCAAATTACTTTATCTTAAGGGGATAAAATTCATATGTTAAAAAAAACCCCTGTGCATTAAAATGTATGTATTTGGGAAACTGAATGCAAAAGTCTCATAATATTTTCATGTGGATTAACTCCCTCCAGCTGTTCACAAATTGATATGGAATGGGATGGAATGCATTTAAGTATGCAAATCAGCCAAACTGCCTGGAAATGAACTTGTCGGATTCACCCATTTCTGTGTTTGAACTCCTACCTGTCTATTATCACATTATGATAAAGTCAATATCAGAATAAAGCCAGTGGGGCAGCCCTCTCAACCCATTTACTCATTGTGTTGAGTTGGATGACACTTTGAGCTAGGGATCCACGGGAACTCTGGCTTATTGATTGTGAGCAGTATGCTTCTCTCCATGGTTAGTTTTTCATGTCTGCATGTGATCACAGTCAGTGCTCTGGTTTGTTTCTCCCCCAGAAAACCAGAGAAATGGAACTTAAAGAAACCCCTGAGCTCCTTCTCAGCTTTGACATAAAATGGAGAGCCAACTGCAGGAGTTCAGGAGGAACAATTAGGCATAACACACCAGCCAATCTCCATAAGTAATAAGCAGTGGCAGCTGATGGTTCCGAGGTCAGTGGTTGGTAAATCTGTTTTGGGTTTTATTCCAGAGTCCAAAACACACTGCAGAAATAATCCAGTTTGAGATTGCTTTAACTGCCCTGGCTCAGTGCTAGGGAATCTTGGGAATTATAGTTTGTTGTGGTACCAGAGCTCTCTGACAGGCTAAATGTCTCACAAAATGACAGTTCCCAGAGTTCCCTAGCATTGAGCCAGGGCAGTTAAAGTGGTCTTAAACTGGATTACTTCTGCAGTGTATTTTGGACCTAACTTAGGAGAGATGCAGACAGGCGGCTGTGGGCCGCCCTGGGAAGGGGAGAATTGGGACCAAGGCTGCCCCATGCCTCGGCCCCAATACAGTCTTTTGGTGACTGGGAAAGGAGCTCCAAAATAGTGCTCCTTTCTCAAGCCATAGAAAGGGCACCAGAAGAGCCGACATGCAGCTCTTCTGCATCTCTTCTGATGCAGCACATAAAGACACTGCATCGGGAGGACATCATCAGGGTGCTCGCTGTGTGTAATGGCGTGCGCCCTGATGATGTCCTTGGGGAGGGGTTGAGGTGGCCAGCATGTGGCTGCCCCTCCCTTTTCCTGCTTCCAAGATGGTGCTTTGCGCCATCTGCAGAGGCCCTTAATTGCTACCCAAAGAGCTGTCTCTTAACTAACCTCTAAATAGATTCACCTCTTTGGAGATCCCCTTTAAATTTTAAAGCTATTTGGATAGCAACTTTAAAGCTAAAACATGGAATAGATTCCCTACCCCACTAACAAGGGAGCAAACAACTGCCGTTGTTAGCAAGTCAGGTTTCCCTCAAATCTCTGGTTTATTGTGTGGTCAAATGATTGTGGCCAATTAATCAGTTTGATTATTCAATTGAAAATATCTCCATCAATTATTTAGAGTGCATATTGCAAGATGTTGCATGACACTATAAAATTTTAGTATGCAAAGAGATTTTGTAGCACCATTGAGACAAACTGTGCAAAAGAAATTGTAGCATAGGTTTTTGTAGACTGTTGGTCTATTTCTTCAGATATATGGAGTTATTGTCGATTATGTTGACAGTTATAATTTTGGAGAGTTATATGACAAAGCGTTAAAGGCCAAAGAAAAAACCAGAAATGATCTGAAAAAGTTAACTTGCTACTGGAGCCCTCAAGGCCTTGGTCTTATGTGTTTTCTAAAGGTTTTCAGGGCAACACAGTTCATCTGTTGAACACCATTATTGATATTGTGTCTTTTCAAGTGCCTTGTTTTGTCTGGTTTTGTGGAATCAATTTAGGTTTGGGGAGCCTGATGAGGTAAAAAAGATACCTGAATTTGCGCGACCTACCATATTTTAAGTTGACTCTTGCTTATTGTGACTTCTTCTAATTAGGTACAGTGGACTGCAAATGGTGAACATATCATGTATGATGGTGTGGTCTTTACTGCCTCAAAGATGTGACTGTTCTTGAAAAAAAATCACTCCAGAGATTTAACTTTCATCTGGCCACAAATATCGCCCCTCAAACTTGTGGGGTCAAGGTACTTGAGAGAAGAGCAGCACTGTTTGGATGATGCTCAGCTTTGTTTCTTCAGAACATCTGAATCAGGACAGGCTCTGCATATTCTGAACAGATGCCTGGATAAAGTTATGAGCTTGATATGAGGAAATAAACTGAAGCTGAATCTGGATAAGACAGAGATTCTGTGACTGGCCAGGTGCCAGGACTGAGAGTTAGGGTACTTGTTCTGTATGGGGTACTAGTCTCTCTGACAGAACAAAAACATAGTTTGGAGTTGGTACAATTGCATCTACCGTATATACTTGACTATAAGTTGACCTCACATATAAGTTGAGGACAGGTTTTTGGGCCAAAATTATCTTTTTTTGATATGACTCATGGTAAAAGTTTCTAGTCTTCATATTGGGGATTGGTTCCAGGGCCAGAGAACTTATAAAATTCTGGCAGGCACTTCGTTGGCATTGTTTTCCTTTGCTTCATCCTTTAGATCTTTTGTTACATGTCTCTAAGTTTCACCCTGAGTCATATCAAAAAAACATAATTTTTGCCCCAAAACCTACCCTCAACTTATACAAGACTAGAAACTTGAATCTCATTAAATCCTAATAAAATCAAGCTTTTATTAAGAAATAGGAGGACTAGGACCTTAACTCTCTCTGCTAACTTCCTCCAAACATAGGAAAAAATTCTTTGCCATGTTCTCCTCATTTTCCCCTTTCTCAGTTTGTATCCCTTCCCAACCCGACAGGGTCCTCCTGCTTTCACAACTTCCTTCCAACCCTCAAAAGTAAATGATAAAGAAAAATTAAGGGATTACCCCTAGTATCTCGAGTGACCAGATATCTTAACTGCAAAGGAGGACAAGTTTAGACCTTCAAGTGAAATGGAGGACATGACCATATAGAATCTAAATGCACTCATAAAATTTAAATTCAGGCTTTTAAGTTCTGCTTCAAATCAGTGATGTCTCTGCACCCATGTTGGTTTGCAGGGGTAGAGCCGAAAGGGCAACACCCCAGAAGAAGGGTACTCAGCTGAGTAAGCAGGCATGTGGCAGGGAGGGAGGGTGCTCTGCAGGGCATCCACTCTGCAGGGCAGGCCAAGCCAGGAAAAGCTGCATAGCCCCTTCCCCTGGGTGGGGGTCATTCTTCCTCCTCCTGCTGGGACTGGTTGCCTCCTAGAAACGGCCCCTTGGCCGAGGGGACAGTGAGGCCAGGAGAGGTGGGAGAAGGAGGGAGGTCTGCAAGGATGCCCCTTTCCCCCCAGGGGATCCCAGGCAGCCGAGGGGACCCCAACACCCTGGTGGTTGGTTGGAGGGGGCGAACCTGCATGTTTCTTTCCCACCAGCAAAAGCAGAGAAGGGAGGAAGCAGGGGTGTTTTGTGTGTGTGTGTGCACCTTTTCTTGTAGTCTTTTGCCCAGTTCTGGATTCAAGAGGGGTGGTGGCCAAAAACTGTCCCCCATCAGGCCAAGCAGGTGGATCTCCATGCAGGAAGGCAGTAGGGGTATGCCCAGAAAAAAGGTTATGTCTTGGGTCAACGCTGCCCCTCCTCTGCTTCTGTGCCAGGGGGTATGCAGGCTAGAAGGCTAAGAGAAAGGCAGTTTCCATCTGTCTGTCTATCCCTGAGGACTGTCTGCTTGGCACCTTGGCAGGTGGGCGGGCAGCGGGCAGGAGGTTACCTTGGCAGGTGGACAGAGTGGGTGGTGCTCTGCTAGAGAGGGAGAGAAAGAGTGAGGGGTGCTCAGCCTGTTGGGCTTAACCACCTGCCCACTTGGCTGCCTTTCAGCTCCAGTTTCTTTGGCCAGGATGGCGCCACCTTGCCTTCTGCCCACACCAAGGAGGAAGCATTTGGGCCACCTGGAAACCTCTCCTTCCCTCTATGTGTGTCCCTCCTCAGCTCCACTCACTCTGGCAAAGCCCTCCCCTCCCAAGAGCCAGAGTTTGTCACCTGGTGCAGGGGTAGGGCTTGTGGGGACAGAGGCCAAAGGGCATGGCTGCTCACCTTGCTGGTGTGTGCCTGTTTACTTGAGAGTAAAATGGTGCTTGGTGTGGGTGCACTTGGATAGGTGTCACCCCACTTCTGGGGTGTCACCCAGTGTGGTCTGCAACCTCCACACCTCTTAGTGATGCTACTGGGTGTCAGCGCTTCCAGAACAGATTTTTCTCTTGCCTTTCACCAGGAGAGAGTTCCTTTTATTCTTTTTCTTTTGATAAAGGTTAGTTACAGTACATCCACTGACTCATGGATAAGTTGACTCAGTTTTTTTCAGACAATTTTTTTACTAAAAATTCTAGACTTATACATGCCTAAATACAGAATTTAAGATATTTTGTATTGCCTCCCAGCCCACAAGGCCTCTTGAGATGATGAATAAGTAAAAACAATCAAAACAGTGAAAAGACAAAAACATTTCCCAGTGAAGAGGGTGAGTTCCTCCTTAGATTGGGTTGCTCCTCCCATCTTGTTCCTAGAGGCAGGAAATATAAAACAAAGACCCTTCTGCCCCCAAGTGGGAGGGGCAACCCAGGAGAGGTCAGTTCTTTACCTGTCTTACTCCTAGTAGGACGTGGACTGATCTTTCTCTCTTCTTCATTGGATCTCTCTCTTCAATTCTCAATTTGTCTACCAATGGACCCTCCAGAGGACCATCTGCCCCAGCCACTCACCCTGACTCTGATGGGAGTGCCACTGGCTGTGGAATTGGGGCAAGTGGAGGGTCCAAGAGCCAGCTGATGGAAGGGTTTCACTTCCAGGAACCACTGCCCGACCCATCTTGGGTTGGGGGTCAGGGAGGTGTCAGCAGAAGGAACAGCTGCAAGAAACCCCAGGGCCATGAGTATGGAGGGCCCTTCCCATCCCCCCAACCACCCCTACCCCGATGAGTGGGATGCGGTTTTCCAGGTGTTCCTCACCCTTACCTGCTCTAAGCTGAAGATGACCAATGGCGGGAGGGGGTAGAGGGGAGGTGGACGAGGCTGCATGGAGTGCCATCACTCAGCCAAGATACTCCCTCCTTGGCCGGTCTCACTGCACAGCAGTTTCCCACAGTCATGGGAGCTTCAGAGACGGTGGGCTTGGTCAGGGTGGGGGGTGGGGTCCCCAGATCGCTCTTCTCCTGGCACCACTTCAATTACAGCACCAGCAACCTTGCCCTCTATGGCTTGTTGGATGGCCATCTTGGCTGCGTGGATGGCAGTGGCCATCTTGTCTGCAGTGATGGTGGCTGCCATCTTGTATGTGTGGATGGGGGGGCACCATTTTGCTTACATCAGTGGGGGCTTCCTCCCCTGTCATGTGTAGGGGGACTGCCAACACTGCCTGTCCTGCGAGGGCTTTTATCTTGGCTGTTCACATGGAGGCTTCCATCTTGACTTCTCTGCTAGGAGTTGGCTCTGCTGCTCCCAGGAGGCCCCCTCTGGCAGTCATTACCCAGTGGGACCTTCAGCCACCGCAACCAGAACCGGGGACCCTCCACCCAGAATGGGACTGGGGCACAAGCCTGAAATGAAGGACAGGATCTTCTGGCCACCACCACTGCCACAGCTTCTGAATCAGGTGAAGGGTGGCTGAAGGAAGGAGCTCTGAAGGAGGGGCAGGGTCCCTACCGCCCTTCAGAAAGGCAAAACATGACATGCCAACCCTCATGAGGCACAGGCACACTTCTACCCACTCCTCTGGGAGGAGGAGGAGGAGGAGGAGGGGGAGGAGGAAGGGTCGAATGACTCCAGCTTGGACTCAGTGGGGGGCCGGCGGGCGGGCAAGGTATCTGAGGAAGAGGGGGGCACAGGCTGACTCTGAGGCTACCTTATCCTCTGCCCGTCTCTTCAAGATGGAGGACTTCCCTATGCTGTTAAGAAAAACAGCAAGGGCTCTGGGCATTGAACTAACTACAGATAAAGCTCCTCCACAGGATTCTGACCTCTCCCTGTTCCCAATACCTCCAACTTCCACTCAGGAGAGTCCCTGCCCAGACAACCTCATGCAGGTCATCATGAGGAGTGGAGCAAGCCAGCAGCTAACAGGCCATGCCATGATGCTTTTAAAAAGCTCTACAGCTTTCCCCGACCAATCATGGACAAGTTTCAGGTCCCCTTGGTGAATGCCCTAGCTCTGGTCTCCTCGGCAGTCTTCTGCAAGGAAGGTGAAGATTATCTCAAGATTGAAGAGGACAGGAAGGCTGAGTCAGCCTTAAAGAAGGCAGGCAAGTCCCTCTCCATAGCCATTAGAGCAGCAGCTGCTTCCTCTTTAGTGGGTAGGGCCTCCCTTCAATGGGCTAGAAGTCTCCTGAAGAATCCCCCAACGCCCCAGACCAGATTATGCCAGTCCTTGAACAAACTGGCCAAAGCCGTCACCTACATGGTGGACAACATCTTGGACATGGTACAGTAATGTGCCAGGGCCCAGGTGGCAATTGTAGCTATCTGCTGCCAGCTATGGCTAAAGAATTGGAGTGTAGATCTGAAATCAAAACAAAATCCAGCCTTAACCATGGGGGCTCCAAGTACCATTTGGGCTCCATGCTGTTCAGAAACTCCCTCAGTCCTGTATTAATAGAGGAGAAGAAGAAAACCCTGCTGACTGCTAAAAAAGAGATCTAGCACACTCACAAAATATTCAACACTTGGGTGCAATCATAGACACATCTCAAGGGATTGTCTTGCTCTCCCCCGAGAGAATAGAGGCCATCTCTCATGTGACACAGAGGGTCAAACAATGCACCAAGATCATGTTTCTGGCACAACTTCAGGGACTGATGATCTCAGCTATGGAATGCCTACCCTGGGCATGGCTGCATTCCAGACTGCTACAATGGCTCCTTTTCCCTCATCTGGAGGATATCGCCCTAAAGATCAACTTAACCATCCTGGTACTGTAAACTCCCTTGAGGAATAGACCTCCACTTCTATCCAGAGGGGCAGGCCCATATGGAACCACCATATGGAACCAGGATTCAGATAACTTGAGGGGCTGGGGAGCTCACTGCGGGCCCCACTTGGCACAAGGCACGTGGAGCCACAAAGAACAAAAACACAGCATCAACTGGCTGGAGCTCAGGGCAGTGAGACTGGCCTTCCTGGACTTTTCAGACCACATACAGGGAAGAGCGTTCCTGATCATGACAGACAACATCATAGCAAAGGCTCCCCTCAACTGTGGGGAGGACAGACAACAAAGTCCCACTCCCTGATGGAGGAAACTCAAAGGCTACTGGATTGGGCAGAACTAAACCTTCTCTCTCTGGCGGCAGAATATCTGCAGGGAGACCTCAACTCCACAGCGAACTGGCTGAGCAGAACAGACATTGACCAGGCCAAATGGAGCCTTCACCTGGAGGTCTTCCATGAGATCACAGAGACCTTCAGGACACCCCTGGTGGTCCTGTTTGCATCGCCGGCCAATGCGAAGTCTCCTCCCTTTATCTTGAGACACCAGATGTAGGGAGCAGAGGACATGGATGACCTCAACTTGGTTTGGCGAAGGGCTCTACTGTACACCTTTCCCATCTATCTCAATTCTGGCCAAGGTCACGATCAAGATCCAGAGGGACAATTCTGGCCAAGGTCACGATCAAGATCCAGAGGGACAAAGCCTTGTGGCACAGGCTTGGCACAGGAGACCTAGGTTCTAAGAAATCATCAACATGACAAAGACCAGCCTTCAGCTCCCAGTCTGTCCAGATCTACTGTCCCAGGTACAGGTGTTCCATCTAGACCCAGGTTGGCTTCAGCTTCATGCTTAGAGATTGAGCAGTGCATGTTAGAACACTATAGTTACTTGCCCGAGGTGATCCATTCCATCCTAGCCTTCAGACGGCCTTCCACCAATAGAATTTATGAATACACTTTCAGAGCCTTCTGGAGGTGGTGAACACCTGGACTTTTTGCATTTTTCTGCTTCAACCCTTCTCTGGTTCCTCCAAGATGACATTAATCAATGCCTGCATCTGAACATGGTTAAGAGACATGTTGCTGCCATCACTTCCAACCTCCCACACGAAGAGATGGCCAAGATCTCCTCAAATCCACATGTTAGAAGGCTCCTCAAGGGCATTTCCAACCTGGCTCCACCTACCAACCATTACTTACTGCTGTGGGACCGTCATACAGTCCTCAAAGGCCTCATCTTTGAACTCCTTAGGCAAGTGTTGCTTAAGCATCTCTCTTGGAAAGTGTTCTTCCTTACTGCCATCACATCAGCACATCAGATTTCTGAGCTGGGGGCCATGTCGGTTCGCAAAAACCCATGCGCCATCAGAACAGATTCAGTGCTTCTCTGCACTGACTCCTCTTTTTTCCAAAGGTCAACTCCCCTTTTCATTTAGCTCAGGACATTGTGCTACCATCCTTTTGTCCCAGACCGAAGAAGGAGCTAGAAAAGATGGCACACTCTGGATGTCCACAGGGTGATCCAAATCTACCTGAAGAAAACCAAAACCTTTTGGGCCTCAGAGGCCTTATTCATATTTTTCAATCCAAAATCAATGGGGAGGAAGGTGTCCCCATCTACTCTTTCCAGATGGATCAGAAACTGCATTGCTACCTGCTACCAGACCCTAGATCTCCCACCTCCAGCAGGGGTGATAGCTCATTCTACCAGAAGTGTGGTGACATCAGCAGCATGGTCCATTATTGCATCCATGATAGAGATCTGCAGGGTGGCCACATGGAAATCTCCTTCTACCTTTACCAGACATTACAAGATAGACCTCTACCAGTTGGCCGAGGCCACTTTCGGGAGAAGGGTGTTTCATTGGATGCTTCCAGGCTCCTCGCAGCATTCCCCTCCCCCGGTTGAGGGGGCTTTGGTAAGTCCCAAACTAAGGAAGATCTCAGCTGGGAAAAGGAATGTCAGTTCTTACCTGATATATGTCTATTTCCAGCAGAGAGGGTTCGATCCTCCTGCCCACCCTATTTACAGTGCTGTGTGTGTGTGTGGGGGGGGAAATCTGGAGCCACTTCTCATAGATTGGGCCAGGGACCTTAATCAGTTCCCCACTCTCTTCATTTTTTCTTCTTACTAGGGGTCTCTTTCTTTTTGGTCTACCTCTGGTCCAGCTTTCTCTTTGACTGGCTAACAACTGACCTCTCCTGGGTTGCCCCTCCCACTTGGGGGCAGGAGGGTCTTTGTTTTATAATTTGTTTATATATTGTTTATATATAATAAAAATATTATATATTGTTTATATATAATAAGCAATATTATATATTGTTTATATATTGTTTTATTGTTTTCTGCCTGTAGGAGCAAGATGGGAGGAGCAACCCAAACAAAGGAGGATTGAACCCTCTCTGCTGGAAATGGATGTACATCAGGTAAGAACCAATGTTCCTTTTAAAAACTCATTAACTTACTTCAAAAACTTTTAAAACAATCAAAGACCAATCCTAAAATACCGTTTTAATACAGTTAAACCAGAGCAATTCCAGACATGAAAGGGCATGTCTTTTTGGTTGTTTGTGAGAAGCTTAACAGAGATGGAGCCAGTCTACCTTTTTGGCCAGGGAGTTCCACAGTTGGGGTATGTCTACAGAGAAATCTTGGATTCCTGGATAGTGATTGTCTTGCTACTGTGGTTCATCTATGGGCAACCCCATGGTTTGTGTGTGTGTGTTGTGTCCCTTCAAGTCATTTCCAACTTATGGAGACTCTAAGATGGCAAGATTTCTTGGCAAGATTTCTTCAGAGGAGGTATGCCATTGCCCTCCCCTGGGGCTGAGAGCATGTGACTTTTCCAAGGTCACCCAGTGGGTTTCAAGGCCAAGCTGGGAATCTCCACTGGACTCTTTGTAAGGCTGCTGCTACACTTGATTAATAAGGTGCATATAGAACAGAAAAGATGCTCAGTGGACTACCAACTCTGACCTGAAGGAGATGGACTAAAAGGTGTGGCTTCTGGCTGCTTTGGGGGGCATGGTGTGCAGATGATGCACACCCTCAGATCACCTGAAAGCTGCTCTGAAGCTGCCTAAGGTGGCCTGAAGCCACTGGCAAAAGTAGTGGTTAAAAAAAAACACTCCTACCAGTGGCTCATTTGAAACCATGGTGGTGACCTGCTTTTAGAGTTGGCCATCTGGTCACCACAGTCCCTGGCTGATTGGGGGCTGGTTGGGGCTGGAGCAGCCAGAGGCTTTCTATTCCTTTCCTCTAAGTTTGAGAGAGTATAACTAGTCAAAGGTCATTCAGTGGGTTTCCATGGCTGATGAGGTATTCAAACCCTGATCCTTCCAAGTCTGAGCCCAACACTTAGACTACTATACCACCCTGGCTCTCTTTCTATGTTGCTGACATACAAAGTCCTAAATGCCTCAGGATCAGAAAACTAGCAGATTGTCCACCCTTATATGTGCCAGATCAACCATGAAATCTTCAATAGAGGCCTTTGCAAAAAATGCAATGCCATCTTATGACATCCTGAAGGTGGGAATTCTTTGTGGTTACACTCTCCACATGGCCAAAAAGATGGAGACTTGTTTTTCATTTTAAATGCCTACAGAAAACAGACCTGCCTATGTAGACATTCACAAGTTAGAGGAACAGAATTTTTCTATGCTATTAATGGAATGTATTAATGTCACTGATTACTTTTAAAATGTATTATATTTATATTATATTGGAAGTACCTTTTTAATGGAAAACATGTAAAGGTCCATTATATCAAGCATTATATTGATACTATAAATCAGGGGATTTATGAGCCCTGTGGCTATTGTCGGACTCCAAGATTTGGCAGGGGATGTTATTGTTGTGTGGCTGCAAGTTGTTTCCTACTTATGGTGACCCTAAGGTCACTGGGGTAGTTGTGGTTTTTTTTTTTTTTTGCAAGTTTTGTTCAGTGGGGGTTTGCCATTGCTATTCTCTGATGTTTGATTAAAATTTCTAGACTTATACATAAGAATAAATAATATCAGACTGTCTATATACATAAGAATAAATAATATCAGACTGTCTACATCTATTGGTCTGTCTGTACATATACACATACCCTACCACAATGAAGATAGTCAAAGAATATATAATTTTAATTGAAAGCTTGGAGGCCTACATTACAAACACTTGTCATTTTCTCCCACTGAAAGGTGGCCTTAAACAAACAAGGCACAGAGACTTGCCAATTCCTCTGGTCCTCTCAGCCCCATCTTCCCATAATTTGTTTCAAATTAGAGGGAGATGAGAAGAATAGGAATTCCACATCCCTTTTCTGGTTGTTAGTGCTGATGGGACGTGGTAACTGCAGTGCTCTTTTGCAGTTGTAATTCTGCAAGGATACAAAGGGAAAGGCAGTCAGGGAAGTAACATGACATTTTGCTCTTGGGTCAGAATATATACAGCCTGAGCTCACCCGACATAAGAGCCCATTCCACTTTTTATAAGACTGTGCCTAGATCATCTCTTAGCTGCTAGCAAATTAAATGCAAGCTGGAAAGAACAAACTCTCCTGAAAAACCAATAATGTATCAGGAAAATCCCTTAGGTATCCACTCACATTCAAAAGGCTTACTTTTTGCCCCTTTTCTTTTTCTTGACTCATATCTTGTCTTGCTCATTTTGAGTGTTGTATCTGTTTCTATCATTCTTTTTCTGTCCTCCTCACCTTGAAATGTTTGCACAGATACAACTGTAAAAGAATATATATCATGGGAATAATGCAAGTGAAGAGAGATCAAGGAACAAGGACCAGCTCACCTTCCACCAAGACAGCTTTAACGTCTGGGAATTCATGACCTGTAAGAGTAAGGGCCTTTGCAGACTGCCAGAAATAGTGCACATTAAATTGATGTACTGTCCTGGCTCAGTGCTAGGGAATCATGGGAATTGTATTTTTTGCTGAGACATTGAGCCTTCTCTGTCAGAGAGCTCTGGTGCCACAATACATTATAGTTCCCATGATTCCCTAGCACTGAGACAGGGCAGTGCCTCAATTTAATGTGCACTATTTCTGGCAGTCTGCAAAGGCCCTAAGTGCCTCTGGACAAGAGCCTAGCTATATGTTCAAAAATGGCATGTGGTACTGGTTGTCCTTTGAGAAAGGCTGTGCCATTTCAGAAGCCGGATGGAAGACCACATATGTTTAAATGCCCCTGTAGCTAAAACAGTTGTTTTGTTCATCAAAAGAAGTGCAGCAGGCTTACCATCCTGCTGATGAGCTATTTTCTCAAGATAGTTTTTGACAAGGGAAAATGAGTATGACTCTATATGGTGGAGCAGTCCTAGGAGGGCTACATGATGTATTTTTTTTCTGCATTGTAACTGGCCCTAAAATTAGACTGGACACTTTTGCTCCATCCCATAAGAAAATTCATCGTTGAAAAAGAGAAGAAAATTCTGCAGTTTTGTTTTTTAAAATGCTCATGCATATGTACCGATGCATAATTAGATATATTTACTTCCCTTAGACTAGAAATAAAAATCATGCTACCATAATGGGAAAGATTATGACATGTGTGCCTGGTCACTTTGCTGTCCAGCTGATAACTTCAGCTTCAAGTCCCTGGCAGACTAAGGCCAACCTGTTAAGACAGGCATTTAAAACATAAAGTTTTTAAAGCATGGCCTGGAGTATTGTATTATTTTAAAGTATTTTTAACATTTTTATCTTTTTAACTGTATTTTATTCTTTTAACATGTAATTTGTTTTAATATTGTAATAATTTAATTCTATTTTAATGTACCATTTTGTATGCTTTTAATTGTACTGTTTTTTGTGAGCCACCCTGAGTCCCAGTTTTGGGGGAAAGGGTGGGATGTAACAACAACAACAACAACAACAACAACAACAACAACAATTCATCCCATGCAGGCATCCCATAGAGGAACTGGATGAAGAATATTATTCTACTATTAGGGCCATGATGAATAAGTCTGGAAGAAAGTAGAAGAAATTGTTTTTAAAAGTTATGCCATAAAATTTTACAAGCGTTACTACACAATACTGTATAGTGAAGACTGGATCTGGACTATATTTATTTTGGTTGATTTAAGTTACTAAAAGCAGTCATTATTTAGGACCTTTTGATTTCAATGGGATTAAAGTAGGGATGGAGAATCTATGTCCCTTCAGGTGCTGCAAGACTATAAGCACCATTATTCATCATCATTAGCTATGTTGGCTAGGGCTGCTGGGAACTGGAGTCTTACAACACCCTTGAGGGCTATGTGAGAGCCACTGAAGTACTAAGGACCTGCTCCCTTTTGTTGTTGTTAACTGCCCTCGAGTCGATCTTGACTCATGGCAACCCTATGGATGAGACATCTACCCTATGGATGAGACATCTCCAAGACCATCTGTCCTCCATGGCTCTGCTTAATTCCTGCAACCCCATACTCATGACCTCATTAAGAGTCCATCCATCTAGCATATGGCCTCCAACTTCCCAGGCATTGTAATGAATGAGTGGGTTCTGAGTTGACTGTGTGGTCCCAAACCAGAGAACATGGCTGCATGCAATGCATTGATGTGGGAAGGATTTGGACATTGAAAACAAGAAATTAAAAAGAATGTAGAATTGGCCGGAGTAGATGGAGTTTGTAAAATAAGGAGGAAACAAGAAGCAATTTGTACAAACAAAGTGTGCTGGACACTCTGAGCTGCATCATCTGATAAGAACTTGGTGTGATGGTTCAGGATGTTTTAATATCAACAAAGATAAGACACTGGTATGTTTTTAAACTATGGAAACCAAGGAAAAACATGTTTTCATCAAAAGAAAGATGAACAAGGTACAAAAGAAGTGATCTATCAGCCTCCCTTTGTTGGCACCTACCCAGGCAAGGTGTCATCCCAACCTTCATGGATGCCTGATCAACATTCAGTGGAAGACCTTTGTGAGTATATCTGAGTGAATGTGTGTGTGAAAGAGCTCTTGATACTCAAAATGATTGTCTTATTTGTTATTTGTTATTTCTTATTGTCTTATTTC
>CM034703.1:122859282-122877780 GCA_020142125.1 Phrynosoma platyrhinos
GTGGTCATTAGTTTTGTTTTCTTTATGTTCAACAGTAAGCTTGCTTTGCACATTCTTCTTTGATCTTTAGTAGTTGTTCCAGGTCTGTGAGGTTCTCTGCTAGTATTATGGTGTCGTCAGCATATCTTAGATTGTTGATATTTCTTCCTCCTATTTTCACTCCTTCTTCTTACATGTCCAAATCTGTTTTCCTTACAATATGTTCTGCTTATGTTGAACAGATAGGGTGATAGGATGCAGCCTTGTCTGACTTGTTCCCAATTGGAAACCATTCTGTTTCTCTGTGTTCTGTCCTGATAGTAGCCTCTTGTCCTGAGTACAGATTCCTCATTAGGACTATCAGATGTCCCTTCCATGTCTTTAAGGAACATATACCCTTACCTATAATTTAATAAATATATATTTTAAACCCTCAGTACCTAGCCATTCTATTAGGTTGTGGATAGATGCTGTAATCTTTTGATATATGTTGATCACTTCCCTCAGCCATTGTATATACATGCACAGTCACACTTGAGGGTCACCATGGACTTTCTAAATCAGGGGTAGGCAACCTTTCCCCTTTAAGGGCCGAGGGACGTCAGCTCCCAGAATCCCAGGATCTATTGGCCAACATAGGACTATTGGCCAACATGGCTGAGGCTAATGTTGTTCTAAATTTTCTTGAAGGTTTTGATCCAACTCTTGATCTTGTTTCTTCAGTATACTAATATTCCACCTAACAATCCTTTATCCAACTTTGGATGGAAAGCTAAGTTCTTTATATATTATTGCTTGTTACTGTAATAGGTTATATGTTAATCTACAATACTTTATGCCAAACCTTTTATGCAAATAACTGAAACTCTCTGACCCAGTTTCCTTTTCTCTTTAAACTCAACAGAAAATGAAGTCATAAATTAATTCAGTTACAAATGAAGTTTTAATTTTTTTCTGGCTGTTTTCATCTACTCTCATGAAGCATACAGATGTATTTATGTTGCCCACTGAATATTTATTTTAGTCTGTGTATGCTTGAAAGGGGCCGTTCCATTCAAAACTTTCAGTTTGAAGTTTCTCTGTTTTTGCATATCAATACTTTATGGACCCAATGGGAAATAGAAGGGGCATTTGGAGATTTCTATTACTGTATCACACAGGATTTAGCTGCTGCTTGCATCATGATGTTCAGTTTCAAACCAGGGAGCAAAGCATCTTATTTCTTAAACTGTGACCCACCTTGACAGCTAGCTAAAGGAGGGAGTGACTGATCTGTGTTATGTTGTACTTCATTGTTATCACTGCCAAAACCCCAGGGTATTGCATCTGCTAACACCATGAGGATCAAGTGACACAAAGGACCAATCAGATTCCACCTGGCCCTATAAAGCTACTAAATCTATTCTTGCCTTGGTCCTTTGTCTGGATTAGACTGACTGCCCTGAAATTCCATATTCCTGGTTTGCCTTCAAACCATGGAAGGCATGCTATTACTGACATAAGTTCATCTCATGCCTATGTATGCTTTTTTGCCATTTGCAGAGGCTGATATTCTCTTCTACCCTTTGCAGTGACCATAGTTCCCTGCCCCTGGACTCATGGATTTTGCTGAGATAAATCTCCTGAATTGCAGGTGGGGTGTTTGTGTATGGATCACAGAAGCACCTGGCTATGTTCCCATAGCCAGAGGCAGAATGATTACATTATCCACTGAGACCCTGATGGATCTTGGTGGAAGAAATCACTGGTTTGCATCTGTCCATAGGATATAGCCAGACACATCTCCAATCACCCTATTCTGTTATATCAGCCATGGGATGGCTGTTTAGGGGTGGGTGGGTGCTATTGCTGTAAATCTATGAGCCTGAAGTTGGTGAGCAGGGAGCTGTAATGGAGTTCTGCCTGTGGAACTCTTATGTTACATTGGGCAATGTAGGACCTCTTTGTTTGTTGTTGTTGTGTGCCTTCAAGTCATTCCTGACTTTTGGTGACCCTAAGGCCAGGTGGAATCTGATTGGTCCTTTGTGTCACTTGATCCTCATGGTGTATCATGAGGTTTTCTCAGCAAGATTTGTTCAGAATAAGTTTGCCACTGCCTTCCCCTAAGGCTGAGAGCATGTAACTTGCCCAAGGCCACCTAGTGGGTGTCATGGTTGAGCTGGGAATCAAACTCTGGTCCCTTGAGTCATGGTCCAATGGGCAAACCACTATGCTACACTGGTGTAGGGACTAATGGGATTCACGTCAATGAGAAATGGAATTGAATGTGAATCTGAAGCAATGTGTCATTTTATTTCTGTAAGATCTTTTTTTCTTACAATTCTTTTTTTTAAAAAACAAAACCCAGCAACACATACAAGTATATGAACAATTGTATTTCACTAATATCACATGGTATTGGTAAAGTCTGGGGTTGTGGCAAAAATAGTTAATATTGTTGTCAATATTCCTGATGAAATTTAGAGACAGAAAGCTTGACTTAAGGTGTTTCTGAGTGAAGCAAATGCTTTCTTTGTGCAACTGAAAGCATAATTAAAGCATATGGTAAGAAGAAAACCCCTGCAGTTGTGGGCGATACCATCATCCCTTCCATCTGGCATTTGAAGCATGTGCCTTCTTCTTTATATTTCTTTTTTTTTTTAAGGGAAGGCAGAGGACTATGATTAAGAAGACAGAGCAGTTTCAAGAGAGACATTGGAAGTTGAGAGATTTAGAAAGCAGAACATTTATGAACTTCTTGTCCTAGTTTGGCATCTAATCTTACTGGAGAGTCACTATAGGAAGAAAATGGGAAGTACGTTACACAGTTTCTACTGTTCCCCAGGGTGGAGTTACAGCATAATCTATAGCCACTACTCTGACCATGTATTGTACTTGATTCTAGATTCTAGAAAGACTGCATTTTCCCATATGGACCTGCCAGAACTCTAATATATCCATGGGAAAGCTTTCTCCTGGTCCTGCCACCATCACAGACTTGCTTGGTGAGGACATGAGAGAGTCTTCTTGCTAGTTGCTCTCACCTTTGAAATTCTCTCCCACAAGAGGCTCAGCTGGCCCCCTCTCTGCTCACCTTTTGATGGCAGGCAAAAAATAAATCTTTTCAAGCAGGCTTTTAGCATGTAGTTTCACTTATCACAAACATCTCTTATTTGGGTATTTGCTTTTGTATGTTTTTAATGGTTTTATATTTTTAACTTGTTCTATTAATCCTATGCTTTTAATTCTGTTCTTAAAATTGTATGCTTTTTGAGTATCTTTTGTGAGCTACCTTGGGTCCAATTGAGGAGAAAGGTCTATATATATAAAAATAAGTCATATTAAATTAAAATAAATATTAAATATAAATATAAATATAAATTGGTGGGGGAAGAGTGGCCCTCGTAAGCAGAACAGATTTGATCTGGCAGCTGTCAGATATTGACTCCAAATCTGTATACTGGTAGAATTAATACAACTGCCCTAGTTTTAATGAACATGTAAGGGTGTAGTAGGAATCCATAATCTGCTAGTCAAATCCCGCATAAGTGATGTGCCCATTTGCCATGCCACACCAACTACACATTCAGTGTAGGGCTTTGTTCAGTGTTACTATACTTCCTGTCCATGCCAGCTTCTTCATTTCCAATCTGTCTCAGCAGACTACAGAAATCTGGTACCTGAAGTTGGGCACATAACCTTTTCCCTGAAATTCCTTTATCTGTTCAGCTGTATTTTGTTTTTGTTTTTTGTTTTGTTGTATTTTCCCATTTCTATTGTGGGCTGCTGTGGGTCTTATGCCAGGAAAAAAGTTGTGAAATTATATAAAAATATATAAACAAACCAATCATTGTATTTGTTATATATAAATAGAAATTTGGCTGCATAATCAGGTTTTGCTTTTTGTCTGTTTCTGTGTGTCAGTTCTTCTCTCTGAATTAGATAAAATCAACAATGTTCTGTAATTGTTATAAAATTGTTTTTATTGGATGTACCCCATCCTAACATCTCTGTATGTAAAGCAGAATAGCATTATCTCAATAAAGAAAGAAATCAGCTCAAACTCTATGTCTTGTACACAATATGCTGTTGTTTATTTAATACATTTAAATAACCAGGGATGAAACCAAAACAGAGAATTCTAATTTCAGTAAAATATATAATAAAATTTATGAATATTAAGGAATGTTGAAGGGAGGGAAGATCTTTCAGAAAGAGATAATAAATTCCCACTTGTGTTGATGGAAAACAAAGTTTATATCTGATTAAATTCAGAGATTTGAATTCACAAGAGACAACAGGTATGATAGGAACGAGACATGTGGTGTGTAAAGCCAATATTCATTTTCTGGGAAACAGTCATTTTTCTGCAGCTTTCTTTAATTCTATTTACCTTGCTTGATTGGTGTGACATTTTTGAAAATTTCTGAAGTGAAAAGCTTTTGGTAACTATCTGACACAATCAGATTCAAGGTGCTTAGCTTGATTGATGTGATGCTGTTACACTTCCTTGACTTGACAAATTATATTTCTAAGGGATGAAAAAGAAAGAAAATGGAAGCAGGTGGGGTAGAGTTTTCTGCTGAGGTCAGGAGGTATACATAGCTAAAATCCTTTAAAAAGTTTTATAATGGGTGTTAGGGACAAACCTCCTGACCTGGGCCATTATGTCACAACACTGTACTGCTTTAGAAGACATGAGGGTGTGCATATTTGAATATTCCCTCACATTAAAATAGATCCATGTGCATAGATTATCTCTGAAAGACACTGTTCTTTTAATTTTGACATATATAGTTTCCTTCCCCATTTATGAACTTTGAGTCTGCAGTCCTGCGCTTCATGGGAGGGACAAGTGGGGAGGGATATAATGGTGGCACCTGCCTGCACATGGCCCCTGTGTGCACTATGGGTGTGTGCACCATTATTTTCAATGGGGCTCAAATATTTGTGAGCTGCCATTTTCACTAGATGGGGCGGGGTTGGGTCTGAAATGTATCCCTGTGAATTTGGAGGGGCTACTGTATATATAAAGAAACATGAAGAAAAAAGTAAACAAAATAAATGGGAAAAGGCTCAAAATAGCAGCATGAACCTTGATGAGATAAATTTCCCAATGGCATTTAGTAGAGTAAAATTTCTGTGTTTTGTTCCAATAGGTCTATTCCAAAAGGTTTAAATAATACAGTCCAGTTATCCATAATTAAGTTTTCAATTTTTCTTTGAGCTGCAATCATATACATTCCCTGAGAATTAATTTCCAATGAATGTAGTGAGTCTTGCTTCTGAGTAGATATGTAGACTTATGGTGACTCCATGAATTTCCTAGGCAAGGAATACTCAGAGGTGGTTTGGCCAGCTCCTTCCTCTGAACTATAGCCTACAGCACCTGCTATTCTCCCATCCAAATACTAACCAGGGCTGACCCTGCTTCACTTCCAAGATCAGAAATGATATAGTGCCCGTAGAATATTAGGCTACCCTGTGAATAGATACAGGATTATGATACTACCCTGTAAATGAATAAGTTTTACACTGGATTTCATTACTTTACTAATCATACATGGGTGCAATTTCAGTTTTGCTTTTAAATGCCATTTCAACACTGGCTGTGAATATGGCAATCATTCATTTATTTTCCTGTCTGGTGTAATCTTTGATATTTCCTAAGTGGAGATTTTGTTCTGTTTTTTTTCTTTTATTACATCTACTTCCTTCCAAAAGCAAGTAGTTACATCAAGCTTTGCAAATATTTTGATGTTTAAGAGGTATTCTTCTGATTTTAATAGGTGAATCAATCTCAGATGAGCAATATGCCCACTCTGACATCTCCTGAGTTTCTCCAGAGCATATCTCGATATTTGAGATTTATTAAATCCACTACAAAACCCCAATTAAAAGTAGGTTAAGAAGCACAACAGATTTTATGAACGCTTCTCATTTCTTGATAAACTAGTCTTGCTTAATTTATTAGCCATCTCTTTAATTAATTTATTAGAGGAACATAATTTCTGCTCAGGCAAGGTCTTTAGGATCAACAAATACTTTAATACCCAAATATTTATTTGAAACTGCTTTCTGCAAGATAAAAAAAAAGTCTTTTATAGACCTTTTCATAACATGCTTGAAATTAAAATCTGCTGCTTAGATTTTGATTAATTTAATAAGCTCATACACCCCTGTAAGGAAATCTCCATTAATACCTATTTTAAATACTATGCTACTGCAATGAAGGAGATTGCTGCATTGTCAGCAAATACTATCATATTAAATTCCCTATTGTTTGCTTCCTAAAACACACTATTAAACACACTAAGTGCCAATCATCACAATAGGACAAAAGGATTGCCTGACTTTCTCCAGATTGTACTCACAGTCAGGAAATGCTCAAGCTGTGCTGGTTGCATTCTCACAAACACTGCTTTCTCTTGATAGTGATAAAATACCTTTGTTTGGTAACATTCCTACTCACTAACCACAGTGTCAACTTAAGAGTATTTTTGGCTGTCTAAAATAGAGAAGCAAATAACCTTGCTTTCTTATGCTGGAGATGTAAATCTTTATTTACTTGATTCTCATACTCAAGACAGAAGGGTTTCAAAAGTTTTCTCCTTGCTGAACAAATTTACAAGGGTTTTTTGTGAATTTTTAATTGTTTTGATTTCATTTTTTAAAAATTTAGTTTGTGCAAAACCCATCTGTTTCCACACACAGTTTTTTCACCCCTGGTAGGTGGGGAGGAATACCGTAACTTTTTGGTGCAAATGAACTTTTCACTGAAAAGTATTGACATGTGAAAAATCTTATGGTAGTTGACCAGGGTCTAACCTATACTTCAGAACTAATGCAGTTTGATACCACTTTAACTGCCATGGCTCAATGCTATGGAATTCTGGGGTCTGTAGTTTTGTGAGATATTTAGTCTTCTCTGCCAGAGAACTCTGGTGCCACAACAAACTACATATCACAGGATTCCATAGCAATGAGACATGGCAATTAAAGCAGTGTCAAACTGCATTGTTTTCACTGTCCACATTAAGCCCTAGAGTGCATTCACTATCCTATTTTACAAGAAGCCAGTAGCTGTCACTGCCCCTTCTTTCTCCCCTTTGAAGAGGGAGGACGATGAGTATTAGGACCTTATCCCACAGGGCCAAAAGCAGCAAGAATCCACATGGAATCAGGCGCTATAGCGCTATAGTTTTCCGGGTGATCCCACGACGTCGCTCAGAATCCGCTAAGAATCAGGCGCTATAGCGCTATAGTTTTCCGGGTGATCCCATGACGTCGCTCAGAATCCAACAAGAAACTGCTCGGAATGCAGCATCATTCGGTGTCAGCGGGCATTGCAATAGCGCTACCTTATCCATAGCGCTATTATAGCGCTAGCGCCATATTATACTAGCGCTATAGTACTGCGATGATGCTCATATCGGTTTCTTGCCACTTTTGAGAGCAGCGTGGGATAAGGTCCTTACTGTACCCATTTTCCTTATTACTGTGCTGCTAAATTCCTTTTAAGTTTTTTTTTGGTTGCTGCTGGATCTGTCCTTTCTCGAAACAAGAGAATCCCTTCATAGGCAAGTTTGACTTCATGTGATCTGATTTATATCCCTTTATCTTATCCTTCTATTCTATTTTATATTAAAAGTCTGTGCAACCATTGGAAGTGGCTGGCCTGCATGTGCTCTAAGGGCACAATTTGCCTGGCTGGTTTTTGCCTATCAGAAAAGGCTTATGGAATGCGCAGCTGGGGCTTCTCTAAAGCACACACCACTTTATTGCCTCTTTAATCAAAGTTTGCTTTAGCTGGGGAGAATGTTTGCCAAAGAAAGACTGTACAGCTGCATTTGCAGGAGCTCTTGGTGTGAAGAAATGAAAAGCAGTTCTTTCGTCTGATCAAAGATATGCTTGGAAAGACAACGTGAAACTCCACTGCTTCTCTAAGGCAGGACTGGGGAAGCTATGCCCTTTCAGATAGGCAGAGGTTGGTGACTGACATTTTACTGGGATGGTGAATCTGTTCTAGGTTTTATCCAAGGTGTTGAACCTATTTTGGGGAGAGGGGTCAGCACCTTGGATACAGGGGGTTTGTGGCACCATGTCCATAGTTGCCACCCAGTCATGAGACACCATTTCCCATCAGCCTAAGCCAGCCAAGCTAATGGTGGGCAATGATGGGAGCAGTCCTGGGTGAGTGAGGTGAGCAGGTGAGCAAGGCAGTGGGAGGTGAGGAAGGGAGTTTGGGGCATGCCACTGTGCCTCCCAGCAATCTTTTCCTGTCACCCATGCCAGGTGACACTGAGCCTAGTAATAACCACTGCTTAAAGTTTTTTTTTTAATTGCTTCAAATTGTTTTAATCTATTTGTTTTGATTTTACTTCCAAGCCACTCTGAGAACCTGTGATAAAGGATGGGATATAAATACAGTGATCCCTCAACATTCACTGGATTTAGGGGCAAGGACCCCTGTAAATGTGAAAAAACTGCAAAGAAAAAAAACAGTATTCTTTTTACCTAAGAGAATCCCTCTCTAGGTCTCTCCATGTCCTCCATTGCAACTCTATGGTCAACATCTGTCAGAAGTTGATCATAGAATCATGCTGGAGAACCTACAAATGCCCAGAGAAGGTTTTTTTTATAGGAACCTCTAGTTTCTCCAACACAACTCTATGGTCAACCTCTGGCAGAGTTGCACTGAAGGACCTAGAGATTCTTTGAGAGAACATACTAATCAAAACTGCAAATAATGACATCTGCAAAAGTCAAATCCACAAATGTGGAAGGCCAACTGTAATTACATTCATGCCTTGCTTCTCAAATGCACCTGCTTATCTACAGTAGATACTGTAGGCTTTGGTCTGATCCTTTGGGGCTCCACTTTTGCACTTCTATGCATATTATAACAGTGCAGTACCTAGGCTATGACCACAAATTGTGGAGCAATGATACACCAAATGTTATCTGGAGTTGCAATACACATGGCCCTCCAGGTGTTGTGGGACTTCCGCTGCCATTATTCCTGGTTATTGGCCTTTCTCTCTAGGGCTGATGGGAGTTTGAATCTAACCACAATAACTGGATGGTCATCTGTGCCAGTGTTCTTGACTGTACTATTATTAGGAAGGCTGTAGGAATGTACTTGGAAAATTAATTTGTAATATACAAAAGTTGCATTTAATAATGCAATGAGGTTTTCCCCCTTCTTGTAATGATGATAAAAGAAAACTTGGAGGGACAATGAAATTCACCCAGTATTTCAACATTTCTGTTCTTAACTATAACAAACATAATTTAAATGGAGAGAGTTCCTTGTATCTATTAGTTTCTCTCTTAATAGCCTTACCATTAATTAAATCATGCTTGAAGGTGTGAAACTGTCAAAGAAACCTAGTGTTCTGAATAAAACATTAAGCAAGGAGCAAAAATATTACTTCTCTGGTTAAAGAGCAAGTGGCTGAAGGTCCCTGTAGAACTACCAGAGCAGGGACAAAGAAACATTCCTGTTACCAAACGTTGAAGTTGTTTTTTTTCTTTTTTTCTTTTTGCAGTTATTTAATGCCACTCTGTGTGTGTGTGTGTGTGTGTGTGTGTGTGTGTGTAGCTTGACTCTGTAAGTACCACTGTTGTTTACTAACAAGGAAACAATTTCATTTATTTTATTTATTACAGCCATTCGGCCAGTATAAAAACACAAATAGAAAACACAATAAAACATCTAAGGGATACACAGTAACTTCTTATCCGAACATACTGGTAACTATTAGCATGTTCCAATTTAAAATACAGAGATAAGACAGTACCATTTCCTGAACATAGTGTCTTTATAATACTGTCTCTAAGGCGTTTTTGTTCAAAGACGGCAACCATTTACTTTAGCTAGAACAACAGAAAAGATGGTCAATATAGCTGGCTGCCACATATATCTCTGGATTTTGACAAAAACATTTTAAAATCTTATGACATAACATGTATCTAACCTGTGGTATGACAAGGAAGCAATGAAATAACACAACAGGCTTAGGGTGCAGTGTGATACAGGGCTGGAAATGGGGCAAGATGTTTTTGTTATTGATAATTATTTAATCACAATGTTGCAGTTAGGTAACTTCAGGGGTCAGAAATAACTAGTTTCAAATTCCTAGTTATTTGTCAGCAATTACTATATGTAATAGCTATTTTGCATTACAGTTATAACTCAGTGAGGGATAATGTCACTCCTTTTGGGATGGGGTGTAACTTTTTACCTCGTACAGCTACAGGGGTGCAGTCTCACCAATGGTGAAGGAATATTCAGTGGTTTGGGTGCTGGCTCATGCTTTTTCTGTGATGGCTTTGGAGGTAAAGATGAGGTGTTTGGGAGGAGAGTGTTTTTTCTATTACAGGCCAGGAGTCTGTAGCATTCAGATTTTAAAGTAACTAAAATGTAACTATTCCAGTTATTTTTGACAAATAGGTAGCCAAACAGCTTTAAAATTGTAACCATTGCCATTTTAATTATCTACTTTTAGGATGTTGAAACTGCACGTAACTAGTTCCATTTAAAAATTGACTTCCCAAGCTGTAGATGTGTTTAGGATCTGAACTTTTAATAGTTTTATGTCCTCTCCATTTAGATGACAGGTTGGGAACATGTGGCCCTCCTAATGTTATTGTTCTGTATGTCTTCATTATTAAAAGTGATGACTAGGGCCAATGGGAATTAGAGTCCAATCACATCTGGAGAGCCACATGTTTCCCCCTTGTGCTTTACATGGTAATGGAACTTACTTTGTTCGCTTTAAAATGTGATAAGCATTTTGGGGCCCTCCTTCTCGTTCATAGAATCATAGAGTTGGAAGAGATCAGTCCAACCTCCTGCCATGCAAGAACTCACAACCAAAGCATCCCTGACAAATGCCATCCAGCCTCTGTTTGAAGAACAAAAAAGAAGGCGATTCCATCACTCTCTGAGGGAGAGTGTTCCACTGTCAAACAGCTCTTACTGTCAGGAAGTTCCTCCTAATGTTTAGGTGGAATCTCTTTTCCTGTAGCTTGCATCCATTTTCCCAGGTCCTGTTCTCTTGAGCAGCAGAAAACAAGCTTGCTCCATCCTCAATATTACATCCTTTCAAATATTTAAAAAAAGGCTATCATATCACCTCTTAACCTTCCATTCTCCAGGCTAAACATACCCAGCTCCCTAAGGCGGCCTTCATAGGGCATGGTTTCCAGACTCTTTACCATTTTAGTCATCCTCCTCTGGACATGCTCCAGCTTGTCAACATCCTGTTTGAACTGTGGTGCCCAGAACTGGACACAGTATTATTCCAGGTAAGGCCTGACAAAAACAGAATAGAGTGGCACTATTAATTCCCTTGATTTAGACTCCATACTTCTATTTATGTAACTTAGAATTGCATTGGCCTTTTTAGCTGCCACATCACTCTGTTGACTCATGTTCAACTTGTGATCTACTAGGACTCCTAGATCCCTTTCAGACAGGTGTCTCCCATCCTATATCTATGCATTTCATGTTTTCACCCTAATTGCTGTTCCTTACATTTCTCCATGTTGAAATTCATTTTGTTAGCTTTTGCCCAGCTTTCTAATCTATTAAGGTCATTTTTAACTTTGAGCCTGTCCTCTGGGGTATTAGCTACTCCTCCTAATTTGGTGTTATCTGAATTTGATAAGCATGCCCCTTATTCTTTCATCCAAATCATTGATAAAGATGTTGAATAGCACTGGGCCCAGGACAGAACCCTGTGGCACTCTACTGGCCACTTGTCTCCAGGATGAAGAGGAGCCACTGCTGAGCACCCTTTGGGTTTGGCCAGTCAATCAATTACAAATTCATTTAACAGTTGCATTGTCTAACCCACATTGCAACTGTTAAATCATTTTGTAATTGATTGACCAGCTGAACCCAAATTGCAAGAATGTCATGAGGGACCTCGTCAAAGGCTTTACTGAAATCAAGATATGCAATATCCGTAGCATTCCCTTCATCTAACAAACTGGTAATTTTATTTTTTTAAAAAGAGAGAGATCAGATTAGTCTGGCATGACTTATTTCTCTGAAGCCCATGTTGACTTTTTGTGGTTATAGCATTCCCTTCTAAATTTGCACTGACTCTTTGTTTAATGATTTGCTCTAGAATCTTTCCTGATACTGATGTCAGACTAACAGGGTGATAATTGTTGGGATCTTTTCCTCTTCCTCCTCTATTTATTTATTTATTTATTTTGAAGATGGGGACAACATTTGCCCTCCTCCAGTCTGCTGGGACTTCTCCTGTTCTCCAGGAGTTCTCAAAGATTATTGCCAATGGCTCTGAGATTACATTTGCCAGTTCTTTTAAAAAGCACAGGTTTCAAGCTCATTCCCAGATACAGGTATGAAACATTCAACTGTATGGTCCCCCCAATGTCTGCCCTAAAGTTTTGCTCTGAATGCAACCATTGTTTGGAAGAAGCAAGGACAATGGTACTGCTGATAGCAGGGAAAGTGTGACCATTCATGATGAAACCAGGACAAGGCAAAGCACAGACAGAGAAGAAGCAAGGGCAAGGTGATGTGAAACAATGATGAAGCAAGTTGTTTAGACCAATTACCTAAACTTTATCTGTAAACCATTTTGTAAAAGTCACATTTTAGCCTATTAGGCTCCTGGCTGTTGTATGGTTTGATTTCAAGACCATTCTCCTCTGACTAGAGCAGAATTATGGCCTCTAGACTGAATCTCTGGCTGGCATTCTTCAGGTGACTCATCTGAGACTTACCTGAGATGCTTACAGGAAGATGCCATTTTGTTTGCTTCTATGGGATTTCCTCAGTGACCTTCAGTGAATTGTCTGTCTCGCAGTGATTCATTTTCTCACATCATGAGCCCTGGAGAAATGCAGTTTTATTTATCATTTGTAATGTTGCTGTTGTTACATCAACTGAAGTGATTGCATGTTTCTTGATTATTGTCAGAACCATGCCTGTGTGCATAAATTTTGCCAGATGTTTGGTTGGGGATGTTATAGATGTAGTTGTTTGGGGGATGATAGGTGGGTTAGTATATGGGAAAGGTAATTGGCTTTAGTAGTGAGCTTTTATAAGCAGTAGGCTGTTTGGGGTGGAGGGATGGGAGTAGTGTGGAATAGTGAGGTAGTTTTGAGAAAGCCAAGACTGTGGAATGCAAGGTCTTGTAGGAGGATGGTTGGTGCTGAGGAGACTATTCAGCTGAAGGAGGGGGGTGATGGGTGAGAGTTTTGGCTGAAGAAAGATAGCTTGTGTGAGAACATGTAGAAAGGGGGATGATATAGTGGGGGAAGAAGAGCTGTGGGAATTGGAGGTGGGTGCTAGGTTTGGTGCCAAAGAGGAGGGTTGGAGTTCACCAGTTACAAAGGGTTTAATGTGGCATTTCGTGGAAAGGGGGGCAGTTCTGGCTTAAATGCTGACTGGTGAATTACTGGCTATATGTTTTCAATAAACTCCTAATTGATTCAATTGGCTGGTTTAATGGCTGCACAGAGTTACTGAATCTGGCCAAGTCTGACAATTATATGATACCAACTGTGCATAATCATATTACTGGATTATGATGGATACATAGACTTGCTGTCCCAAGTAAAAAAGGGCACTGATGTCAGCCCCCCCCTTTGAGAGTTCAGCTTCTGAAGATGAAGCAGACTTACCACAGCTGTATCCTCCTCCAGCTCAGTCTGATAGCCCCTTGACTTCTCCACGGGAGGAGGAGGGAAGTTCTAGTCCATTCCTCCAGAAGTTAAGTAGCTAAGTATGGAGCTCCAAGTCCAAGGGAAAGGAGATGGTTCTGGAGTCTGGCACAAACATCCCTCTCCTGCAGGCAAATTTAGAGGCTGGATGCATACAGCTGAGCAATGCCCTCCTGAAATACAGTCTGCAAGTTGGGTGGGGCTGAGTCAGCATGCTTTATAAGTCAAGAGCGTTCCCCCTTTTGGTTGCTGGAAACAAACTTGATTTCTTTCTCAAGCATGTGTTATTGAGAGATCTGGCTCTGTGATTTATGATGACTTTTGATTCTGGATTGTTTGGTTATTGGATGCTGCTTGCTCCTTCAGCTTCTGAACTTTTGGTACCCTGTTGTCTGGTGTAATGTGAGAACAGGACAACTATCCCAGTTCAAATACACATATTTGGTTATTGCCTTGCCCCACCCTTAAGATACCTGGAGAGATTTTAGATAGGCCTTTTTAACATCCTGCAGATATGATTTTCTAAAGTCACTAATGTTTGGGTTTCAGTGTTTTTGTCCAGTCCTCTAGAACAGGGGTAGGCAACCTGTCCCCTTTAAGGGCCAAGGGACTTCATCTCCCAGAATCCCAGGAGCTATTGGCCAACATGGGACTATTGGCCAACATGGCTGAGGCTTCTGGGAGCTGAAGTCCCTCGGCCCTTAAAGGGGAAAGGTTGCCTACCCCTGCTCTAGAACCATTAAAAAGCCAAATATGGAATCCAGAAAGGCAACATTTTTACATGTCTTGCTGGCTGGAGGTCTCCCCCCCCCCACACACACACTTGGAGATGGGGCATCTGTAGATAATGACTATAAAACTGATAAGGTGTTGGTAGGCTAGCAGGGCCAGCTTTCCCCTGAGACAGAGTAAAGCAACTGCCTCAGCTGGCAGATGTTGGGGAGGGGGAGCAGCAGTAATTCTTCCAACAATCCTCCTGTTCCCTTCAGTCATTCTCCTCTTGTGTGATGATGAACTGTCCAGTAACCTTTAAACTAGCCTCTTGCCCTCAGTGGTTCTAAAAGACATGTCCCATCAGCAGCTTTCAACTGCCAGTCCAGTTCGCTTCTGCACATGGAACAGGGTGGAAGTGCCATCTTGTCCTTTACCTCAGACTGCAAAATGTCTGTTGCCAGCTTCTATCATACAGTCTAAACTATCTTGCAGGTTTCTTGGGAGGAGAAAATGAGGTGTAGGGGAGAAGCATGTAAACCAGACTGTTCTCTTTAGTGGAAATGTCAGGATATAGTTTTAATAAACAAAAACATTAAATGACAAAGCAGTGATCACTTTTTGGTACATCTTTAACCAAACCAAACATCCTTTTCAATCAATGCAAGGCTCTGTGCAGGAGAAAATAATAATAATACAGAATACAGAAAGTGAAGAATGCCCCTGAGCAATATATAATAGCAGCAGTGCATACTCCTGCCAAGATCCTTGGTGTGAACATGAGAGAGTTACAGAAATTTCCTTCTTTGAAATGTTGGAATATTTGTACATATGAATTTAAAAGAGACAGTTGATTCAAAGCTAACAAAGATTATTCCTTCACCTTCCTTCATCCCTGCATGAATCTCTAAGAGATGGAATGAAAACATGGATTGATCTCCAGCCCTAACACTGAGATAATGGCAGGCAAAATCACCACCTCTCATTTGCCAAGGACCAAGGGTTAGACTTTCATCTTAAACATTCTGAAGATTGTCCTCCAGTACACAATCATTTTAGTCTAAGGTCACTGTCTAAGGGCATGATTGACGTCACTGGAGAGAAAAATAAAGCTCTCCTTTACATTAACTGTCCTGGATCTGCTTCAGTGTGATTAGTTGAAAATCCAGGATATGGAGGCCCCTCATGTCAAAGACTTTTGTTGATGCAACCGCCCCTGAATTGATTGTATGAGCATGTGCGATTAGTATTTGTATGTGTTTCAGAATTATCCCTTTAGTATGTCTCTTCTTCCTGTTCTGTCTTCCTAAGCTAACAGGCTTGCTCTTTTTAAAACTCAACCAGGAGAACTGTGTTCCTCAGCTCAAACATCTGTTTATGATTCAGCTGATCCAGGAACAACATAAAAATTAGTAGAAAGATCTATATCCACTTCTAGTTTTTCTGCTCTTTCTTTCTTTCTTTCTTTCTTTCTTTCTTTCTTTCTTTCTTTCTTTCTTTCAATAATTGTCATGTTTTGGCTTGAACTATTGATGTTTAGATTAGGTCCAATTTTGCAGCATACTGTCCATTAACCTTTAAGGGCAGAACCTTGGATTCTTTAGTGATAAAGAACAGGTTGAGTCAAAGCATTACTAAGAATGAGACTGAAGCCATTATTGTGGTAAAATGCCAAACTGCTGTTAGGAGCTAGTGTGTTGTAGTGGTGTGAGTGTTGGACTACAACTGTGGAGAGCAGGGTTTGACTCTCCACTTGGGCATGGAAACCCACTGCATGACCTTGGGTAAGTCAAAAATTCTCAGCCTCAGAGGAAGGCAATGACAAACCCCTTCTGAAGAGATCTTGCCCAGAAAACCTTATGATAGGTTTGTCTTAGGGCCATAAGTTGGAAATGACTGCAAAGCACGCAACCATCACTACCACCTAACTACAATTTGCTGAAAGGCATCACAGTATTATTGTTGCTGGGCTTATATATTGGGTTAAGTATGAGTTTTATTAATTGAATATTGTTTTAAACTTCTATTGATTTAATACTGTTTTAAGGGGGGAGGGGGTTTGTTGTATTGTATATATTTTTATGGGTATTGTGTATGTTTTATGGCTGTAAGCCGCCCTGATTGGATTTCCATAGGGCGGGATATAAATAAAATTTTATTTATTTATTTATTTATTTATTTATTTATTTATTTATATTATTATTATTATTATTATTATTAGTAGTAGTACTGTCAATATGACTACTGGCAGGAGGTCTTGAACAGGGGCTTTCTGAAAACCAGACTAAAATGAAGACCCCTTAGTATTCAGAAACAATTTCTTTCACTAAAAACTCTAGAACTAATGTTACAAGGAACAATGCAACCTGTTATTTTTCAGGGAAAATATTATAATGCTGTTATTTTTGAAAAGTAGTGCAACCAATAGGAAATTCCATTTTGTAAAAAAAAATAATATTGTACACTTGGTGCTTCTAAAATGATGCTGGCAAGGTCATTTGGAGGGATTTGGACCCATTTTTGTATTCTTCAGTGTTTTGAAAAAGTAATTAAAAAGTAACAAGCAATACAGTTAGTGACTCTTTCTACTACAGGCAGCAACTAATGAGTTATTTTTTAAAAAGTGATGGCCCAAGTTCTGATCTTATGTCTGATGATTCTTTGGCTAAGATTGTGATCTGAACTAGTGGAGAACCTTCTTGCTCTTCCGCTGGTGGACTTGCTTAGCTTTGTTGGTGTGGTTGCTAGCCAAGCAGAGGAAGTGGGAAAAGGGAGTCTCATCTCTCTGTCTCTTACATGACTGGGTGATTAGGTCTAGGAAATGTACTTTTCTCTGGGTAGATGGTGCTTGTTGGTTGCCAGGCAGATGGGAACAAGGTAAATGAGAGTGTGATGAAGAGTTTCTTCTTTTTCTTCCTCTAACTGCGACAAAGGTAGCCACTGAAGATGTACCATTCATCTTGCTCCTGCTGCATCCAGGAAAAAGGGGTTCTCAGAGGGTTATGTGAGTGCTTTGGGGCCTATTATATACTTTTGATGGTGTTATCTCAGGCAGCTCAGGGGACAGAGTCAGATCTCAAGATCTTCCTGGTGAGATCATTAGGACCACAGTAAGATCTGCACTTGACCCAAGATGAACTGAATGGCTTTTCTTCTCCACCTCCTGCCCCTATTCATCTTCTCCCAATTCTTGGTCGCCATCAGAGAATGGTCTTCTGTTTGACTTCACAAAAATGCTTCCTCTTCAAATATCCATTAGGGGCTTGGTTATTGCTTGGCCTTCCTCTTTTGAAATTACTTTACAGAAGCTGTGTGCTTGTCTGTACTGCCCAAAACACATAGTGCCTCACTTTTCAAAAGATGCTGAAACCTTTGAACACACAGCATAGAGCTCCATCCACCCTTCAGATAAAAGACATTTCTTGTTTTTCAGAGTTATTGAAGGTTATTTTCTTCCTCTAATTGTGACAAAGGTAGCCACTGAAGATGTACCATTCATCCTGCTCCTGCTCAAGTGGAGTGCTGCAGGATTCTCTCCTGGGGCCAACACACTTCAATATTTTTTATCAGTGTTTTAGATAATGGGGTGGAGGGAATCCTTATCAAATTTGCAGGTGATACAAATGTGGGAGGGGGTCACTAACACATTGGAAGATAGGAAACAAATTCAAAAGGACCCTGCTAAACTAAAAAAAAAAAATCTGGGCTGAAATTTATAAAATGAAATTCAACAGAAACAAATGCAAAATTTTACATTTAGGCCACAAAAACCAAATGCAGGATGGAGATACTTGGCTCAGCAGTACTATATGTGAAAAGGACCTTGGGGTTAAGTTGAACATACAAGTTGAACGTAAGCCAGCAGTGTGATGCTGTAGCAAAGAAGGTAAATGCCATTTTAGCCTGCATTATTAGAACCATTGTTTCCAAGTTGAGAGAAGTAATAGTTATATTCTATGCTATTCAGATCTCATCTGGAGTACTGTGTTCAATTCTGGGCACTTCATTGTAAGAAGGATATAGACAAGTTGCAACAGATTCAGAGATTGTCAGTGAGGATGATGAGAGGTATGAATGTCAGGGATGATGGGAGTTGTAGCTCTTCACCTCTGCCTCTAACTC